>JANAVB010027598.1:9092531-9120362 GCA_029216955.1 Iris pallida
TATTTCTAGCTATTTTTAAAATTCTAGTTTTGACCTAAAATTTTGTATTTTGACCCTAAATGATTTTTCTAGAATTTTTAAGTATTTATATAAAATTATTTTAAACTAATAAAATATAGTTCTCTATCTATAAATTTTACTTTTGTAAACTTAGTTTCTATCCTAAAATGATTTTTAGACTTTAAAGAAATTTTTATAAAACTATTTAAACTACCAAAAATATAATTTTAAAGTATTCTAAATATCTTTCTAAATAATCATATATTATCCTTCCAACGTCCTTCAATTTTCTTCCATCCCGCGACTAATCCCATTATTCCTATCCCTTTGCTAATTCTATACGTCCCCCTATCGTCCCTAGTTAATCCGACTATCCTGAACCTGATGGAACAACACATGCCATAATCAGAAGCCGTCTTGTCTAGCTGTAACACCAAAGTCAAACTCTATGCCAACATGATCATCGTACCACACCAGACGATCCTACCAGGCAAGTATACCTTGCTAATTAACTGTCATATTATTTATTTTCAGCATTTATTTACTTGTTTCGTATTTGTTATTTTTAATTGTTGTAAATTGTGCGTCCAAGCCACACTTGGGTGCAAGCGACTCTATTAGTCGTTTTACTATATGCATGTTAACTTAGTGTTAGCGAACTACCTTCTTGTTGGGGGATATCCTTATATCTCCTTTGGCCATGACACTTATACTACACGGTTTGAGGCATTTTATTATGGACACGACTTACATATTGACTAGCTATCTCTAAAGTCGTGTGACGGTAGATATTCGTAACTGCTATGACTAGGTTTTAGAGACTCAAGCAGTTACAAAACTGGACGAGTTATGGACATGACTTGGACATTGTGGGAAATATTGGGGGAAGACAGTCGCTAGTACGTATGGGAAGCCAAACAGGTAACCCATAGTTTTCGAAAGGAACTATGACGATATATTTGCAGATGCCCTATGACGTTTTAGATGTTACGGACGGATACATATGACTGGATGCCAGTTGCATACTTATAAGCCTAAAATCCCACCCATACGCATGAAAGTTGTCCTCTAAATTGCATAATAGATGGTTAGCATTCCCTTTTGCATGCTTGTGTCTAGGAGAGTCTTTACATATTATTATTATTATTTTGACAATCATATTAGCATGTTCTTCCTGTATCTTGCTACGTCCCTCTGAGGACCTGGTTATTCCCCAGGTGTGTGTTCATGTCTTCCGCAGGTATCCTAGCCGAGGTCGTGGTCTTCTCCATTTATTCGAAGATGATGTGACTTGGTTCCTCCTTGCTACTTCCACTTAGCCTTTTATATATCATGTACTTCTTTCTTTTTATTTTGGTTGGTAGTGGATATGTCTCCACCTAACATATTGTACCAAAACAATTCATTATATGATATCTTTTTGTGTGGATGAGATTAGTTAGTTGTGGTTTACTACATTTTACAGCTTATGTATACATATAAGGCCCCTGTACTTCGTGTGTATACAGCTGGCATGTCTACATACTTAGTCCTACGTATTTTGGGACTGGGGCGTTACAAGTTCACTTCTAGCAAATTCTCCTAATAGGCTCTACGCATCCAATATCCAGGCACTCATACTCAACTCATAATCTCACTAGGATCCATCTATAAGAAACTTACCCGTTTCTAGCTACCCATCCTCACAATTACACCAATAATCTAGCTTAATTATATTCTATAATATAATTATAAGGTTTAACTATTTTAGTCATCTAATAAATAGAAGGTAACGGAAACCTAAGGTTGGGTCAAACAAACCTATATATCAATTTCAAACAACGGTATGGTCAAGCAAAGCATGAAGGTTTGTCGAATTATTTCCAAGAACGGTATGAGGCCAAAGAAGATACATAGGACGTAGTCTAGCAAAGACTCGAGAAACCATATATCTCCGTGATTATGTCACATGAAGTTACTGCTGCGCCAGTGTGCATCTGGCTGCAAATAACTTCCTTGTTTCATAATACGATGGATGGCTGTAGTGCACATCTACCATGCCAGGTAATACAGGTTCTTGAGCTTATCTTGGACAAATCCATAAAATATTTTGAATTAACTTTTTACAAAAATACAAAAAAATGTCAACATGCATAGGATATGGTTCAAGTAGAATTTAAGAAACATATGTAGCCATGATTCTGTTATCTGAAGTCCTGCCTCGCCAGTATCTCTCAGGCTGCAAAACTTTGATTCCGTAATACAAGGATAAATTTAATTTCTCAAACTTTTCCTTTAACCAATCCATAAAATACTATCCAACAACTTAGCGGAAAGGAATGAGAAGAACTACTCAGGAAGTCAACGGGAAAGGATTTAGTAAAATCCTGAATAGATAAGAACACAAAAGCAATCATGTTAAGAAAGAAGATAACATGAAAGCAATCATGCAAAGAGTCTCATAGAAGTCTATATTCCTAGTTGTTGATGTATCCTCAAGTCCTATTCTTCGATCGGTTGCAAGCTCGTAATAGTACGACTATCATGGATATAACTATGACTTCGCACAATTTGCTAAGACTCTACCTGCACCTATGACTTATAGCGTCTATGCCTCTACTTTCCTTATATGATAGTAAGGGAAGATACATCCATTACAAAGATTTGTCTTGATAGCATGAATAAATAAAGATTATGGTAGAACATAATCAAACTGGATGCAAGTCAAACAGTCAAGTGAGAGTTCGAAACGAAGTCAAGGAAGGTTTCAAGCATGTGGATGTGATCCTATGTCTTTCCTACGCTAATTATAGGCTCACATCGGTACAGTAACGTAACCGAAGTGATTAACGTAGACCTGCATGGGCCACCACAATAACATGTAATGCTCCAGTCCCAAAATACGTAGAACTAGGTATACGAATACATGCCAGCAGCACTTCACCAATGGGCCAAGCTACATAACAAGCCCATTAACGAAATACTTAAGCTGTAAATCATGATAATACCAAGAATTACAATACAGTATACAAGTATGTACATCTAATCACATCTATAGTGTCCACAAAGAGATCAAGAATAAATAAGGAAATATCTTAAATATCCAGCAATAAAAGTAAGAAAGTCTGTGCGGATAAAACATCCCGAAATCACAAAAATAGAAAGAAGGTACAATTCAACTACAAGTCTGATGAAAAGAAAATGCAATAGTGTAGTAAGACTAAATATGAAGGTAACATAATCACGAGAAGTGCTCAGGCACTATCTCGTCCTCCTGTGCCGGTACGCCTCCGGTCTCAGCTCCCGAACCGTAATCCTCAGGGTAGTCTTCAGCTTCGTCTAAGCCTGGGAAAATAGCCAGGTCCTCAGAGGACAAGCAAGGTGCATAATATACGTGCCAAGGTACAGAAATAAAAATATGAACTAAGGCAATCTACTGTATCCGTTTATGTGCTATGCAAGTGAGATACTTTTCTAGAATACCCGACCCCTTCCACTAAGGCTCACTAGCACCTCAGCAGGGTATTGTCCCCAGTACCTGTGTCGTGGCACCAAGGACAATTAATTCTCGACAATGATAATCCCTTACTCTGCTACAGAGATAAAGGTCACTAAACAACGGGCCACACGACAATAGGTCTGATATTGTAGTCAAGTTCTCCCCATCTCGAAAGTAAAACCAATACTGATAAGAAATCTGGAATGCTAACACGAGGTCAATACCATGAATAGTCATATAAACCTCGCATCATGAATGTGTTGGTGTCCTGTGGTCAATCGTGTCAATGGATACATCAGTATGTACGTAATGCCTAATGTCAATACTCGATGTCACTATCATGACATCGGTTCCCATCTATAAATGGACACTAAGTATCAACATCCTACGTCATGCAATGCTAAATAAAAACAAAAACAGAGAAAAGAAAGATTTGTAACGATGGCAAGGCACGCTTGCCTGTAACTGATGTCTGCGGGTAGGCCTGACCAACTCTGTTGTCCTTGTCGATCCTTCCAAGCTCACCTATAATAATACATTATATTTAATATTCTATATCACATATCATATATCGATTATATTAGTATCTACGCCTCCTAGTTGCCATAACGTTGTTACGACACTACATCTATTATATAAGTACATAAGGTACCAAATCCTCTCGTAAATATTTTACAATTATAACAAAATAATATATTTACATTCTAAAATTTATCTATAAATATTTATATATTGTTATAATGATATTTTCAATAGGGAAACCCTTTCACAAGAGATCATCTATCAATGCCACATATGACTTCCTCAATTCGACCCATTAATTTAGTTCTGAAACAATGATAAAATAAAATTTAATAAATTCTGTAAAAATCCCAAAAATTAGTTAAAATAGTATTTATAATGTTAAACCTTCCACAACATAAAGTTTAATATGGATTCATGGAGTTTTGACACTTTTGGACACAAGGAAAATAGAATTTTTCGTAGTTCGGTGACACGACAAAGTCATAAATTTTTAAAAATAGTAAACAGATGCGAAACCTAACTTTCATATATTCGTCGAAAATGTATCGACGTCTTGATTCTGAATAAAAATATAAAAAGTTAAAAACTGACCATAGATAGATAAAAAGTTGCCCGTAACAGAATTCGTCGGTTCTGGATACCCTGTCGTAGAATCGACGCCACGGGCAAACCGCTTGGAACTAGGAGATCCGACAATCAGAGGTTGGAGTAGACATATAAGGTAACCCTCAGATTTAGGTTAAGGAGAAACAGATGAGAAAAAGTGGATGAACATCATCTACAAGTTGACTAACCTGCTATGACATTTCAGACTTCGATTCGACGGAGTTTCGGCCCAAGTAGCGCATCGTGTACCCCTCTAACGGCCGCAAGGTTGTTCCTACAGTTGCTAAGGTAGAAGAAGATGTTGAGAGGGATGTCCAAGTGGTGGTGGTTGGCGCAAAAATCGAGGAGAAATTATATTTTGTGAAGAAAGGGGGTCGGCTAGGGTTTCGGGTTTGGAGTGGTGGCCGCTAGGTTTGGGAGGATTTGTGGAGTAGTGGGTGGTTATGAGATAGGGGATGGTTAGGGTTTGATAGCTATATATATATATATATATATATATATATAATATATATAGTGCATGGGCTTTGGTTTGATCTAATTTGGATAGGATTTGGTTCTCTAAATCATACTATTATTAATAGGTTTCCTATTTTAGTTAGATGTTTGACCAAGCCAAATATATAAGGGAATATTGCATATGGCTGCAATTAAACCTCTAAAATTCCCTTAAATATATGTATACTTGGTTTTAGTACTCCTAGTTAGGCTCTAACTAGTAGGGTTGACTAGGTTAGGGTCCGAGTAGCATTACTAGTCAAATTGGACCCGAAAAATTTATTTAATGAGTCTCATGTGCCATTTGCAAATAAGTAGCACATGAAAACTCGGTTAGATGGTACACCCTAGGCATGTGCATTGTAGACTCAAAATGGATCAAAATCATATATTGGGTCATTCGATTTCGATCTATGTCAAGTCCAAAAATCAAATTGGAAGTTGGCTTAAAATTACGTCAATGGCTCAAATTGGCCTAAGTTGGTCTGAAATGGCACGAAGTCAAAGTTATGTTGAAAAACAAAATTGGATGGGACATGATATATCAAACTCAAGGTGGAAGAGTCTAGAATTCAAATATGGAATTTGATTTGAGAAAACAATATTTGTTGTGCTTCAAAAATTAAAACTACGGTAAACTACTAACATAGTCATTAACTTTAATAAATTAAAATATCCATATAAAAATAAAAAATAATTAGAAATAAAATCCAAAAATCAGGGGGCTTACATAACACAACATACAGCAGTATGAGAAATACATACCAACCGTACAACAAAATAATAAAAGAGAATAAACTATAACCAACCAATGCAGCCATGTGATGGAATGAATAGAAATTGTTGATATATGATAACTGACATATTTTTGGACACTATGAGAGGGCTGAGTTTTGCTAGGATGGTTAAGATAGAACATACTGAGTATATACTTATATAGTGACTATGCTTGTTAAATAATCCTGACTATGTCTTATTAATATTGTTTCTATGTGCATTGTTGACCAACTTGATTTTCATCATGGCATTTGCGTTTGTCAAGTCCTGGTGTTGGAGATACTATCATGTTAGATCCGAATGGTGATTTGGAAGGAAAGAAGTCAGTTAATTTCCAAACATGTTCTAAAAAACTTGTAATTTGCAAATATGTATTCTGGTATAGTAGCTTCTAGACCGGGCAGAAAATTTATTGGTGGAAAAGGGAACTCTGAAGGATTGTGCCTTCACAAAATGATTTCTTGTTTTGTACACATAATTTGTATATGGTTATCAATCCTGATAATGTCCCTAAAGAGATGACCTACTCTTGGTTACTTCACACCTTCATCTGCTTATGTTATTGATCCTGATAATATTTTTGAAGGGATGAAGTTCCCTGGTTACTTATTATCTTTATTTGTTTGCTTTCACTTTATTATTACGAGTATTACAAAAAATAATTATGTATATAATATAGATAAATTTAAATGTAATACTTCTCAAGTAACTTCTAAAAATGTTATACAGCAATATGTAAAACAAAAAAGAAACATAGACATTTATATTAGAAGTAGAATCAGTGGATGGTGGAAAAGAGCATGTATGGTCTCATGATCATCATGAAATCTTATAGCTTCAAGGTTCAGGGGACAAGGCTACGAACCAAATTCATCCAAAAGATGAATGTTATGAAAAAGACAGTAAACAAGTCTCAGTTACGTCTTTAATAGAAATGGTCACAACGATCATATCATAAAGGTGGATGTTTAATACTACATAGGCTTCAATAACTCTTTACTTTACCATTAACGATAAGCAATGTAGAAGAAATAATGGATACACAAACTGGGTGGAAGAAGAATGCAATGAATTAGGTCATGAGCGGAAGAGAATCCAAATTCTTTTGGGAAAATTATAAAAAAAGGCCAGTAGGATTCTTAGAACTATACTAATGTGCCTGGTGGATTAATTGTATCATATTACTCGGTGGCTTTAACTAGGTTACTAATTTATTAAGATTTTTTTAGAGAAATAAAGTACAATACAAAAGAATTAGAAGAAAGTAGCAAGAGCTAATGAATATCAATACAACTAAAGTAAAGACCCAACTTTCTGCTTCTTCTGAGGGTTCTTGAAGTTCCTTTTTTATTTGCTATCCTTTCTAGGGACTGTGTTATCCTGGTGATACCCTTAATGAGCTAGTGAATTGTGATAATTTTTCCTTCATTGCACTTGCTTTATTCTATAACGTTTGGGTTCTTCTTTGAAAAAGAAATAGGTAAAAGGGTAGTTCAAGCAGGGGATCCAAATTATCAATGGTACGTAAAATAATTATGGAAACGAAATAAGTTCTTTAGTGATCTTGCCTGGATGAGAAATAAAAGTTATATGAAGGGGCATGCATCTGGATGAAGGATAATGGCCACTGTAATAGTTTTAACTAGTGATGGAGAGGATAATAAGAAAGAAAGAGGAAATATGTACAATATGGGAACTAATCTTTGTTGTCGTATATATGAATTAATCCATGTTTGATGTGTGCTTGACACGCCTTCTAATTTATTTAGTATAATAAATAATAAGCGTTAAATTTTAATACACGTTACTTGGTTTAGAAACTGACGGCATGGAGAATCTAAAGATATTTCAGATACAATTTTTCTCAGGTTTATGAAGAAAAAGCAAAAAAGAAAAATTTTATTTATACTAGTACTATGAACTATTATGAATCTTTCTTGACCATTGCAAAATGATATCAGAAAGAAATGGATAAATAAATTCCCAAGCTTAAGAGGTATGAAAGAAAATATTCTCAATAGAATAGAATCTAATCCACATCTATTATTAGCTTACTTTAGAAATATTGAAACCTTGACATTAGAAGGTAACATGTAAACAACATGGAGAAAGAAAATGAATCTATAGCAAGTAATATTTATGTATAGACTATCATAAATAATTCACATTAGCAGGCTTGTGCAAAACATAGTAGTGGTTACAAAGTTCAAACCTTTGCACACTAATTGCGAGCCATGTTCCAGCCTATGTGGCGATATGGAATAGTATATAGCTCCTTTCTCGGTGACAAAACTGTTGGTGTAATTGGACCCATAAATCTCTTTCCATATGTATGACATCGGCAGATAAACCATTTAGCAGTGGCACCACATTCGACCTATTAAGCAAGAAAATTATGTTTAAAATATGGCAGAGTAAAATTATATGAGGCAAATAGGAAGCCAAAAGGACTCGAGACTTCTCAAATCCATGCTTTATATGTGTAACATTAAAATTGGTGATAAAGTTCAGGAAGATAACTATAAATGAAATATGCTTTAATATAAGTTTGAAAAAGTCAATCATCTCTGGAACAATTTTAAATAAATGAATTAGGTGTAGGAAACCTGCAACATTTTTCCAACATGCATGGTGACCATGTCCAGAATCACCACCACTTGACACACACACACACACACACACACCCACCACCACCACCACCACCCGCCACCCCATCCCAAACACAGACACATATATTGACAAAGAAAGCTACAACCCTCATACTTCTCCACAATAACCACTGTTTCACTAAACTCCAACCAGCACTAATTACTTAACTTGTCTAAGAGAATTGATAATTAGTTGGTCACTGATTAAACGGGAGCCTTATTTTAAAACTGGTGCCCACTAAAATTATATCATGTTTACTAAAAAAATTTGTTCTGTCGATTAGCCAGCTCTCTTTAGTTTATCATTAACAATTACTATTTCCAAATTATTGGTATACACTCTTTAAGATATGGATAAACGATAATAACTATCATTTCAGTTTTAAGTACAGTCATGATATGGATAAACTATTTTCCATAAATAAATTCTGTTTATTTATTGTGTTTCTGAAAATTACAACTGTAGGAATCTGATCTAGAAGACGATCACTTTATCCCTTGGACGATGCAATGAAGAAGGCTCGGACCTCGAAGAACTTGGACAGCAACTGGGCAATCTCTCTGTTCTCTCTGAATTGAATGTGGTGTCTGTTGAAGGTGGAGAAACTCTCTTTTATAGAGTTCTGGATAACTGCTCTGGGCATACGCTCAGTCAGTTACTTGACGTGTGCATAACTGCAGGGACGCATAGCAAATTTTGGTGGAGATACATTGAAGTGCAGTTGAGAGTAGTGGAGTATATCCAGGAGAGATTGATGGCATGAATGCCACGTTGCATAACTTCTGAATGAGTGGGTAACCGAGTACAGGACACGTGAGAACGTGTGTTGACTGTACATCGTGTGTGACTGTACATTTGAAGTCATTCTGAATGCATTTGCTTTGATACACTGTCTTCTGGAGAAGTATGACTAGCATACGCTGTCTTGTTGAAGAGGAGTCGTATGGAGTCCATACGTTGCCTTGATGAGGAGTCGTATG
Source organism: Iris pallida (assembly GCA_029216955.1). Taxonomy (NCBI): domain Eukaryota; kingdom Viridiplantae; phylum Streptophyta; class Magnoliopsida; order Asparagales; family Iridaceae; genus Iris; species Iris pallida. The sequence continues at coordinate 9,102,042 of JANAVB010027598.1, forward strand.
AAGTACATACGCTGCCTTGATGAGGAGTAGTATAAAGTCCATACGCTGCCTTGATGAGGAGTAGTATGAAGTCCATACGCTGTCTCACAAAATAAAGAGAAGTCGTATAGCTTTTGAATGAGCGTATAGCTTTTGAATGAGCGTATAGCTTTTGAATGAGCGTATGGCCATAGATGCACTGAGCGTATGTGCATTTTTGACTTGGCCTTATGTCAGCGTGTCAGAATTTTTTACACCCTACAAGACCCCCTTCAAAGTTTTCGAACTTTATGATTTTCAAAAGTTCGAAATTACTTTGAACTCAAAGTGGGAATAAGTCTTGACACGCTGGCACGAGTTTGTGTATGATGTTTTTGTAGAAAATATGTTCAGAGGTAAATAATACATGACATATTCAATAGAATAAAATATACAAATGAATTTTGTAATTTCATCAGATGACATTAAACCAAAATTTTAGTTTAATACTGATTAGAGAAAACAGAATTCAGATATAAATATCTTTGAACTCAATTTTCCATGATCTTTGGACTCGGAAATCAAAAGACTAGATATCATTTTCATAGAATAGAAAATATGATACGGAGATAGAAAATTCAGAGGTAATATGGACGTGATTTTCTATATGAGATCTTTATTAAATCCACTGGGGATCTAATAAGACAAAATATCAAATTCTCTGGGAAGATAATATGTGGTAGAATATCAATTTCCGCTGGGGATAACGATATCAAGACGACTTTTTGTGGGGAAGAATAAACTCTGATTTTATATTTGCTGGGGAATAATCGCAGCAGATGAAAATATCATATATTAACGAGATTTATACATAATATTTCTTTAAGAATTTGCCGTTGATAGGCATCATCGTGACTTTACCATCCATAGAGGTAAGCTGATATGTTCCGTTAGAGAAGACTTTGTTTACGACGAATGGGCCTTCCTATTTCGCGTCGAATTTGCCTTTGCTCATATGTGTCATAGTCATCGGACGTCTGACGGTAAGAACAAGTTCTCCTTTCCGATATGCTCTGACTTTCACCTTCCGGTTAAAAGCATTTGAAATTCGGGCCTAATACAGCTCGATATTTTGTTGAGCGTACAATCGCTTTTCGTCTAGAGCTTCTAGCTCTTGAAGTCGAAGATGATCATTATTCTCCGTTGTAAGTTCATTGGAGATTGCGATTCTCAGAGAAGGAATCTGGATCTCGAAGGAAAGGACAGCTTCGCACCCGTATACCAAAGAAAAAGGCGTACACCCGGTCGCATTGCGAACTGTGGTACGGTAGGCCCATAAACATTCACCAAGCTTCTCGCTCTAGTTGCGTTTGTTAGAAGAAACAAACTTTTTCAGGAGTTTGATGATGGTTTTATTAAAAGCTTCTGCCAATCCATTAGCTGCTGGATTATATGCTGTAGAAGCTAGGTTATTGATTCGATGGTCGTCGCAGAATCGAGTAAATTTCTGACTGACGAACTGTGGTCCATTATCATGGATAATACGTCGAGGAACACCAAATCGATAGATGACATGATGCTTGACGAAGTTGATGACGTTAGAAGTTTTGACTTCGGATAGCGGGATTGCTTCAGCCCATTTGGAAAAGTAGTCGGTTATTGCTAGAATAAACCGGTGTCCTTTTGATGACGGTGGGTTGATGGGACCAATATATCCATGCCCCAGGCCTCGAAGGGCCATGATGCCGCTGTCGGGTGTAAGAACTCTGACGGTTGATGGATAAAGTCTGCATGAATTTGACAAGCTTTACATTTCCGGGCATATTGAATGGCGTCAGCCACCATCGTGGGCCAATAATAACCCATACGTCGGATGCAATCTTAAATTTTAGGACATGGTTGATGGGCTCCGCAGACACCATCATATGCTTCACGGATAATCCGTTGTGCTTCCTCCCCAGCGATGCATCGGAGGAGAAGACCGTCGTAGGCCTGACGATATAGTGTCTTTGTCGTATGATTATAATAGAATCTGAGAGATCGACGCCGGATAGACGCTGCTTCGTTCGGATTATCGGGAAGTATGTCATACAATACAAAGTCTAGAAATGGACGTCTCCAGTCTTCAGTCATGGCTTCTATTTTGTTGGAAAAGACGTATTCCATAGTAGAATCAGAAGAAGACGAGGATGCTCTGTCAAACCCTAATCCAGTGCTAAGGTTGGAGGAATCAAATTCATCAGGGTTGAGAGAATTTTCGTCTGGGTCATGGGGAAAACCCAAAGCCAAATTATTCTCGACGTAGAATAGCTCCCGGTTATAAACCACTATCAATTGTTGATGTCTGACCGGTATGGCTAGCATAGCGGCAAGATTAGCCAAAGCACCGGCTTCTGTATTACAGGCTCGACGAACGTGTTCAATAAAAAAAACCTTCAAAGGAAGAGGCTATAGAGAGTGCTGCTCGGTGATAAGGTATCAAATCCTGATGACGGACTTCATATGTACCTCTGATTTGATTGACGATAAGTTTGGAGTCTCCATAAACTTCTAAATACTGAATATCCAGATGTTTAGCAAGTTGAAGACCGATGAGCAACGCATTGTATTCAGCTACATTGTTTGAATACGATTGATCCAGAGAATAAGCCCTCTGAATAGTCAGCCCTTCCGGGGATACGAGAATAATTCCGACTCCGGCGACAATATCGCCATTGGGACCCATTCTAGACGCTCTATCAAAGAATAAACGCCAGATAGGAGTTTTTTCAGAAACTTGATTTGAATCCAGAACTTCATCTGGAATCTTATCGTATAATTTAGAATCTTCTGGAACTGCATGAGCTGCCAGAAAATCAACAAGAGCCTGTCCTTTAACTGACTTTTGAGGATATAATGCATGTCATATTGAGCTAACAAGATTCCCCAATTAGCCAGTCTGGAGTTGAGAATACCGGGTTTCTTCATCATAATCCTGATGGGATTCACTCTGGAAATGACATGAATCGTTTGACCGATGATGTAATGTCGCATCTTCTGAACGGCAAACATTAATGCTAGGCATTCTTTCTCAATTGGAGAATAACGCGGTTCAGCACCTGTCATTGTGCGACTGAGGTAATAAATAGCCTGTTCATGGCCATCTTTGTTTTTCTGGGCGAGCAATGCACCGAGAGAATGATCCATGGCTCGAACATATAGAAGGAATGGTATTCCCGAGACGGGAGGTACCAAAATCGGAGGGTTTATGAGGTACTGTTTGATGTCGTCAAATGCTTTTTGACATTCTTCGTTCCAGACGAAGGACACACCTTTCTTCAGAAGTTTGTTGAACGGTCTGCAGCGTCCTGATAAGTTAGAGATGAATCTCCTGATATAAGCAATTCTTCCTTGAAATCCTCGTAGCTCTTTTAAGGTGCGTGGAGGACGCATCTCTTGGATGGCTTTGATCTTCTCGGGATCCACGTGTATACCTATAGCGGTAATGACGAAGCCGAGAAATTTACCACTAGAGACGCCCAGGAAGGACTTAGTAGGGTTCATCTTAAGTTGATATTGACGCATTAAATCAAAGAGAGTCTTTAAATCTTGGATGATCCTCCTTTTATCGACTCTTGACTGCAATATCATCAACGTAGCATTTGACTGTTTTTCGGAGATGTTCGCGGAATATAGTGCTCATTGTTCGCTGATACGTTGCTCCTGCATTTTTGAGACCAAACGGTATCACTATGTAACAGTATGTACCGATCAGCGTTTTGAAGGAAATATGTCTCTCGTCGTCTGGAAATATTTTGATTTGGTTGTACCCTGAATACCCATCCATAAATGACATTCGTTCGAAACCACACGTATTATCGATGATGACGTCGGTGATTGGAAGAGGAAACTCGTCCTTAGGACAAGCCGGATTGAGATCGCGAAAGTCTATACATACTCGGATCTTGCCGATCTTTTTGAGGACAGAAACAATGTTAGCCCCCCACTCAGGATGTTGTTCCTCTCGAATAAATCTGGAAGCCATAAGCTTGTTGACTTGCAGCTTCAATTGCATCCATAATGTCTGGACGAAATCGTCGCTATTGTTGTTTGACCGGTTTAGCATTCGGCATGATATTAAGTTTGTGTATTGCGATCTTCGAATCTAGCCCTGGCATATCCTCATAGCTCCTGGCGAAGACATCGATGTAATCATGATAAGCTTGATCATGTCTTGTTTATCTGTTTCTGAAAGACTTTCGCTGATGAATATTGGCTTGGGGGATCCCTCCTCACCAACATCAATTTGGATCAATTTATCTTCTGTGGGAGGTTCTCTTTGCTCGAACCTGAATTCCCATTGGTTGTCTAATCTTTGAGCCCATTGTTCCGATTCAGGTGATATTTTAAAATCATCTTCATCTTCATTTTCTTGCGGACCGTTGGCGGAGACCATATTGGCGGATAGAGTAGAACGATGAAAATCGCCAATACTTGTGTCAGAATCCCAAGAAAACGAATCGGAAGAATCAGATCGTTCGTCTCCGTTGGATTCTGGATCCTCATGGACTGTGTTGATGAAGGGGGTAGGAGTAATGTAACCCAATCCGCTTTTTGTCCTTCCGTATTTCAAGGGAGGAATTCGAACAGGCATTCTTCTTCCTTTTCCACTACTGAGGCCGGTTCTGAAGTCCATGTTCTTGATGATGTTTTTGGACTGCTGACTGTAGCGACGTAGTTGTAACCTTCCGGTATCATCGTTTTTGTCGTCGTCTTCCAGATTAGGAGGATTCTGGGGCCCCTTGCAAAAGAATATTGGAGCTTCTCCTGACTTTCTAATAGGAATAAGAAAGTATAAATTTTGTACAGACTCTAATGATACTTCTGTATGAAGAGTTTGAACAACTCCTATAGTTAATGGCTCTAAGCTATCTTGCAAATGTAAATAACTTTGTACATGATTACAAACATCAATATACAGTAAAAGAGATGCTTTTAATATCAGATGCTGTATTCACAGAAGAAGGCTGAGCCTTAGCAGACATAGTCAAATTAATGACTAAAGGGGGAGAAGAAGAGCGAGCAGAAGTTTTGTTTCGATTAAGATCGATAACAAAAGGCTCAGAAAAGGTGAGCTCTCTTGAAGAGGATCGTGGATAGGTAGTGCGTCCACTGACTGGAATGACTAGAGTATCTGGTCTAGCCTGAGAAGATGGTGGAAGAGTGGTGCGTCCACTGACAGGGATTATCAGCGAACTTTGTGGAGCTTGGGAAGGCAATGAAGTGGTACGTCCACTGACAGAAATTATCAGTAGGCCTTCTTCAGATGATTTAGTAGACCGTGGATGAGTGATACGCCCTTTTACAGGAATAACAAAGGGTGTCAACTTTTGATGTCTCATTATCATCCATAGCTTGTAAGACTTTTGAATACTCATCTTTGTACATACGAGAGTCACTGTAGTAAGCTTCGACTCCTCTGAAAGGATTAATGTCCGCGACTTCCTTTTGAACTTCTCCCTTTTCATCAATGTATTTGAAGCACTGGTGAAGAGTGGAGGGGACGATATTGTGTTCATGGAGGAAAGGTCTTCCCAAGAGCAAGTTGTAAGATCCAACTAACTCGATCACGTAGAATGTGACACTCGTCCGAAAATTGCCTATTTGTATTTTTAGGCGAATTTTCCCCAGAGGTTCGCTCTTACCTTGATTGAACCCTAAAATGGTAGTGACTGTCTTGACTAGACGATGAACTAGAATCCGTAAGGCATCCAAGAGACTCTTAGGCATAATACTTAGAGCTGATCCTGGATCAATTAGAATACGGTCGACCTTCATCGTGTCAATGTACCCAGTGAAGTAGAGAGGGCGATCATGACGATTGTCCTCTAGAAGCATATCGTCATGGGTAAAAGTGATGTTTGGAATAATTTCCAAGACACTGTTGCAATGTAGGCAAGTCACTGGCTCTGCTTCCGGCTTCTTCAGATGAGTCAGGTAAGAGTCTGCTTGCAGTAAAGCTTCACTTAACGTTTCCCGAGTTTCCTTGGATAAACGTAAAAGTTCGAAGATGGACAACCTGGCTGGAGTGTTAGCAAGTTGAGCCAGAATGTCAAAATTATATGGCTTCTGCAATCCAGGAGAAAGAGACTTCTTGATTGGCTTGTCGAAGCGGGCAGGTTGCTTCCCTTTGTCGGCTGCTGTTGGTTTAGAGGGAAACGTCTCAGCAGGAGCATTTGAAGGTCCTTCGTTAGAAATGGGTGCTGGAGCTACAACCGGAGGGACATCAGGAGTTTCCTCAGGAGCTTCAGCGTAATCTTTCAGATATGTTTTTCCTAACCGGGTTCCGGCGAGAACTTTGACTTCAGGCTCAGGTTCAGGGTCTACCGAAACCATGTTGCAATCCTTCATCTGGTTCTTGGTTTTTTGGTGCTTGATGAGAGCTTCAGTCCAGAAATCGAGGCCAACACGGGATTGATTATGTCTCAAATTGAGGGCTAGAGGTGCTCGGAGTCCTTTGCCGGAGCTTAAACCAGGAGCAGTGGCTAGATCATAACCCATCTTCGCCATTAATTCACGAGATTGTGAACTATATAGATGAAACGCAAGTTTGTATCTGTCTTCGGATCGAGGTACAGTTTTTACCTCCGTAGCGGGTGACTTTCCTGCTAAGATGAAAGTAGAGGTTAGAGAAAGATTGGGTGTGATGTTAGAAGGGCATGACTTAGTCTTCCCAGGTTTCTTTTTAGACAGAGGAGCCTTCGAGGAGAAGAGGAAGACGTCTCGAACTCCGTCACTAAATCGGGGTGGATCCACATAATCTCTCCCTTTTTAGTGGCGACGGGAACAAGTCCTTCATTCTGGGCTGGTGGAATATTCACAACTTCAAGGGTTGCTTTGGGGATAGGGACAATCCCACTTTCCACCAATAACGGAGGGAAGTCACCGAACTGCATCGAAACATTTGCTGTGACTGTCTTGTCTTTAGGTGTTAGTGTCACAGCTCCTGATTTGATCATTTCTTGGATCTTTCCTTTTAATACGAAGCAAGACCGGATTGTATGACCCAGCATTCTATGATATGGACAGTATTTCGGATGATCCGTCTTGTTGGCTTTATCAGGCTTCTTGATATCTGGCAGTTGTATCTTGTTACCTTTAAGTAAACATTCGAAGATGCCCTGAACATCGTCGTCGTCGAAAGAGTATTCTTCCTTCGGTCGAGGAGGTCTCTGCTGTTGATTTGTTGGAGCTGGGGTAGCTTGGGCAGACACTACCTCTTGATTGTTGCTCTGGAGATTGACTTCAAGAGTCTCTTTTCCTTTGCGATTGTTGGGTCGCGCACTATTGCTAGTACTTTGACTTGATTCTTTGGGAGTCATGTGTACCCCCAGACCTTTGAAAGTCTCAGTACTGACTTCGGCAGCTTTGGCACTGACGATGAAGGAAGGCCAATCTTGGAACTGAGTGGATCCTGTCCACATGCTGATGATTGGTAAGAGGTTCGACTTGCAAGTATCGATAGTGACAGCATCGGGAGTTCCGAGAGGCATTTTTATAGCTTCTCTTCTAAATCTTTCAATGAAGCTCTCAGTGCTTTCATTATTTTTCTGTTTGATTCTTATAAGGGCTGACATGGTCATGTCATGATGCCTTCATAGAATCGTTCTAGATACATCTGTTTGAACTCGGCAAACGAAGTAATGCACCCATCAGGGAGACTTCGATACCATTCATAAGCGGTTCCTTTAAGACAACCAACGAATACCCGAGTGAGGACGGCATCGCTCGGTTGCAGCTGATCAGTCATTACCTCAAAGTGATTGATGAACTGACTTGGGGAGGTGGTCCCATCAAAGAAAGAGATGGTCGGAGGCTTGTATTTTAGGGGGTACGATATATCCTTCCATTGTATGGGGTAAGGCTGCTTGATACCTAATTTTTGTAAGCCGTCTTTTTGTTTGAACGCTTCGAATTGAGACCGAAGATTCTTCAACTCTTCAGTGACCGCTCCGGAAGATTGCGGTGTCGTTGCTTGTTGGGCATAATTGGGAGGAGGGACTGCAGTATATGTACCACCCCAGCTCCGGACTGACTTAGAGTGGGCTGTACATGAACATTAGACTGTACCCCCGGAATAGTAGAAGGTTCCAGGTTTGGGGCAATAGGAGTATTTAATACCACTGGTGGTACTGTTTGTTGAACTTGCTGAGTTTGTTGCTGAGCTTGTATAAGAGTATGCATAGCAGTCAATGTATCCGCCATGGCTCGTAACTGTTGTTCCAAGGAAGAAATCCTTTGTTCATGAGCCTCAGTGCTAGTCGAAGGTTCGTGATTGCCATCTACCATATAAGTGGTAATCATTCGAGGTATCGACGATGAAACAGTTTGTTCCGAATCGTCGCTATGAGAGTCAGCATCTTTCCTGGGGCTATTCACGGGAGTTAATACTGGGAAGTTGGATTCTCCTAGGAAGTCCTCCGTGGACTCAGGATTATCACCTGGATGAGAAGAAGAAGAGACCCTGTTCGAAGCTCTGGTTCTGGATCTGGTGCCGAGGTAAACACCGTCTTCAGAATCTGGCATAGAATCAGATCGTATTCTACCCCCAGTATTTTTGGAGGTCATGTTGACGGAAGCATAAAGAGGTTCGTCCTCGTTCGGTATTGGTTCATGTTGAATCCGTTCGAAGACTGATCGTCTTTTCAGTGAACAACAACACTGGATCACGACCCGAGGTTGGAAGTTACAACAATACGCTTCATGACGAATATGAGCAATGTCAGAGACAGATGGAGTGTTGATTCTCCGCTTGTTTTGCAGATGTTCCTGGAGATTTGCGGAAACAGACTGGGAAGTGTTTGATGATAGTCTCTGTGTAGAAACTTGTCTTTATTCTTCTGTCTTTTGGTTCTTGAATGTATAAAGACCGATTGATCTGAGCGATATAGTTCTTAGCATATTGTGCATCAGGGTCTATTATACTTGTCCCAGTTTGATAAGGCTTCTTTATGCCGGAAGTAGAACCGAGACGATTCCGGTTAAGCTTGTTACGAAGGTCCATAGGAGGTACAACTTTGGTATCAGTCCTGGATACTTGCAATTTGCCTTTCTCGGATCGGAAAATTTTGAGAGAAGGAAGATGAACATTATTTCGACTGGGAGTTGGTAATAATCCATCTTTAGAGGAAGTAGCCAAAAGGCGTTTTCCTATGTTTGATCTAGTAAGAATACTAGTCAAATTAAGCCCAGAGGTAAAAACCTTAGGAGCAGAGGAGTTGACTAAAGAGTCGTTCTCCTTGGTTGGCACAAGATGTGCAAGCTGTGGGGGAATCATTTGTATATTCTGTGGAAGAGAACCACCAGCCTGGCCTTGAGAAATAGTCAAAGGACTGTATTGGTTGGCATACGCTGACTTCAGAGAATTCTTGTCATACGCTGTTTTGACTAGCGTATGGTTAGTCAATGACTGCCATACGCACAGAGTTATTAATGGCTAAAGAGCCGACTGCTGTCGTAGGAGTAGAAGAAGAAGAGACTTTGACATGTCCAGAGATGGCTTTCCTTGGACACGCTGACTTGGCTAAAGAACCCATTTTGTCAGCGTGACTAGGAGAAGCCACTGTTGCCTTTCCATGAGGATCCAAAATCCGACGGAGATGAATGATCTGATTCTTCCGATTCCTTCTCTTGGGATTCCGACACAAGTATTGGCAATTTTTATCGTTCTACTCTATCCGCTAATATGGTCTCTGCCAACGGTCCGCAAGAAAATGATGAAGATGAAGATGATTTTGAAATATCACCCGAATCGAAACAATGGGCTCAAAGATTAGACAACCAATGGGAATTCAGGTTCGAGCAAAGAGAACCTCCAACTGAAGATAAATTGATCCAAATTGATGTTGGTGAGGAGGGATCCCCCAAGCCAATATTCATCAGCAAAAGTCTTTCAGAAACAGATAAGCAAGACATGATCAAGCTTATTCATGATTACATCGATGTCTTCGCCTGGAGCTATGAGGATATGCCAGGACTAGATCCGAAGATCGCCACACACAACTTAATATCATGCTGAATGCTAAACCGGTCAAACAACAACAGCGACAATTTCGTCCAGACATTATGGATGCAATTGAAGCTGAAGTTAACAAGCTTATGGCTTTCGAATTTATCCGAGAGGAACAACATCCTGAATGGGTGGCTAACATTGTTCCTGTCCTCAAAAAGACTGGCAAGATCCGAGTCTGTATAGACTTTCGCGATCTCAATGCGGCTTGTCCTAAGGACGAGTTCCCTCTTCCAATCACCGATGTCATGATCGATAACACGTGTGGTTTCGAACGAATGTCATTTATGGATGGGTATTCGGGGTATAACCAAATCAAAATGTTTCCAGACGACGAGAGACATACTTCCTTCAGAACGCCGATCGGTACATACTGTTACACAGTGATGCCGTTTGGTCTCAAAAATGCAGGAGCAACGTATCAGCGAGCAATGAGCACTATATTCCGCGAACATCTCTAGAAAACAGTCGAATGCTACGTTGATCATATTGCAGTCAAGAGTCGACAAAAGGAGGATCATATCCAAGATTTGAAGACTATCTTTGATTTAATGCGTCAACATCAACTTAAGATGAACCCTACTAAGTCCTTCCTGGGCGTCTCTAGTGGTAAATTTCTCGGCTTCGTCATTACCGCTAAAGGTATACACGTGGATCCCGAGAAGATCAAAGCCATCCAAGAGATGCGTCCTCCACGCACCTTAAAAGAGCTACGAGGATTTCAAGGAAGAATTGCTTATATCAGGAGATTCGTCTCTAACTTATCAGGACGCTGCAGACCATTCAACAAACTTCTGAAGAAAGGTGTGTCCTTCGTCTGGAACGAAGAATGTCAAAAAGTATTTGACGACATCAAACAGTACCTCATGAACCCTCCGGTTTTGGTACCTTCCGTCTCGGGAATACCATTCCTTCTATATGTTCGAGCCATGGATTATTCTCTCGGTGCATTGCTCGCCCAGAAAAACAAAGATGGCCATGAACAGGCTATTTATTACCTCAGTCGCATAATGACAGGTACTGAACCGCATTATTCTCCAATTGAGAAAGAATGCCTAGCATTAATGTTTGCCGTTCAGAAGACGCGACATTACATCATCGGTCAAACGATTCATGTCATTTCCAGAGTGAATCCCATCAGGATTATGATGAAGAAACCCGGTATTCTCAACTCCAGACTGGCAATTTGTTTTCCATAAATAAATTCTGTTTATTTATTGTGTTTCTGAGAAAATTACAACTGTAGAAATCTGATCTAGAAGACGATCACTTTATCCCTTGGACGATGCGATGAAGAAGGCTCGGACCTCGAAGAACTTGGACAGCAACTGGGCAATCTCTGTTCTCTCTGAATTGAATGTGGTGTCTGTTGAAGGTGGAGAAACTCTCTTTTATAGAGTTCTGGATAACTGCTTTGGGCATACGCTCAGTCAGTTAATTGACGTGTGTATAACTGCAGGGACGCATGGCGAGTTTTGGTGGAGACACGTTGAACTGCAGTTGAGAGTAGTGGAGTATATCCAGGAGAGATTGATGGCATGAATGCCACGTTGCATAACTTCTGAATGAGTGGGTAACCGAGTACAGGACACGTGAGAACGTGTGACTGTACATCGTGTGTTGACTGTACATTTGAAGTCATTCTGAATGCATTTGCTTTGATACGCTGTCTTCTGGAGAAGTATGACTAGCATACGCTGTCTTGTTGAAGAGGAGTTGTATGGAGTCCATACGCTGCCTTTTGGAGACGTATGTCTTGCATACGCTGACTTGGATAGCAAGGAGTCATATGGAGTCTATACGCTCACTTGGGTGACAAAGAGTCGTATGGACTTCATACGCTGTCTTGATGAGGAGTCGTATGGAATACATACGCTGCCTTGATGAGGAGTCGTATGAAGTACATACGCTGCCTTGATGAGGAGTAGTATAAAGTCCATACGCTGCCTTGATGAGGAGTAGTATGAAGTCCATACGCTGTCTCACAAAATAAAGAGAAGTCGTATAGCTTTTGAATGAGCGTATAGCTTTTGAATGAGCGTATAGCTTTTGAGTGAGCGTATGGCCATAGATGTACTAAGCGTATGTGCATTTTTGACTTGGTCTTATGTCAGCGTGTCAGAATTTTTTACACCCTACATAAACTGGTAAGGACTTTCTGCAAACTATTTGTTTAATTTCTTCAATCTTTAAGATAGTGACCCTAACAATCAAGTAACCAACTTTCTCTAATCAAATAGAATAAAGTACTAAAAGGAGTTAATTAAATACTTAGTCCTTAAAAGAAGGATCATAATTTGCATTTTCATTTTGGTCTGAGATTACTTTCTGATGCAGGTATATATCCTAAGATAGTGACCTTAACAACCAAGTTCTCAACTTGCTCTAATTAAATATAATAAGGTACTAAAAGGGGTTCATCAAATACTTCGTCCTTAAAATAAGGATCATAAGATCACTTTCTGATGCAGGTATATATAAAGAGAGAGAGAGAGAGAGAGAGAGAGAGAGAGAGAGAGAGAGAGATAGTATTTCTTGCTCAAAAGACCATCCACAAACCATCTACAACTGATTTTTATTATTAAGGTTGGTAATACCAATGAAACTTCAAGACATAAAATGAATATTGCAAAGAGGTGCATACAGTCACTAAGTTGACGCTAAAGAATGGTGTTTTATGTTGACAATGAAGGCAGATAAACCAATTGTACTTGATTATATTTCTAGCTTGGGACCCCAACTCCAAAGATGAAGTTTAGCAAAGTTTTACTACAGAGCTTAAAAATGGTTTTTTCCTTATAAATATGAATCTATACAAGGCATCCATTTTGTTCTTATGTTTTAATTTATTCAAAACTGCATCAACAAACTTGCTAGTAAATAACTGTAAACATAAATGAAGCAACAGATGGCCACATAGAGAGGGAAACCTGGATGAATTGGAAGAAAATATGGGACTAACCACACCTCTAGGGGCAGTGGATTGTTGCCATACCAGTCAAAACTCCAAGTACCTGTAATTTTCAGACGAGTTGGGTTCTTAGATCCCTATAGAGCCTATTTTTTGTTGTTTATAGGAAAAAAAGATGGTTCTTTTACCGAGAGCCAAAATTTCCCCATAATGTTATAGAAGTTGCACTACCATGGTCTAGAATCCATTTTTCCATTTCTCCATTGTGCCATCTCCACCTTCAGCTCCTTCACCAAGCAATCTCAAAGTAATATATGATAAAACTGAGCCAAACATGGTGATATGGCTCTCAATATGTAGACCTAGCCCCCATCCTCGTTCTGTAGTACATACCCGCCAATATAAAATCTTGAGCGTAACGTTTGTTACGTTTCAGGAAAACCAAAAGAACAAAATGAAAACCCACAAGGTATATTGAGAATGAATCATATTTTTCATGCCTGATGATTGTAAAGATAACGAATAATCGTCGGCTGGTGTTCTGATGATAGAACAGTATTTAGTGCCCCGACAACATAGAGTGTTATAATCTGCACTAGGAAAAGACCAACATTTCCACAATCAGTTAGTGGCCCAACCAAATTTATGTATCAAATAACCATAAGCTTGAGATAGTGATCCTCTATGGAAATTACAGCAGGTGACAATGATCTGAATATTCCTTCCGAGATACTTAGTATTATTCAGCAACATTTCCATAATCAGTTAGTGGCCCAACCAAATTTAGTGCATATAATTCTGCAATACTAACTAGGAGTAGTGTGAACATCGATGTACAACAATCTACTTAATTCAAATCTAAATCAAATGATTGGCACATGCTACAAGCTTCTTGTTTTCTTGTCTTGGTTAAACTACAAAAATGAGGCTTTTTTAGTAAATTGTTAAAAGTTTCAAGAATATAGGAAATAAGTGTCAATTTTACGGTATCAAGGATCCCACTGTTTCACTATACTCCAACCAGCACTAATCACTTAACTTGTCCAAGGGAATTGATAATTAGTTGGTCACTGATTAAACGGGAGCCTTATTTTAATACTGGTGCCCACTAAAATTATATCATGTTTACTAAAAATTTTTTTCTGTCGATTAGCCAGCTCTCTTTAGTTTATCATTAACAATTACTATTTCCAAATTATTGGTATACACACTTTAAGATATGGATAAACTATAATAACTATCATTTCAGTTGTAAGTACAGTCATGATATGGATAAACTGGTAAGGACTTTCTGCAAACTATTTGTTTGATTTCTTCAATCTTTAAGATAGTGACCCTAACAATCAAGTAACCAACTTTATCTAATCAAATGGAATAAAGTACTAAAAGGAGTTAATTAAATACTTAGTCCTTAAAAGAAGGATCATAATTTGTATTTGCATTTTGGTCTGAGATTACTTTCTGATGCAGGTATATATCCTAAGATAGTGACCCTAACAACCAAGTTCTCAACTTGCTCTAATTAAATAGAATAAGGTAATAAAAGGGGTTGATCAAATACTTCGTCCTTAAAAGAAGGATCATAAGATCACTTTCTGATGCAGGTATATATATATAAAGAGAGAGAGAGAGAGATAGATTATTTATTGCTCAAAAGACCATCCACAAAGCATCTACAACTAATTTTTATTATTAAGGTTGGTAATACCAATGAAACTTCAAGACATAAAATGAATATTTCAAAGAGGTGCATACATTCACTAAGTTGACGCTAAAGAATGGTGTTTTCTGTTGACAATGAAGGCAGATGAACCAATTGTACTTGATTATATTTCTAGCTTGGGACCCAACTCCAAAGATGAAGTTTAGCAAAGTTTTACTACAGAGCTTACAAATGATTTTTTCCCTTATAAATATGAATCTATATAAGGCATCCATTTTGTTCTTATGTTTTAATTTATTCAAAACTGCATCAGCAAACTTGCTAGTAAATAACTGTAAACATAAATGAAGCAACAGATGGCCACACAGCGAGGGAAACCTGGATGAATTGGAAGAAACTATGGGACTAACCACACCTCTAGAGGCAGTGGATTGTTGCCATACCAGTCAAAACTCCAAGTACATGCAATTGGCAGACGAGTTGGGTTCTTAGATCCTTATAGAGCCTATTTTTGTTGTTTATAGGAAAAAAATGGTTCTTTTACTGAGAGCCAAAATTTCCCCATGATGTTATAGAAGTTGCACTGCCATGGTCTAGAATCCATTTTCTCTTTCTCCATTGTGCCATCTCCACCTTCAGCTCCTTTACCATGCAATCTCAAAGTAACATATGATAAAACTAAGCCAAACATGGTGCTATGGCTCTCAATATGTAGACCTAGCCCCCATCCTCATTCTGCAGTACATACCCGCCAATATATAAAATCTTGAGCATAATGTTTGTTACGTTTCAGGAAAACCAAAAGAACAAAATGAAAATCCACAAGGTATATTAAGAATGAATCATATTTTTATGCCTGATGATTGTAAAGATAACGAATAACCGTCGGCTGGTGTTCTGATGATAGAACAGTATTTAGTGCCCCGACAATATAGAGTGTTATAATCTGCACTAGGGAAAGACCAACATTTCCACAATCAGTTAGTGGCCCAACCAAATTTATGTATCAAATAACCATAAGCTTGAGATAGTGATCCTCTATGGAAATTACAGCTGGTGACAATGATCTGAATATTCCTTCCGAGATACTTAGTATTATTTAGCAACATTTCCCTAATCAGTTAGTGGCCCAACCAAATTTAGTGCATATAATTCTGCAATACTAACTAGGAGTAGTGTGAACATCGGTGTACAACAATCTACTTAATTCAAATCTGAATCAAATGATTGGCACATGCTACAAGCTTATTGTTTCTTGTCTTGGTTAAACTACAAAAAATGAGGCTTTTTCAGTAAATTGTTAAAAGTTTCAAGAATATAGGAAATAAGTGCTAATTTTACGATATCAAGGATCCCAACACCTACCTATAGTTAGAAACTAGAAGAAAGAGGTCAAGCCCCTCCCTCCCCAAACCTCTGCTATTACTCGAAATTCAACTCATATTCCTCCATCAAGCCTTAGTTGGGAAACAAAAACCTAAATATTTGACAAAATTTCCAATTTAAGGGCTTTTAACAATCAACAAATCTTCTTAAAGCCTTAAATTACAAAACTACAAGATCTAGCATCAAAGTTAAACAAATTATTCAAAAATCTAAGGTTATGGTTCTCCGTTCGAACCTCCATATGAGTGAGGAGAATCTTGCAGTGGCCCTAACATGCTGCTTCCCATCCCGAGCCTCTCGACGATGGTAGGGACCAGGTCGATGAAGTGTTGAGGTGCTCGCCCAAGAGCACGACGGTTGAGGAAAGCGCCTACAGCACCCCTTCGGAGACCCGGAAGATACCGTCTCTAAGAAGATCCATGGAGGCGTTGATGAGGGAGTTGACCTCGAAGGAACCGCGGTTCTGGTGGAGGACTTGAGGAAGTGGTAGAGGCCCTCGACGCCGGCCCATCCGCTCCTTCCTGTCCTTCGTCCATGCCATATCAAACCCTTCCCCAATTGTTGGAGAAGAAAATAAAATTAGGGTTACAATGTCAGGTTCTGGCGATAGTAGGGGTGGATCAGAGGGGATAGAGGCAGGGAGAGAGAGAGAGAGAATGAAAAAATTAGAAAGAGCTCTTAGGGCTCGAAGAGTGTTGGGATGGGAATGAACATTTGGAGGAACTTTTGATTTCAACACCTTCTACATCACGTGAAAAATAAGTGATAAAGAAGAAAGGAGGTTTAGAATTTGAAGGATGGAAATTATAGGGGTTTATGAGGGAATGAAAAATTATTAGAGGGAAAGGGAAATATTGATCCCACATCGAAAAGTTAATATTTTCGATAAAATTTCGGTTAAATTTTTGACGTTTAATAAAAACTTCGAGAAAAAACGTCGAAAAGTTAATATTTTTTCAACATTTAATGAAAAGGTCGGTATTTGCTTACTTAAGCCAACTTGAACATAAACATCAAAAAAAATGTAGGTAATCCTCGACGTTTAAAAGCAAACAGTGGTATTTTTTAACGTTTATTGTAGAACGTCGTTACATCATACCTAAGCCTACTTTACCATAAACGTCGAGGAAAAAAATCGGCAAAGCCCTATTTTCTTGTAGTGATAGGAAGCCCTCAAATAAGAATCATATTACACCTAAAATAGTCCATCAATATCCTACTTTAGATAATAATAGGATTTCCTTAAATACGAATCCTATTATATCTAAAATAGCACAACACCCACTACCAAAATTTGTCGATTTAGCGACGGCCAGATCCGTCGCCCGTCCGACGGGAATTTCTATTAGCGACCGATCACTGACGGGTCTTGGCCAAAAAAATCCGTCGGCAATCAGCTCGTCGCTAATAATGGTCCGTCGTTACGTAGTCGTCAAGCGACGGAATAGCGACGACATTTTTACTTCACAATACGAAGCATTAGCGACTACCTTCCGACCGACTTTCGTCCATTTCAAGTATTAAATACTGAACTGTGTGGACAATAGCGACATAACGGTCCGTCAGTAAACCGTCGTAATAGCGTATCAGAGTGTATCGTTTCGTCGCTCCATCGATCGCCGTTGATAACAAAGGACGAAGTAGCGACGGTAAGCTGAAGGATTATCCGTCGACCGTGTTCTAGAAATTCTTGGTATTTCCAGAACCATGGCGACGGAAAGGTCGTCGCTATTCCGTCGAACTATATACCATCAGAACTTTGCCGACGGATATTCCGTCGACCATCCGTCGCTACCTGGAAACATTTTCAAATCTCCAGTTAGCGACGGATTTGTCGTCGAACAGTAGTCGAAAACTGGAAATATCCGTCGCTAACCGGTTACTAGTCCGTCGCTAACTGAGAATTTATTGAAAAAAATTACAATGCTTTCCCTGTTCGTAAAAATATGCATAAACCAAACCAATATAATGCACACCAATTATCCAACAATCACATAGACCAAATATATAATGCACACCAATTATCCAAGAATCACATAGACCAAATATGCACATACGAATTTAATGCACACCAATTATCCATGAATCATATAGACTAAAATTTGTTAATATAAAATAGACATCAATTATCCTGAAGAGTAACCTAATATCCGTCGTTATAATCCGATCATAGCAAATATTCTAAAATTCCCATAAATATTCCAAAATTCCCACAAATATTCCAAAATTTCCACAATATTCCAAAACACATAGGAAAATGACTTTGGCCTCAGCAAAGACCGCAAGTCAGACGATGAATCCTCACAGCCAGGGATCATAGTTGCGTTGAGGCATGTACTATTCTATCAGCCACTT
>JANAVB010027598.1:9120375-9150375 GCA_029216955.1 Iris pallida
TCCTGGTCCACCAGCCAAAAATGTTATCACATGCGAGGTTTGTGATAACTCATCACCTACGACGATCACATCGCCTCCATGTATCGAGGCCGCCGCTGTAGTGTTCTCATCTTGCTTCCCCTTGCGCCCTTCTTCTCTCTCTTCCAAGCGAAACAGTTCCGCTTGATGTGGCCCTTCTTGCCACAGTAGTAACACTCCGAGTCCTCGTACCGACCCTTGGACTTCCCCTGCTCTTGTCTCTGCCCCACCTGGACCCCTACTTTTGCCCCTTCCGCGGTTCTCTGAAACCAATGCCTCTGAGTGGTGGGATGTAGATGAAGTGCCCTGAGAACGTCTCCGCATCTCTTCATTCAGTACCCCGCTCTTGGCAAACTCTAGACTGACCAAGCGCTCTGAAGCAGAAGCGATCATAGATACTCGTACGGTCTCCCACGAGTCTGGCAATGTACACAGCAACCATAGTCCCTGAACCTCGTCGTCGAACTTGACTCCCATAGAGGATAGCTGGACCACCATGCCCTGGAACTCACTCAAGTGATCCGTAATGGATGTACCATCTTTGTACCGCAGACCCATCATCGTCCGGATCAGGAACAACTTGTTTACCCGGTCTTCTTCGCGTACAAAGATTCCATCTTATCCCATAACGACTTCGCATGCTCAATATTGGCAACGTGGTTGTACACTTTCTCGTCAATGAACTGCCGCATGTACCCACACACCTGTATATGTTCGAAGTTCCAGTCCTCATCGGATTATCACTGGGCTTCTCGGATGTAAATACTGGAAGATACAGCTTCTTGACGAACAGCAAATCTTCATCTTGCTCTGCCAATAATGGTAGTTGGTACCGTTCAGGTTTACCATGCGCACCGGCTTCGCGTCCATCTCTGCTTCCTGGTTTAACTGTCAACTCCTGACACTTCTTTGAACCCAAAGCTGATACCACTATGTTGGGAACGAAGCACGGAAACGGTTCCCCCAAACCAGAAAGTCTGCGAGAGAACCGAGCAAAAGCACGCAAACCAAAAACGCCAAACACAATCGCAGACACAAACATTTTTGACGTGGAAAACCCTTGCGGGAAAAACCACGGGACGATCGGAGTCCAACCCTGAAGAACCTCCACTAATGGAATAAAGAGAATACACCCTCTACAATCTCCTCTCGATCCAACACGGATCACCACAACTCACTTGAAAGAAGAATTTTTTTGATTATGGACTCCGAAGAACAAGAGATGCCGAAAACTTATTCGAAGCAATCTCTCCTTCACAATAGTCCTTAATCCTCTCTCTCTCTCAAAGATTGTAAGCACTCTTGTTTTGAGATGATTTTACAACTAGAATGCATCATCCTTTTATAACCTTGGTAATCCATACATGGAAGGTCAATATATATGGAAACTTCCAATATGCATCAATCATATATTTAATAGAAATCCAATCATAATTGGCTTGCCATAATTGGAAGCCCAATTATATGGAAAGCTACTATATGAAGGGTCCAATCATAAATATATAATCAAAGTAAATATGGAAATCCAATCATATAGTTCCTTACCATATATGTTCCAAAATAGAATCCATGCACTCCCCAAGCTTCTCCGACACACGGATGGCGCTCGTCGCTCTCCGGGGTTCTCTACATAGGTTGGGAACCCCACCCACTCCAACACTAAGAGTAAAGTACGAAGTTATCTTATATTTCTTGTGGACGAGCACCCCAAATCTCTACTTTTGTGCAGTGCTTTGTGCCTCCACCCTCACCCCATATATATATGATAAAAAAAAATCCTATTTTAGGTCATAATATAATTTTTTTAATACACTACAAGAAAATTAGTTTTTTTTTCCAACGTTTTATAAACGTCGAGGGAAAAAGTCTAAAAACGTCGACATATGTTTTACCAACGTTTGATCAACGTTTCTCGCAAACGTCATCATTGTCATAGTTGGGAATTTACGACGTTCACAATAAATGTCGGCAAAAGCAAAGCCAACGTTTGCAACAACGTTAATAAAATTAGGAACTTGTGTCCATTGTTGACAAATTTTTAACATTTTAACAAATATGTCGGAAAACTTAACTGTTTTTCCCAACCTTTTTTCTAAAAGGTGAAAATTTCCAATGTTTACCAAAAACGTCGATAAAGGTAAAGCCATTTAAAAAAAAATTTAATATATTTCCATGCACACTCCAATTAATATTATAAATTCAACAAAAGTAGTTAGATTGAATATTATAATTTAAATAATATATGACAACAGCTGATCTTTATAACAAAAATACATAAATTAATATTTTTTTACAAATAAAATTTAAATTATATACTAGACTTTGAACGATGTTTAATGAACATTGTGAAGATATCGAAATCAAAATTATCATAAGAAAAATAATAGAATGAATTGATCACTATGATTTGTGCAAATGGCATTTCTTTTCCTTCAAACAAGAAATCATCCATTATAATCGAACTACATAATCTGAAATATGTACAAAAAACTAGAATTTTTTTCCTCAGTGTTCATCATAGGGTGCAATCGACCTAGGGTGCAATCGACCTGAGCTGAGATTGACATGCAAGCTCAATTTATTCGTTTCAATTCACTTCTACTGTTAGCATGCTACATTTTTGTGCTTTCCAGAAAACAAAGTAAGTTGCATCACTTAGCAAGAGTAGATTTAGCATATAAATGAGTATTATTACTACTACACAAATGTAAGTCAGCAATAGATGAACAACATAACTGCATTTTAAGTCATTATTTGGTAAAAATATAGTTAACCTAACATAACTCAACTGTCACCTGAACTGAATCTCGACAACCCTAGTTGTTCACTCTGGCATAAAGAACATCTTCATGTAACATTCAAAACGGTCAACAAGATACATATTAAAAAATATGTAAAACTGCAAGGATCAATTGCCCAAAAATAAGTCTAACACAGTCCTCGATTTACACTAGATTTTAAAAGCCTGAATGAAAGTTACGGAAGAAAATTACCTTGTAAATAAAAGCAATTGACAATGTCACAAGCTTAAATGATATATGAGCAATTCACATGAGTTAGTAATTTCTTTTGAAAGACAAAAGTAACAATCAGTGCCGATCCTCTTATTTTGTAATAGAAAGTTCAAAAATCTCTTGATGTCAATCATCATATATTACCAAAAATGATACTAGCTTCTATATCATTATAATCATCATCCAAACCAAGGCAGGACCCAGAAAACATTTTTAGGAGGGGCAAAATATCTTAACTAAAAGAACTAATTTGAGAGGGGGCAAAAAAGACGTTAAATTAAAATTTAAAGGGGCATTGAGTATTGAACTTGAGACCTCTTGGTTAAATTTAAACTCATGTATACCTACCACTTAGACTACCACTAAGTTGTGAAATTTTTATAAAACCGTTACATATAAAAGAGGTTACATATACCTACATATTAGGAAACCAAAAACCCGAATGGGGTTGACCATGGAACACAAGCAAGCAAGTCAAAAGATAACAAAGTTTTCATGACCAATTGTCAACTTTAAGTACTAGTGCCAATTCTAGCCAAGGTAGTTGTGGGCAAGAGAGGATCATAACCTAGAAGGCCAGGAACCAATGGCGGGTAGGTAGGGCAACCTTTTCGGTCTTGTGTTTAAGCTTATGCAGCCAAGAAACACCCTTCAACTTCCTAGACTAGAAAGGCAAGATGAGGAGAAATTTGGTACAATTTACTAAAAGGAATTTCCTTAATATCTATGACATAAAGAAAAAGAACATAACCTAAGGAGAGAAGGAATAGTTTCCATATCCATAACCAAAAAAAATCACGTGGAGCTTTACTTGCTTACCTTGTTAACAGGGCCAATGCAAATATATCGAGTATTCTCGTCTTTATAGTGAACATGTTGGATGACAGTTTTCAAAGCCTTACCCCTTAGCTTGTTACCAGGCCAACGCATTAGAATAGGCTCAAAAAACGTATGAAGAGAAGCCAAAGCATGTCCTGTAAAAATGGTTGAGGATAGTACAGATCTTCCTGTATAGAAAACAATTAAATCCTCATTTCTAAGAAGCACATAACATGTAACGCCCTAGTCCCAAAATACGTGGGACCAGGTATACGAATACATGCCAGCAGCACTTCACAAATAGGCCAAGCTACACAACAAGCCTATTAGCGAAATACTTAAGCTGTAAATTATGATAACACAAAAAAATACAACACAGTCTACAGGTATATGTAGGCCTTCAAAAATGACAGTCACGCTGAGTTGATCAGAACAAGTCCAACAGTCACGCTGAGTTGATCAGGACGAAGTCAAAAGTCACGCTCAGTTGATCCAGACAAATATTTACAAATCACGCTGAGGGACAGCTCATCATTTGTCAGAGGTAATTATGACTGACAGCACGACAGTCGAAGAATATCTCTTCGTATGCCACATATGCACAGAATTCGAAAGATCACAGCCGTCTATTGCGTGACTTTCGAAATCTTCTTCAGCAAGACTCAGCCTTCTTCAAATTGGCGTACCAAAAGAGCTTCTTGTCATTTAATACGACTGACAAAGCAATCACTGTCAAAGATTTTATGTCAGTCGAGGCACGCCGAATCAAGACAGCTGGCAGTTTTATCTCAAGTCTGCGTGTATTGTGAGATCTTCATCTCAAGTTTGCGTGGATTCTGAAGTTTCTTCCTCAAGTCTGCGTGGATTCTGAAGTTTTCTTCACCAAATCTGCATGGATTCTGAAGCTTCCTGCTCCAAGTTTGCGTGGATTTTGAAGCTTTCTACACCGAGTTTGCGTGGATTTTGTCTTCAACAAGTCTGCGTGGATTTCATTAAATTGGAGTACGTGGCAGCCATGCCACTGATCTATCGCCTGCGTGTCCAGTAACTTGCACACGACTCATGCATGATCGCCATGTATCCAACAGTTAGGCCACGTCCAGTAACTGCTCACAGCCTTGCGTATGTTAAATCCTGCATGATTTTCAACTAGGCACAGGCTGGGAAGACAGTTATCTTTTCAGTTATTATTTTTGACTCTATAAATAGAGTTCTTTTCTCATTCATTGTACAGATACACTGATATCTACTGTTAAAATTTTGAGAGCTTTTTTTCTTCGCATAGTCCAAGGGATAAAGTGATCGTCTTCTAGATCAGACTCCCACAGTTGTAATTTTCCCAGATACACAATAAATAAAAGAATTTATTTATGGAAAACAAATTGGCAACTCTGCTGGAAAAAACCATCTCCTCTTCTGAGATGGCAACAACTCAATGCGACACTTCGTCAATCGGCTCGACGAAGAAGGTGATGACGATCAAGTTTGATCAACTCGCCTATAAAGAAATACAGCGGGCTAAGAGTGGCAAGTCTACTTCAGCCTCCATCATCACCAAGTCGAAGGGATACTCTGTCTATGTCCCTAAGAATCAGTTGGCAGTCAATGGTGAAGTCTCTGCCACAGTGTCTACTCCTAACACTGGCAAGAACTATACTGCAAGCACGCACACTCTTGTGCGCTCGAAGATGAAAGCAATCAAAGGTCACGCTGACAGTACTGGCTCCTTAGCCAAATCTGTTCCAGCGTGCAATCTCACATTCAAAATCACGTTGACAGTACTGGCTCCTTAGCCAAATCTGTTCCAGCGTGTATTTCTAAAATTAAAAGTCACGCTGACAGTACTGGCTCCTTAGCCAAAACTGTTTCAGTTTACAATTTCAACCCTAAAAGTCATGCTAACAGTACTAGTTCCTTAGCCAAGTCTGTTCCAGCGTGTACTTCCAAAGTCAAAAGTCACGCTAACAGTACTGGTTCTTTACTAAGTCTGTTTCAGCGTGTATTTCATCTAAGAAGAATAGCTCTTAGCTATCTCTTCTTCTTTACCAAGTTCTACTGGAACTGGGGGTGGTCTTCCACACAAAGTCCCTTCGAAAAGGAATAACTCTTTAGTTGTTTCTTCTGCTCCTGTAGTTTTTACTTCAGGAACAGCTTTGACTGACACTTTTGTTAGTCAAAGAAAAGGAGATGGTCTTTTGACTACTCTTCCTTCTGGACATTCTATGTCTCAAAACAAATGAGTCTAAGAAGAAACATTCCTTAATGTCTTCTTCTATGACTTCTTCAAATTGGGCACAGAATCTGTCCAAAAGAGGGTCTGTTACCAACTCCTAATCAAAGGATGGTTCAACTTTTCCTTCTCTGTAAATATCCAGATCAATGGAAGGAAAACTCCATGTTTCAAAACTAATGTGTTACCTCCAACTGATCTAAGAACAAAACTGAACACTTCTGGTGTTAAGAAACCATACCAGTTGGAAACAAGGATAAGAGATCCAGATGCAGAGTATGCAAGAAACTATGTGGCTCATATTAATCATTCTCTATATAATCAAGAGCCTCAAGACCCAAGAACAGGAAATATACTCCTCAATCTTCACAAACAGATTTACGAGAATATCTTCAACAGAAGAGAAGGAGTGATTTGTGTCAAAGGATCATGCTGAATGTGACTTCTATCCAAGAGTCATAATTCAATGCAGATGTCAATCAATGGCTCATAACCATGTTGATCATGAATGTGACTTCAGCCAAGAGTCACAATGCAATGCAGATGTCAAACTAAACGACAATCTGTCTTCAATCGGATTCAGTGTGAACCTATGCCTGATGAAGATGAGCCTTTGTTTGCTTCTGTCAACATGACCTCTCGGGATGCTGGGGGTAGAGTTGATAGTCCAGATGGAGTATATAGAACACCAGATCAAGAGTCTTAGCTCTAGTCAAAGAAATTTGATCTCTGAAGATGATTCTGAATTTCTGGGAGAATCTAACTTTCCACCTCTTCCTACTGGGGGTAGTTCTCCTAAATGACTTTGATGCACGAAGCAGTGATTCAGAGCATACAACATCCACTAATTCATCAATAATCCCTCGTACAGTCACAACATATATGGTGGATGGGAATACTGAATTAATAATGAACCTTCCTCTTCGGTGACTCCTCAAGATCAAAGGATTGCTTCTTTGGAACAGCAAATGAAGTCTATGGCTGACACTATGAAGTCGATGTATGAACTCATGACAGCTCAGTTGCAAAATCGACAGACTGTACCAGATGCCATACCAGATACTGATATAAGTCCAGTACAAGTTCCTCCAGCAGTACAATCCAATACTCCTGGACCAGCTCAACCAAATCCTAGTCTCTCTGGAGCTGGGGGTAGTGCTTACAATGCTGTTCCTCCCAACTATTCTCTACAAGCTACAACTCCACAATCTTCTGGAGTTGTCTAATGAAGAATTGAGGAATCTCAAAACTCAATTCGAGCATTCAAACAGAAGGATGGTTTACAAAGGTTAGGCATCAAGCAACCTTATCCGATAGAATGGAAGCAAGTATCATATCCTCCTAAATACAAGCCTCCTACTATCTCATTCTATGATGGAACCACTTCTCCAAGTCAGTTTATTAATCACTTTGAAGTGATGACTGATCAGTTGCAACCAAGTGACGCCCTCCTTACTCGGGTTTATTGGATGTCTCAAGGGAACGCTTATGAATGGTATAGAAGTCTCCCAGATGGGTACATTACCTCATTTGCTGGTTTCAAACAAATGTTTCTTGAACGGTTCTATGAAGGGCTCAATGACATGACTATGTCTGCTCTTATTAGAATCAAGCAGAAAAATAATGAAACTACAGAGGATTACATTGAACGGTTTCGAAGAGAAGCTCTGAAGATGCCTCTTGGAACTCCTGATGCTGTCACCATCGACACATGCAAATCAAACTTGTTACCAATCATCAGCATGTGGACAGGATCCACCCAATTCCAAGACTGGCCTTCTTTCATAGTCAGTGCCAAGGCTGCAGAAATTAGTGCTGAAACCTTCAAAGGTTTAGGAGCAGATGACTCCCAAAGAAACAGGTCAAGGCACTAACAATAAAAACAATGCTCGCAAAGGAAAAGAAACTCTTGAAGTTAATCTTCAGAGCAAAGATGCATCAACTGTTCAAACTCCTGCCTCTACAACTCAACAACCAAGAACACCTCGCCCCAAAGAAGAATATTCTTTTGATGACGACGATGTCTTGGTATCTTTGAATGTCTGCTGAAAGGTAATAAAATACAATTACCTAAAATCAAGAAACCTGATGAAGCTGGTAAGACAGATCATCCCAAATACTGCCATACCACAGAATGCTGGGTCACACAATTCGTACATGTTATGTACTGAAAGGAAAGATCCAAGAAATGATTAAATCTGGAGCTATCTCCTTACTCAAAAGAGAAGACTGTCACCTAATGTCGTCTCTATGCAATTCGGAGATTTCCTCCTCAACTCCTTGAAAGTGGGATTGTTCCTATTCCCAAGGCAACTCTTGAGATAGTGAATATCCTCCTCCACAGTCTGAAGGATTAGTGCCAATCACTTTGGAAACAGGAGAAATATGTGGATTCATCCTGATCTAGTGGCAGATTTTGAATCTCCTTCTCCTCAAAAGACTACTTCTCGAAAGTCCAAGAAGGCTGGAAAGATTAAGTCATGTCATATGACTTCTCTTGGATCTACCTCGACACAGAGCCAAAGAAAAGGAAGAAGCACTTGCTGGTGCTACTCGAAGGGGAAACTTATCTAAAGGATTATTCCAAGAATCCTGAGGATACTCCTGATATCCCTACTGCTGATAAAGATGTTCCTAATGTTCCTTGAAGAAGAATCATCTATGCACCTGTTCCTTCAACTATACGGCTGAACCTGTTCCTCCCAAGCCTACAGTCTTGAGAAAGGCAAACAACAGGCTCGGTTTGATAAACCAATCAAGAAGTCCTCTCCTCTTGGGCTTCAGAAGCCTTACAACTTCGATATTCTAGCTCAGCTTGCTAATACTCCAGCTAGAATGTCCCTCTTTGAACTTCTACGTCTTTCTAAAGAGACTCGGGAGACATTAAGTGAAGCACTTCTTCAAGCTGACTCTTGTGCACAATTGAAGAAGCCAGATGCAGAACCTGCCACTTGCTTACATTGCAACAGTGTATTGGAGATTATCCCAAATATCACCTTTACAAGATGACATGCTACTGGAGGATAATCGACATGATCGGCCTCTCTACTACACTGGTTATATCGATACGATGAAGATAGATCGTATCCTCATTGACCCAGGGTCTGCTATAAGCATAATGCCAAAGAGTCTGTTGGATGAACTAAAAATCCCTCTTCACAAGCTCTCCAAGACGGTTACTACTATCCTGGGATTCAATCAAAGCCGAAGCGAGCCTTTGGGAAAGATTCATCTGAAGCTTCAGATAGGAGATTTCAGATCTAAAGTCACTTTCTATGTGATCGAGATCGTAGGATCCTACAATCTTCTTCTGGGGAGGCCCTTTCTTCATGAAAATAATGTGGTGCCTTCTACTCTTCATCAGTGTTTTAAATACATTGATAGCAATGGAAGAGTACAAAAAGAAGTTGCTGATATAAATCCCTTCCATGGGGTTGAAGCTTATTTCAATGATTCCCGAATGTACAAAAAGAGTATACAAGGGTCATACAAGCTATGGAGAAAGAGGATTCACAAAGTGAGACTTTAATAATCCCTGTTAAAGGTCGAACTACTCAGCAACAATCTCCCAAACCCTCTGGAGAAGGTTCTTTCATCATTCCAGTGAGTGGACGGATCTCTCGTTACCTCAGTCGTCTGCTCAAGATACAATGATCATTCCTGTCAGTGGGCGTATACTCCTGTATCTTCACATATGAAACAGATACTCTGCTAATTCCAGTTGGAGGGCGGATTACTCTTCCATCTCAAGCTTCAAGGGAGCTCACCTCTTCTGAGCCATTTGTTATCGATCTTAATCGAAACAAACTTCTTCTCTCTTCTCCCCTTTAGTCATTGACTTGGCTAAAATCTCTAAGGCTCAGCCTTCTCCCAATGTAAATATTGTTTTTATATTTAATGAAAAGTCTCCATCTTTGCAGTACGTTGATGTGTGAATTATGTTCATAGTTATTTACATTTGTTAGATGACTTGAACACAATAACCATAGGGTTGTACAGACTGTTCATACAGATGTATCCCTAGAACCTGTACAATCTTCATACTTTCTAGTTCCAGCAGAAAGCCAGGAGACATTCCAATATTCTTTACAAAGGGCCCCAAAGTCCTTCTGATTTAGAAGATGATGACAAAAATGATGATACTGGAAGATTACAACTACGTCGCTATAGTCAGCAATCTAAAGACATCATCAAAAATATGGGCTATGACTTCAGGACTGGCCTCAATAGTGGAAAAGGAAGAAAAATGCCTGTCGTATTCCTCCTCTGAAATATGGAAGGACGAAATGCGGATTGGGCTATATGCTCCTACTCCTTTATCAATATTATCCATGAAGATCCGAGTCTGACGAAGATAAGAGATCTGATTCTTCTAGTACCACTTCTTGGGATTCCGATACGAGTATCGGTGATTTCTACTGCAACATTCTGTCTTCCAACATGGTTTCCATTGACCGTTCTGAAGAAAGTGATGAAGACGAAGAAATTTGAAATCTCACCTGAATCAGAACAATGGGCCCAAAGATTAGATAATCAATGGGAGTTCCGTTTCGAGCAAAAAGAACCTCCGACTGAAGATAAACTTGTTCAAATAGATGTTGGTGAAGAGGGATCTCCAAACCAATATTCATCAGTGAAAGTCTTTCAGAAACTGATAAGCAAGACATGATCAAACTCATTCGTGTACATCGATGTCTTGCTTGGAGTTATGAAGATATGCCAGGCTTGATCCCAAATTGCAACTCAAGCTCAATATCTTGCCGAATGCTAAACCGGTCAAACAACAACACGACGATTTCGTCCAGACATTATGGATGCAATTGAAGCTGAAGTCAATAAACTCATGACCTCGTTTATTAGAGAGGAACAACATCCCGATTGGGTGGCTAACATAGTTCCTGTCCTTAAAAAGACTGGCAAGATCAGAGTATGCATAGACTTCCGCGATCTCAATGCGGCATCCTAAAGACGAATTCCCTCTACCAATCACTGATGTCATGATTGATAATACCTGTGGATTTGAACGGATGTCATTCATGGACGGGTATTCTGGGTACAATCAGATTAAAATGTTTCCAGATGACGAGAAGCACACTTCTTTCAGAACGCCGATTGGTACTACTGTTATACAGTTATGCCATTCGGTCTCAAGAATGCAGGAGCAACTTATCAACGAGCATGAGCACTATATTCCGTGAACATTTACGGAAAATAGTCGAATGCTATGTTGATGATATTGCAGTCAAAAGTCGACAAAAGGAGGATCATATCCAAGATTTGAAGACTATTTTGATCTAATGCGTAAGCATCAATTAAAGATGAACCCTACTAAGTCCTTCTTAGGCGTCTCTAGTGGTAAATTTCTCGGCTTCGTCATTACCTCTAAAGGTATACACGTGGATCCCGAGAAGATCAAAGCCATCCAAGAGATGCGTCCTCCACGCACCTTAAAAGAGCTACGAGGATTTCAAGGAAGGATCGCTTATATCAGGAGATTCATCTCTAATTTGTCAGGACGCTGCAGACCATTCAACAAACTTATGAAGAAAGGTGTCTTTTGTCTGGAATGATGAATGTCAGAAAGCATTCGATGATATAAAACAATATCTGATGAGCCCTCCAGTATTGGTACCTCCCGTTTCAGGAATTCCATTTCTCCTATTACTCGAGCAATGAGTCATTCATTGGGTGCATTACTCGCTCAAAAGAATCAAAATGGTCATGAACAAGCCATCTACTATCTCAGTCGCACTATGACCGGAGCTGAACCTCGATATTCACCGGTCGAAAAAGAATGTCTAGCCTTGATGTTCGCTGTCCAAAAGACACGACATTATATCATTGGCCAGACTATTCATGTCATCTCCAGGATCAATCCTATACGGATCATGATGAAGAAACCCAGTGTTTTGAATTCTCGATTGGCTAACTGGGGAATCCTACTTGCTCAGTATGACATGCTATATTCCTCAGAAGTCAGTCAAAGGACAAGCTTTAGCTGATTTTCTGGCTGCTCATCAATTCCAGAAAATTCAAAACTCTATGACGAAATCCCAGATGAAGTCTAGATTCAAATCAAATTGCTGAAGAAATCCTACTTGGCGTCTATTCTTTGATGGTGCTTCAAGAATGGTCCTAATGGTGATATTGTCGCTGGAGTTGGAATCGTTCTTGTATCGCCAGAAGGTCTTGCTATCCAAAGAGCTTATTCTCTCGACCAGCCGTGTTCAAACAACGTAGCTGAGTACAATGCATTACTCATTGGTCTTCAACTCGCTAAACATCAATATTCAACATTTGGAGGCGTACGGAGACTCTAAACTCATTGTCAATCAGATAAGGGGTACTTATGAAGTTCGCCATCAAGATCTGGTTCCTTATCATAGATCAGCTATATATGGCTTCTTCATTTGAAGAATTCTTCATTGAACATGTTAGGCGAGCATGTAACACAGAAGCTGATGCTCTTGCTAATCTTGCGGCAGTGTTGGCTATCCCGATCAGACGGCAACAAATGATTATTGTTCGCAATCGAGAATTATTTCATCTTGAAAATAACCTGACCCTAGGACTTCTGTTGACATTGAAGAATCAACATCTCATGACGTCAACACAACAAGAGGATTTGGATTCAGTCGTAAATCGATCATCTTCATCTGATTCCAGCATGGAATTCATCTTCAGTAACTCGGCCGAAATCAAAATACGGATAAAGATTGGAGACTTCCTTTCTTAGATTTCGTATTGTATGATATTCTTCCAGATGATCCGAGTGAGGCAGCATCTATCAGGCGACGATCACTCAGATTCTATTACAATCATACAACAAAGACCTTTATCGTAGCTTATGATGGTTACTTCTTCGATGTGTTGCCGGTGACGAGGCTCAGTAAATCATTCGCGAAGCACATGATGGAATTTGTGGAGTACATCAGCCTGGACCAAAACTTTAAGACCGTATTCGACATATGGGTTATTATTGGCCCACTATGGTATCAGACGCCATCGAATATGCAAAGAAGTGTAAAGCTTGTCAAATCCATACGGATTTTATTCATCAACCCTCGGAATGTCTACATCCGACGACAGTACATGGCCCTTCGAAGCTTGGGGCATGGACATTATCGGCCCTCAATCCGCCGTCATCCAAGGGTCATCGATTTATTCTTGCAATAACCGATTACTTCTCCAAATGGGCCGAAGCTATTCTTTTATCTGAAGTCAAAACGTCCAATGTCATCAGCTTTATTAAGCACCACATCATCTACAGATTTGGTGTTCCTCAACGCATTATTCATGATAACGGACCACAGTTCGTCAGTCAGAAGTTTATTCGATTCTGTGACGATCACCGGATCAACAATGTGGCTTCTACTGCATATAATTCGACAGCTAACGGATTAGCAGAAGCTTTCAACAAGACCATCATCAAACTCTTAAAGAAGTTTGTCTCTACTAACAAACGTAATTGGAGTGAGAAGCTCGGTGAATGTTTGTGGGCTTATCGCACTACAGTTCGTAATGCTACTAAATGTACACCCTTCTCTTTGGTGTATGGTTGCGAGGCTGTTCTTCAATTAGAGATTCAAATTCCTTCTTTAAGGATAGCAATCGCTAATGAACTCACTGCTGAAAATAATGATCGTCTTTGACTTTAAGAATTAGAAGCTCTGGATGAAAAGCGATTATCTGCTCAACAGAATATTGAATTCTATCAAGCTAGAATCTTAAGAGCTTTTAATAAGAAAGTCAGAGTTCGATCGTATCAAAAAGGAGAACTTGTTTTAACAGTCAGACGTCCTATGACTATGACTCATATGAGCAAGGACAAATTTGACGCAAAGTGGGAAGGACCCTATATTGTGAGCAAAGTTTTCTCAACGGAGCTTATCAACTCTCAGAATTGGATGGTCGAAAAGTTTTGATGCCTATTAATGGCAAATTCCTTAAAAAGTACTATGTATAAATGTAAATGCTTGTAATCATCAGACAGTTTCATGTTTAGAAATAAATTTTTTTTTATTTTAATCATGAATGATGATACATGATATTAAGGAAGATCACTCATCCTTTTTTTACATTTGGACGTGGGCCACTGCTGTCCTTCTCGAAGACGTGATCAGTAAAGAGCCGAGGACCTCCTTGCTGGAACCTACGAGGAACTTGCAAGCGGCCATCCTCATGGCTTCTTCTTCTTCAGTCTTTCCTGGTTCGAGCAGGAAGTCCAGAATGTCCCTTGATGGCTTGGGTGCAGACGAACCTTCGCCTGCTTCCGTCTTCTTCGTTTTGACTGGATCAGCAGGGCATTCTTCAGTGCCTTTCTGAACCTTTGAGGCAATCTCAGTCTTCTTGGATGCTTCTCCACGACATCTTTATGTTGAGGAGTAGAAGTGTTCGTTCTTGTCAGATTTCTGCTATATTTATAGGCAGAAGTTCCTCAAATAGTGAAGCGTCACATTCATCCGACGATTCACATATTCATTAATGCTTGACGGTTCATCCGTTCATTCTCACATTCATCAGACGGTTCGCCCGTTCATTAATACTTGACGGTTCATCCGTTTATTTATTACATTCATTCGACAGTTCATTTGTTCATCATTTCCTAACGGTTCGTCCGTTCATAATCTTCTATCAATTTATTAAGTGGGGATTCGTTATTTATCATGTTTCATAACCTCTGAATTAATTCCGAATCTATCTACTCATTTGTCATGTTTTGACCTCTGCATAGAAATCAATCTATTTTCTTTTGAGTTCCTACATATTATCATGTCCATAATACCTCTGATATATCATATACTCTAAAACAGAAAAGAAGATTTTATTATCTATCATGTCCACAATTCATCCACAAATACAAATTATTGAGCATAGAAGAATTATCATTTCCATTCTCATTTTACCATAAAAAGTCTATTACATTTTCTTAGACTTTCTTACAAATCATAATAGAAAATCTATTAAATCTTGGATTTTCATTCTACACCACAACAATAACCAAGAAAATCTATCTTCTTCTTTGGATCTTCCCGTCGGACCTTCTCCGTCAGGTTCGTTGTTGGCAATTCCTGACTGTCTGGGTCCCAGTCACGACCAGATTAGCAGGAATCAAACTCTGGTCTCCTCTCTCAGACGAGAGAAACCACAGAGTATGGCAGACCGAAGTCATGGTGCTGCCAATACATTGGTGGATTGGGGGTAACCTCTCAAGGAAGATAGGAATGTATTCCACATTGGGATACAATTCCTAGTTCTGCCTTGAAAGGAACTCTACTACCTAATTCTCGGGTAGTAGAGTTGACTCCACCATCCAACTCTCGTGTATAAAGGCTCTTCCTACCATCTGAGGAAGACCCTTCTATCCCACGAAGAGTTCTGAGTTGTCTGATTTGTGCGTCAAAAACGCGTGAGTTGTCTGATTTGCGCGTCAAAAGCGCATGAGCTCCCTGATGTTGGTGTCGAAGAACGCTCCCCACAGCATCCACATCACCAATACCAGTTCTAAAGAAAGTTTTCAGCCGAGCTTCTGCAGAAAAAGCAAGGAATATTAAGCGTGCGTTTGTCAAACAGAGACAGGCGTGTATTATTCAGTCAGAGACAAAAGCCATCTTCAACAAATAACAAAATAGTATGCGTACTATACTGGACTTACCTTTGAGTTTGGTGCTAAGGATTGGCAAATCAAATCGAACATTAGAAAGCATTGCTTTGTTTGAGGATGAAATCTCACAAAAATTCTTTCTCAGAGAAGAAGAAGAAGAATGAGAGATGAGTATCTTTGAAACTCAGCTACCTATTTAAAGGACAAAGTACAAGCCTATTCTTGGAAAAGATCCGCGTAAATAGCGTTCGTAAACCATGGAATGAATGACACGTGTGCTTTGGAAGACAGCGCAACATTGGAAACAGTCAAAGAGTGCCATTTAATATTTTTCATTAATGTACGCTGCTTAAACACAAAAGGTTGTACTACATTCTTCAAGACAGGCACTGATGGCCTTACAAAAGACAAAAGCATAAAAGTCACGCTCTATTTTCCAGAGTGACTGAGCTTAGTGCCCAATTCTTCTACGCTCTTAACCCCCATGCGGTGTAACAGAGCCTTCAACATTTCACGCTGCTCTGCAAGGCTGCGTCCATCAGAAGAAGACGAGCCATCCAGGCCAAATAGCTTAAGAAATTCTTGGCTAGATGCATGGGATTCTTTGAACTCGAAGACTAGGGGCTCCGGTTCCTTACCCTCAAAAGTGGGATCACCATGGGAACAAAAACCCAACTTGCGTGCTTCTTCCTCAGCTTTCTCCTTTGGCGTCATGTTGACGTAAGATGAAGATTAAAAATGAATCTTCTCCCTGTTTATATAATAGAGTTCGCCGGCGGTTCATATTCCACCATAAATTGGATGCAATCAGTCTCGGAGAACGAAAAGTCATTATGACATTTAATAAGTTTATTTGGATGTTTTCAAAGAACTTCGAAGTCTTTTCGAC
The DNA here is from genome assembly GCA_029216955.1 of Iris pallida. Taxonomy (NCBI): domain Eukaryota; kingdom Viridiplantae; phylum Streptophyta; class Magnoliopsida; order Asparagales; family Iridaceae; genus Iris; species Iris pallida. The sequence continues at coordinate 9,136,950 of JANAVB010027598.1, forward strand.
TCCCGAAAAAAAAAAAACTTGAAGTCATCTCAGCGTGACTAATTTCATTTTATCATCTCGTTTTCAAAGTATTTCAAAATTTTTGAAGTCTTTTCAATTTTCGAAAACTTTGAAGGGAGTCTTGTAGGCCTTTAAAAATGACAGTCACGCTGAGTTGATCAGAACAAGTCCAACAGTCACGCTGAGTTGATCAGGACGAAGTCAAAAGTTACGCTCAGTTGATCCAGACAAATATTTACAAATCACGCTGGGGGATAGCTCATCATTTGTCAGAGAGTAATTATGACTGATAGCACGACAGTCGAAGAATGTCTCTTCGTATGCCACGTATGCACAGAATTCGAAAGATCACAACCGTCTATTGCGTGACTTTCGAAATCTTCTTCAGCAAGACTCAGCCTTCTTCAAATTGGCGTACCAAAAGAGCTTCTTGTCATTTAATGTGACTGACAAAGCAATTACTGTCAGAGATTTTGTATCAGTCGAGGCACGCCGAATCAAGACAGCTGGCAATTTTATCTCAAGTCTGCGTGTATTGTGAGATCTTCATCTCAAGTTTGCGTGGATTCTGAAGTTTTCTTTCTCAAGTCTGCGGGATTCTGAATTTTTCTTCACCAAATTTGCGTGGATTCTGAAGCTTCCTGCTCCAAGTTTGCGTGGATTTTGAAGCTTTCTACACGAGTTTGTGTGAATTTTGTCTTCAACAAGTCTGCATGGATTTCATCAAATTGGAGTACGTGGAAGCCATGCCACTGATCTCTCGCCTGCGTGTCCTGTAACTTGCACACGACTCATGCATGATCGCCATGTGTCCAACAGTTATAGGCCACGTCCAGTAATTGCTCACAGCCTTGCGTATGTTAAATCCTGTGTGATTTTCAACTAGGCACAGGCTGTGAAGACAGTTTCTTTTCAGTTATTATTTTTGACTCTATAAATAGAGTTCTTTTTCTCATTCATTGTACAGATACACTGATATCTACTGTCAAAATTTTGAGAGCTTTTCTTCTTCGCATAGTCCAAGGGATAAAGTGATCGTCTTCTAGATCAGACTCCCACAGTTATAATTTTCCCAGATACACAATAAATAAAAGAATTTTTATGGAAAATAGTATATACATCTAATCACATCCACAGTGTCCACAAAGAGATCAAGAATAATAAAAAATCTCAAATATCCAGCAATAAAAGTAATGAAGTCTGTGCGGATAAAATATCCCGAAACCACAAAAATAGAAAGAAGGTACAAATCAACTACAAGTCTGATGAAAAGAAATAAAATAATGTAGCAAGACTAAATATGAAGGTAACATGATCACGAGAAGTCCTCAGGCACTATCTCCTCCTATGCTGGTACGCCTCCGGTCTCAACTCCCGAACCGTAAACCTCAGGGTAGTCTTCAGCTTCGTCTAAGCCTGGAAAATAGCCAAGTCCTCAGAGGACTAGCAAGGTGCATAAATACATGCCAAGGTACAGAAATAAAAATATGAACTAAGGTAATCTACTGTATCCGTCTACTATACAAGTGAGATACTTTTCTAGAATACCAGACCCCTTCAACTAAGGCTCACTAGCACCTCAGCAGGATATTGTCCCTGGTACCCGTGTCATGGCACCAAGGACAATCAATTTTTGACAATGATAATCCCTTACTCTGCTACAGAGATAAAGGTCACTAAACAACGGGCCACATGACAATAGGTCTGATATTGTAGCCAAGTTCTCCCATCTCAAAAGTAAAAGAATACTGATAAAGAAATATGGAATGCTAACATGAGGTCAATACCATGAATAGTCATGTAAACCTCGCATCATGAATGTGTCGGTGTCCTGTGGTCAATCGTATCAATGGACATCAGTATGTACGTAATGCCTAATGTCAATACTCGATGTCACTATCATGACATCGGTACCCGTCTATAAATGGACACTAAGTATTAACGTCCTATGTCATGCAATGCTAAATAAAAACAACAGAGAGAAAAGAAAGATCTGTAACGATGGCAAGGCACGCTTGCCTGTAACTGATGTCTGCAGGTAGGCCTGACCAACTCTGTTGTCCTTGTCGATCCTTCCAAGCTCACCTATAATACATTATATTTAATATTCTATATCAACATATCATATATCGATTATAGAATATCTACGTCTCATAGTTTCCATAACGTTGTTACGACATTGCATCTATTATATAAGTACATAAGGTACCAAATCCTCTCGTAAATATTCTACAATTATAACAAAATAATTTATTTAAATTTTAGAATTTATCTATAAATATTTATATATTGCTATAATGATATTTTCAATAGGGAAACCCTTTCACAAGAGATCATCTATCAATGCCACATATGACTTCCTCAATTCGACCAATTAATTTAGTTCTGAAACAATGATAAAATAAAATTAATAAATTCTATAAAAAATCCTATAAATTATTTAAAATAGTATTTATAATGTTAAACCTTGTACAACATAAAGTTTAATATGGATTCATGGAGTCTTGACACTTTTAGACACAAGGAAAACAGAATTTTTCGGAGTTCGGTGACATGGCAAATGTCATGAATTTTAAAAATAGTAAAAGAATGTAAAACCTAACTTTCAGATATGCGTCGAAAAGTTCAACGTCTAGATTCTGAATAAAATATAAAAAGTTATAAACTGAACTTAGATAGACGAAACGTTGTCCACAATAGAATTTATCGGTTCTGGATACCCTGTCGTAGAATCGACGCCACAGGCAAACCGGTAGGAACTAGAAGATCTGGTAATCAGAGGTTGGAGTAGACATATAAAGGTAACTCTCAGATTTGGTTTGAGGAGAAACATATGAGAAAAGTGGATGAAACATCATCTACAAGTCGACTAACCTGCTGTGACGTTTCAGACTTCGATTCGACGGAGTTTCGGCCCAAGTAGCGCGTCGTGCACCCTTCTAACGGCCGCAAGGTTATCCTACAGTTGCTTGGGTGGAAGGGAATGTTGAGAGGGACATCCAAGTGGTGGTGGTTGGCGCAGAAATCGAGAAGAAATTATATTTTGTGAAGAAAGGGGGTCGGCTAGGGTTTCGGGTTTGGAGTGGTAGCCGCTAAGTTTGGGGGGATTTGTGGAGTAGTGGGTGGTTATAAGAGAGGGGGATGGTTAGGGTTTGATAGGTATATATATATATATATATATATATATATATATATATATATATATATATATATATATAAAATATATATATATATATATATATATTATTATATATTATATATATATATTATATATATAATGCATGGGCTTTGGTTTGATCTAATTTGGATAGGATTTGGTTCTCCAAATCATACTATTATAGGTTTCCTATTTTGGTTAGATGTTTGACTAAGCCAATATATAAGGAAATATTGCATATGGCTGCAATTAAATCTCTAAAATTCCCTTAAATATATGTTACTTGGTTTTAGTACTCCTAATTAGGCTCTAACTAGTAGGGTTGACTAGGTTAGGGTTCGAGTAGCATTACTAGTCAAATTGGACCCGAAAAATTAATTTAATGAGTCTCATGTGCCATTTGCAAATACGTGCACATGGAAACTCGGTTGGATGGTATACCCTAGGCATGTTCATTGTAGACTCAAAATGGATCAAAACCATATATTGGGTCATACGGTTTCGATCTATGTCAAGTCCAAAAATCAAATTGAAAGTTGGCTTAAAATTACGTCAATGGCTCAAATTGGCCTAAGTTGGCCCGAAATGGCGCGAAGTCAAAGTTATATTGAAAAGCAAAATTGGATGGGACATGATATATCAAACTCAAGGTGGAAGAGTCTAGAATTCAAATATGGAACTGGATTTGAGAAAGCAATATTTGTTGTGCTTCAAAAATCAAAACTACGGTAAACTACTAACATAGTCATTATTAACTTTAATAAATTAAAATATCCATATAAAAAAATAAAAAATAATTAAAAATAAAATCCAAAAATCAGGGGGCTTACAACCTACCCGCCTTAGAAATTTCGTCCTCGAAATTAAAAATAACACAATTATATAAAAAAACTTATCATCAGAATAATAAAGCTAAGACTTACCGGCATCTACGAATAAGTGGGGATAACGCTCACGCCTAGAATCTTCACGCTCCCAAGTTGACTCTCCCGAAGAATGGTACCTCCAAGATACCTACCGGCTGCTCCTCGTATGATAAACTGGGTCCCCCATGATCTCAGAGTGATCGGCCACATGACTAGGATCAGTCACATACCTCCTCAGCTGTGAGATATGGAATACATCATGCACTCCCTCTAGTAATGGGGGTAATGCAAGACGATATGCCACCTCTTCTACACGCTCAATAATATCAAACGGTCCAATATACCTTGGACTCAACTTCCCTCTACTCTCGAATCTACCAGTGCCCCGCGTCAGTGAGATCCTCAGAAATACATGATCTTCCTCCTTGAATTCCAGTGGTCGACGATGCGTATTGGCCCAATGCTTCTGCCGGTCTTTGAAGATGACTCTGAATCTGCTTCACTTTCTCGACAGTCTGCGTTACAAGCTCTGGTCCAAGTATTTGTCTCTCTCTAGCCCCTATCCTTTCGCGAAGTCTTCAAAATCTTGCATCTGTAGGTAACACTGTCTTGATTATATCCACAAGTGATGACTATACTTCAAGATTGGCAAGTTCTCATTGCTGTTCCCGCATAATGACTTCTATTTCAAGCTCCTGAAGATCCTCTAATAACTGTGGCTAAGATGTCAAGAAATATGCAGTAGGCTTCCTACTCAAAACGTCTGCCACTACGTTCGCCTTGCCAGGATGGTACTGCAATTCTATATCATAGTCTGTCATGAGCTCCAGCCACCGCCTCTGTCTCATATTCAGCTCCTTTTGCGTGAAGACATACTTCAAGCTCTTATGATTCGTAAATATTCCCACACATTCTCCATACAAAAATGCCTCCATAGCTTCAATGCAAAGATGATAACTGCTAACTCCAAATCATAAGTAGGGTAATTCTTCTCATGTGCCCTTAGTTGCCTTGATGCGTAGGCTATGACCTTATGTGTTGCATCAAAACATATCCAAGTCCACTACCCGACGCATCACTGTATACAACGAATCCTTCCGATCCAGAAGGAAGCATCAAAATAGGTTTGAGGTTAACCTCTTCTTTAATTCCTCAAAAACCTTCTGACAGTCTTCTTTCTACTGGACTCATGATTCTTACGTGTCAACCATGTCATCTATTCCGCAACCGTAAAAAATTCTTTACAAATCTTCGGCAATACCTGACAAGTTCAAAAAAACTCCTAGCTTCTACAACAGATGTTGGTGTCAGCCAAGACTCTACGGTAGCTATCTTTTTTGATCAACTGAAAGTCATTCTTCCGAGATAATGTATCCAGGAAAAGGAACTCTATCAAGGCCAAATTCATACTGACTAAGCTTAGCATACAATCTCTCCTTCCTCAATACTCCCAACACAACTCTAAGATGCTTCTAAAAAAAAGCTAGGGAGAAAAAGGGATTAAAGTATTTACTACAGAAGAATTCCAATACGGCTAGTCATACCATTATCATAAGTATAGTGTTATAACCTATTCAATGATACCCGTCAGTTCTGTAGTGGCCCATGCAGGTCAAGATAAATTGTTTAGTTACTTTACCGTACCAAGCAAGCCTGCGTATAGGATTAGAGTCTAGGATCTCATCACATACTTGACCGCCTTCTCGCTTGACTCCTCGAGTTGCATCTGGCTTGATCCCTTCTATCGTGATTTGTGCCCTTCTTTTGTGCTTGATAGATATTAATAAGGTAACCCATACTAGGTGAACATGACCCATTGTGCCATCACCCTACTAGTTTAACTCTTGTAAGTTGGGTAGATACCTCACAACCTAACATTTCTTTTTCCTTATGACCCTATTAACATGATTACTTAGACTATAGCCTTTATAGGACCCTAACTTATCTAGCCCACCAAGCCTTAGACAAAAGACAGTAGGATGAATGTATAGGAACAATCATATGACAAGACTTAGATTTTTAAGGAGTTGAACTAATTCTACCTTCTTTCACTCTTACGCTCTCGTGCCTATGTTTTTACCATCGTGACTAATGCTGCTAAATAGCCTAATTTTTGTAAGCTTACTTTTTATCAAGCTTGTTCAAGGAAATATTTTATTGGGGGCCCCCACTAACATATAGTCTACTTAGAACCGGTGCATGATGGCCTAATCAACCTAGTGCACCTTGGTTTGCCTTTCACACGATTATTCTACGTGGTTGAGATATAGTTAAATTACCCTTAGAATCTCATTCACTATTGCCTTGACAATTCTTTTTGAATTATTCGGTCTCCTTTGAACCACGTATTCGTATTCATATTCGATACTCTCTTCTTCGAAACCTTTGTTACTTTCGCCTTCATCTATTTTAGAAGGCGAAGACGTTTATAATTGAATTTCCTCTAGCTGTCCTTTTCACTTATGACCATTACCACTCAATGTTACTATATCTTCGTCTTAAACTACTCGTCTTCTTTTCGGCCCCATATTTACTATCATGACCTTCTAATCGTTTAATTTAGACGTGCACCTAATCGCTCTCTTAATCGTGCCCCCAACCTACTCTCAAGGAACCATGTCTTTAAGTCTCAAATATATTTCATTTGATACCGTACTATTCTTATTGCATGTTATCTTGATTAAACTTTAAGCCTAATCATTTTTCTTCTGGCATTAGTTAGCCATATCCATGATTTATTTTCGTCATTACTTGAAATCGTGATTTTCTAATGCATGTTTGCATTGAACGTCGATCATATTCATTACCGATATACCCATGTGACCTTCTCACCCACCCCTATTATTCTTAATTTCGAGGACGAAATTCTTGTAAGTTGGGTAGGATGTAAAACCCCTAAATTTTTACTATATTTTTAGTACTGATTTTTTTGTATTTATACGTCGCATAGTCGTATTGTACGTCGCGCAAAAATTTGTGTTTTTCGTATTTACTCGTCGAGTGCTGTCATGACCCGGTCCCAAATTGTTGGTTCGAATCGGATCATGCCCAGCCTGCACCGTTGTGAGACGGCGGCAGTAAGCTGTATCCAAATGCAGGTAATCACAACAACACAATCTATTTTATCACAACATCTAAATTTCGAATATTATAAATTTTGTCTAACAAAATACAACTGAAATAAACTGGATTAAACTGTCTTTTTATTCAAAACATAAATCTAGAAAGAAAATAACATTGTCTAGGAAGTTGGCTCGTCAGTCACATGATCATCGTCCTCCAAGCGGGACTCTGGCAGAACAGCTGGATAAAGCACCGGGTCGTAGTAGCTATTTATCAATAGCTCAGCTTCATCAAAGGAACCTATTGGGGGTAGGAGATCCAGTCAGGAAATGAGCAAAGTACAATTATAAAAATTTAACAATTCAATTAATAATTAGAAATTTGCAGTTTAAACAGTTTGAAATACTTGAACAATATTTTCCAGCAATTTTCCACAATTGAAAACATGTGATTTGAGTTTGTAATGCTTATGATTGGCTTGGGTTGTACAATAGTATCCTAGTGATACGATGCGGCTTATCCCCGTGTGTAAGAGGGGTAAGCTCGCACAATCAATATACAATATGAGGGGTATTGGTCATAATACACTACACTACTCCCCCAATCCCAAAATCAATAACAATCAATACTCTAGGAGAGAGTTCCGTGTAGCAATGTGGTTTAATCTTGCAATATTACAATTATTAACTAAATTGAAAAATAAACACAACCATACTTGTCTTTGTTTATGACTGGGTTTGAAGAGTCGGTTTCGGGAAAGAAAATTAGACTCGTCCTCGAAATCCTACATTAAGAATCCCGACTTAGAACCATAATTGAACCAGATCTAGGTGTGCTAGTTACAATCTCTGAAATTTGATCCTAGTCAAGTTTTATGTTATTACAAACAAGACACGTTTATCGATGCAATTCCAAGTTATTAATTTAACGAGGTAAAAGTCAAGTTAACATTTTTATTGGAAAACTTCGCATTTATCAATTATTTGGCAAAACTTTGTATTTGTAATATATATATATATATATATATATCAATTAGTTATTTTTCTTTTAATGAGAAACATAAAATTGTCTAAGTTACAAACTTGAAATCTTGTTAATTAATGTGAGAAAACTTTTACTAATTTTTCTATAAAAATAAATATTCAGTTTACCATTTACGCGTTACCTATAAAACAACAATCCAGAAAATAAAAGGAAAAACTACCTACATATTACAGGTCCACAGAAAAAATAGAAAAAAAACTTGGACTTATGTCCTTACAAATTTATTTTTACATAAACTAATTTAATTTAAAGGCGAGCTTTGAATACTGCGAACGGTCCAACAGTAGGCCGAAGCCCTGCACCAAAATACTAACAGCAGTAACCCATTCTAAAAAAAATAATAAATTAAAGTTAATTATTAAAATGCGTCTCAGACTTGGTCATTCAAAACTCATGTTTTAACTAATGCCTCAACGTCCGGGTTGGCCGGTTTCGTTTGCATTTAGTTAGGGCCCATGGACCAATATGGTCGTCGCCCGAAAAGATACAAATCCATTTTAGAACCAACACTCCAAATGTAGTTTGTTTTGCAAAGGCCGAGATTTGAAAATAATTTTATTCAAAACTTTAAAATATATCTCGAAAATTTGGGCAGCACCTCCTCTATAATTGGGACAACCCAATCCTGGAAAAATGCCAACACCCAAATATTCCAAACTAGGAATAACAAACCAGAAAATAATCCCACATCAAAGATACCAATTTCCAAACCAATGTAGATTTTTATTTCTAAAAATTAATAATCATAAACCCTTTCCAAAAAATCCGAAATGAAATTCGGAAACCGAAAACTACAGAACCATTTACGGAAAAATTCGAACTTAACTCGGAAATTTCTGAGAAACCACAGAACCTCTCGGAACCACAGAACCACAAAACCACAAAAACAACAATCTACAGAAATATTCCAAAAAGGGAGTTCGAAAAATCCGAATCCGCGAATCGATCTGATCCCCATAGCGGGATCGGGGACCATGTCATCATCGACACAACGGAAAGGACACAGGGACATAAATATACCTTGGATGCTCGGCTAGAGGTCTCAAGTGAAATATAGAAAAAATATCCACGGACAGTGGGAACGGAACGCGGATAGCAGTGAATCGAGTCCGAACAGTACTGGAGTCGCGCACGGAGGTACTGAACAGTGAGTCAGGGAGCCGACGGACCGCGAGAAGCGGAGACAGCGGGTCTGCGACCAGGAACGACCCGGACAACGGACATCAGGCGGAGAGGGTCCGCGAGAGATGGGACGGCTAGGGCACGGCCGGTGGCTGCGGTTCGGCCAGTCGTGGAGGGGCCGGAGGGCCAGTCAGAGGGATCTGACCTCGGGGGCCGTGCCGGTCGAGGGCGGTCGGATCCGATCGACCTGAGGGCTGGGGGCCGGGCGGATCGCGGCTGAGCGAGGGGAGCGACCTGCGGGAAGGTGGAGGGCGAGGGCTCCGACGGTCGGCTGACCGCGGAGGCGGCGGAGGCCACTGGAGATGGCGCGCGGCGCGCTCCCTCGGGGAACAACTCGCGGGTCGGAGGCGGGTGCGGGTCTGACTCACGGAGTTGGCCGGGAGAAGCACGACGGCGGGATGGCTCGGGGAAGCACGGCGACGGGATCCGCTCGGTCGACCGAGAGGGGCACCGGCCGAGGGCCTGGTTTCGCCGAAAGGCTCGGGTCGAGATGCCAAGAGACTCTGACAAAGCTAGGGCTTGAGGAGTGGATTTTGGTGATGATGATGAAGGGGTTGAAGAGGGTTTTAAATAGGGAAATTGGGGGTTACGGGAGAGAGAAGGAGGAGTCGCGGGTGGCTCGGTTTCGAAATAGAAGGTCGGCTGTGGCCAGGAACGGAAAGAGAAAGAATGTTTTGGTGGTGTGAGAGAGAGAGAGAGCGCTTTAAAGAGAGTTAAGGAAAAGAAAAGAATTCTTTTCTTTAAATAGAGAATAGAATTTTATAAATATATATATATAAGGGACTTTAAAGATTGGTTTCTGAAAAACTGAACTTGGGTTCGAGACGGGTTCGGGACGGGTCAGCCAGTCAATCAAAAATCAAAGTTTAATTTTAAAAAAATATAATTTTCTTAACTAACTAATAATAATATCAATATTAATAATAATATATATCAATCTAATATTAACTAAAATACACTAATGAAAAACCAAAATCCAATATCCACCAAAAATACAGTAAAATCCAATATTATAGATAAATTCCGAAATTATGGGTTTCATAACCTTCCCTCCTTAGGAAATTTTGTCCTCGAAATTTAAGGGTACTGTTAGGGGATGATCAAACCTTTATAATTACTACCTTGATTATCTCTTAATAATGTTGGCAATCCCTAGGTCAGCTACAAAAAACTATCTAGCCAATTCATGCAACAACATCTTCCCTCCTTAGAAATACGGCCATTGTCCACAATTTAATGTTTGCTTCCATTTCGAATTGTTAATCACCGAAATAATCGTGCAAAATTTCTTTTAGCATGCTCTTATTTCCAAATCATAAATCGGCAAAATACTTGTGCAAAAATAAGTCACTTAAACCCACATAATTATTCTCCAACAATTTGTACCCTCTTATCACCTTACCGATCAATTTAATATTTACCAAGGATCCAGTTTCGTATTGCGTTGCTATATACGCTCCAAAATAATCTTGATACATTCCACTTGGTGTCATGCCTTTAACTCAATATCAAGCATTAGTACCCTTTTATCGATGAATTTATAGTCCCATATTTTGTCTTTATAATCAATTTATTGAAACAACCCTTTCAATAACTGGGTTACAAAATCTTTCCTCAAATATATGTCACTTAAAACTTTTCCGTTATGTCACCGTTTAGAGTCGTATAATTGCAATTTTCTTCCAACTTGTTGTCAAAAGTTTGTCAAACCAAATTTGTCATCCAACAACAAAGATTAATATATAAGTTCCCTCCAATCATGTCCGAACTTTACATTCATTGATCAAGATTTCTTCTAATATTCGTATTTTATCCAAATATTAATTGTAATCCAACTTCTCATAAATACTGATCCCGTAATGAAATTCTATAGACTATTTAAATACTACTAGCTACACCAGTAATGGTAATAAAACAGGGTCTTATTCTAACAGAAAGTCATGGGACGAAAGACATCATCAACTGTTGGTTATACCTCAAAAATGGTACCTCAGTTATGAAACATTTTCTCAGTCATCAATTTTACAATCATTAGCTTTTTTTTCATCATCAATTTTTGATTCTTGCACCACTTCTCCCTCGAGTGGTAATTCTCAAAACCATGATTTAACTTTGTTATCCAAACTACCTATGGTCACCAACTCACTTATTCATGATCCTACACATCCTGTCTTCCTATCTTTATCAATATTCCATCTCTATGATCCTAACAGTGCTGCAAAGTCTAAGAATTGCAAAAGACACCCTACGGAATGGTTAAATTATCATGTCAAGCAAAGTCATGTATAGTTACGAATACATACGAAATAGTGTTACTGAAAATTGGGTATATTAAAGAAAATGTTCTAGAAAACAACCCAATATTCTTCCAAAATTAAACTGGTCGTGAATGATATTCTTATGCAACTGTCTAATCCATCATCAATCTTGTATTCCTTTAGACTTCTATCTTCACCATCACGTACATTTTGACATCTCCTGATTTAATTTGATTCAAAATCCTTGACCAAATGGAAGTTCGGTTATTCCATCTTGAGCTTCTAATTTTGTTGTTATCACTTAGCCAATAAAATTTTTCTCAGGAGTAGTTTATTGTACCCTTAATCCTTTGATCTCTTATTTATAACATCTGGGTCTTTCGATTTGTATTTTCAATCCCCAATTGAGTAGTCCTCAAGTTTTAAATATTTTGTTTCACCACATCATGGTACATTTCAATTCATCGTACACATTTTTTTCTTATAATACTTACAATCTTATTTATAAAACTCAAACACCATGATTCATCTCCTCATCATCAATCATTGTCTTCAATTAAATTGTACCTTGAGTTTTCTTGCTCCGCCACCATGTGTAGATTTTTTTATTTTTTATTCCTCCTTAAAGAACACCTCAGTATTTATCTTTTTTTTCAACCTCTAAGTCACATAATTAATTGATCGTTACTGCATCCCTGCTTTTCCATAAATGATTTCGATCCTTAAATATCCATATATCTTTTCAGCCTTACACTCCGTAATATTTTCTCGATAAGTCGCTTGTCCTATCACTGTAACTCATTCAGATTAGATTTTTACTCCTCATGTTATTATCACCTCGAGCACTAACACGTATCTAAGGATTTACCAGAATTTCATTCTTCTCAAATCTTAACACCAATATTTCTTTGATGAGTACCGCCATATATTCTCATTAAGATTAGAATCTTCTAAGTTTTCAGAAATCGTACTATAAGGAAACATGACTATGTAAAAGACACTGCCAAAAAGAGTGTAATCAAGGGTCGATTCAGAAGATTCAAATTCTTATGAATTCAAAAGATATCTTATTACAACTCTACAGGGTATCATCTAGTAATAATCAACAAAAATAAAGTTAGGTACTATCTCTCATGTCCTGGTTTTCGAGCATCTCCTTCTGTTCTAACTTCTACTACGATTCTCTTTCTATTTTTCTTGCGTCGTGCACAGAAGACAAAGTCTGCTAGTGCTGACCAATGGGCCTAGGTCAGGTTTCCTCGGGTCACTCTCTGAAAAGTTCAGAAGAAAGCACAAGGAAGGTAACCTATCATTATAACAAACAAAAATTTACTTATATATATTCGGACCTATGTTGTGACAAATCAATGTTCTAATTGTTTCTAGATATGTTTACCTAAGTTGTTGTTTTAACCTGCATGGGCCACCACTAAAAACATGTCACGACCCGGTCCCAAATTGTTGGGTCGAATCGGATCATGCCCAGCCTGCACCGTTGTGAGACGGCGGCAGTAAGCTGTATCCAAATGCAGGTAATCACAACAACACAATCTATTTTCTCACACATCTAAATTTGAATATTTAAAAACTTTGTCCAACAAAATACAACTGAAATAAAACTGGATTAAACTCTCTTTTTTTCAAAACATCAATCTAGAAAGAAAATAACATCGTCTAGGAAGTTGGCTCGTCAGTCACAGGATCATCGTCCTCCAAGTGGACTCTGACAGAACAGCTGGATAAAGCACCGGGTCGTAGTAGCTATTTATCAATAGCTCAGCTTTCAAAGAAACCTATTGGGGGTGGGGATCCAGTCAGGAAGGAGCAAAGTACAATTATGAAAATTTAACAATTCA
>JANAVB010027598.1:9155375-9195375 GCA_029216955.1 Iris pallida
TACCTCCAGATGGAGCACGCTGCTTGGTGCCACCGCCCTCTCACGCCCAACAACCCAAGTCTAGGTCGCTCGTAGCCGGATCCGTCGGCCACCCTGACCGTCGGTGACAGATGCAGCACCGACCGCCGAGCCCGGTCGCACGCGCACACCTCCGAGCTGCAGCGCCCTCGTGCGCCGCCCCTTCGCCCCTTGCCACCGAGCCTCCGTAAGCCTTTCTCTCCACCCGATCTCGCCCGCAACCCTCCGCTTCCCTTACTCCACCTCCTCGCCGTGGCACCGCTGCCCTCCGCCGCGCGCGAGCCCCGAGCGCCGTACCCCCGCTCTGTCACCGCCCTCCAAAAATTCCCCACCAAAGCCCTCCCCCTGTAGCCGCTTCGTCCCACGCCGCAAACCGCCGCGCCTCCGCCAGTCCATCCGTTGCCGAGCCGCCGGGCGAGCCCTCCTTTCCAGTTCCTCTTCTTCTCCTCTTTCCTCTGCTCTTGTTCCTCGATCTCTCTGCATCTCTCTTTCCCCAAGAAAGGACACAGGGAAGAGAACTCGAAAAGTAAAAGTTTGGTTTTTAATATGTTTGTTTATTTTTTTTTCAGTATAACCGAGGAGTAAAGTAACTCCTCTAGACTAGATATTGTATATGTATTATATATTATTTATTTTATTTTTATATTATATATTTGTATATGTGTTAGATCATCCACAGTGGGTACATTATATGCATATGTTGTTTATATTAGTATAAAAAAATTTATTATTTAAATATACTATGTTTTTAAATTAATATATATTAACTAATTCAAAAAAAAAATATATATATTATTATTGGATTTGGCCCTTCATATAGTTTTAAATTTGGGTTTCGAAGCTTAAATATATTATTAATTTGGTATTTCAATATATGATTTAAAAATATTATTATTATTTCTAGCTATTTTTAAAATTCTAGTTTTGACCTAAATTTTGTATTTTGACCCTAAATGATTTTTCTAGAATTTTAAGTATTTATATAAAAATTTAAACTAATAAATATAGTTCTCTATCTATAAATTTTACTTTTGTAAACTGTTTCTATCCTAAAATAATTTTTAGACTTTAAAGAAATTTTTATAAAACTATTTAAACTACCAAAAATATAATTTTAAAGTATTCTAAATATCTTTCTAAATAATCATATATTATCCTTCCAACATCCTTCAATTTTCTTCCATCCCGCGACTAATCCCATTATTCCTATCCCTTTGCCAATTCTATACGTCCCCCTATCGTCCCTAGTTAATCCGACTATCCTGAACCTGATGGAACAACACATGCCATAATCAGAAGCTCTTGTCTAGCTGTAACACCAAAGTCAAACTCTATGCCAACATATCATCGTACCACACCAGACGATCCTACCAGGCAAGTATACCTTGCTAATTAACTGTCATATTATTTATTTTCAGCATTTATTTACTTGTTTCGTATTTGTTATTTTTAATTGTTGTAAATGTGCGTCCAAGCCACACTTGGGTGCAAGCGACTCTATTAGTCGTTTTACTATATGCATGTTAACTTAGTGTTAGCGAACTACCTTCTTGTTGGGGATATCCTTATATCTCCTTTGGCCATGACACTTACTACACGGTTTGAGGCATTTTATTATGGACACGACTTACATATTGACTAGCTATCTCTAAAGTCGTGTGACGGTAGATATTCGTAACTGCTATGACTAGGTTTTAGAGACTCAAGCATTACAAACTGGACGAGTTATGGACATGACTTGGACATTGTGGAAATATTGGGGGAAGACAGTCGCTAGTACGTATGGGAAGCCAAACAGGTAACCCATAGTTTTCGAAAGGAACTATGACGATATATTTGCAGATGCCCTATGACGTTTTAGATGTTACGGACGGATACTATGACTGGATGCCAGTTGCGTACTTATAAGCCTAAAATCCCACCCATCGCATGAAAGTTGTCCTCTAAATTGCATAATAGATGGTTAGCATTCCCTTTTGCATGCTTGTGTCTAGGAGAGTCTTTACATATTATTATATTTTTTGACAATCATATTAGCATGTTCTTCCTGTATCTTGCTACGTCCCTCTGAGGACCTGGTTATTCCCCAGGTGTGTGTTCATGTCTTCGCAGGTATCCTAGCCGAGGTCGTGGTCTTCTCCATTTATTCGAAGATGAGTGACTTGGTTCCTCCTTGCTACTTCCACTTAGCCTTTATATCATGTACTTCTTTCTTTTTATTTTGGTTGGTAGTGGATGTGTCTCCACCTAACATATTGTACCAAAACAATTCATTATATGATATCTTTTTGTGTGGATGAGATTAGTTAGTTGTGGTTTACTACATTTACAGCTTATGTATACATACAAGGCCCCTGTACTTCGTGTGTATACAGCTGGCATGTCTACACTTAGTCCTACGTATTTTGGGACTGGGGCGTTACAAGTTCACTTCTAGCAAATTCTCCTAATAGGCTCTACGCATCCAATATCCAGGCACTCATACTCAACTCATAATCTCACTAGGATCCATCTATAAGAAACTTACCCGTTTCTAGCTACCCATCCTCACAATTACACCAATAATCTAGCTTAATTATTCTATAATATAATTATAAGGTTTAACTATTTTAGTCATCTAATAAAAGGTAACGGAAACCTAAGGTTGGGTCAAACAAACCTATATATCAATTTCAAACAACGGTATGGTCAAGCAAAGCATGAAGGTTTGTCGAATTATTTCCAAGAACGGTATGAGGCCAAAGAAGATACATAGGACGTAGTCTAGCAAAGACTCGAGAACCATATATCTCCGTGATTATGTCACATGAAGTTACTGCTGCGCGCCAGTGTGCATCTGGCTGCAAATAACTTCCTTGTTTCATAATACGATGGATGGCTGTAGTGCACATCTACCATGCCAGGTAATACAGGTTCTTGAGCTTATCTTGGACAAATCCATAAAATTTTTGAATTAACTTTTTACAAAATACAAAAAATGTCAACATGCATAGGATATGGTTCAAGTAGAATTTAAGAAACATATGTAGCCATGATGCTTTATCTGAAGTCCTGCCTCGCCAGTATCTCTCAGGCTGCAAAACTTTGATTCCGTAATACAAGGATAAATTTAATTTCTCAAACTTTCCTTCAACAATCCATAAAATACTATCCAACAACTTAGCGGAAAGGAATGAGAAAACTACTCAGGAAGTCAACGGGAAAGGATTTAGTAAAATCCTTAATAGATAAGACACAAAAGCAATCATGTAAGAAAGAATAACATGAAAGCAATCATGCAAAGAGTCTCAGAGAAGTCTATATTCCTAGTTGTTGATGTATCCAATCCTATTCTTCGATCGGTTGCAAGCTCGTAATAGTACGACTATCATGGATATAACTATACTTCGCACAATTTGCTAAGACTCTACCTGCACCTATGACTTAGAGCGTCTATGCCTCTGCTTTCCTTATATGATAGTAAGGGAAGATACATCCATTACAAAGATTTGTCTTGATAGCATGAATAAATAAGATTATGGTAGAACATAATCAAACTGGATGCAATCAAACAGTCAAGTGAGAGTTCGAAACGAAGTCAAGGAAGGTTTCAAGCATGTGGATGTGATCCTATGTCTTCCTACGCTAATTATAGGCTCACATCGGTACAGTAACGTAACCGAAGTGATTAACGTAGACCTGCATGGGCCACCACAATAACATGTAATGCTCCAGTCCCAAAATACGTAAACTAGGTATACGAATCATGCCCAGCACTTCACCAATGGGCCAAGCTACATAACAAGCCCATTAACGAAATACTTAAGCTGTAAATCATGATAATACCAAGAATTACAATACAGTATACAAGTATGTACATCTAATCACATCTATAGTGTCCACAAAGAGATCAAGAATAAATAAGGAAATATCTTAAATATCCAGCAATAAAAGTAAGAAAGTCTGTGCGGATAAAACATCCCAAATCACAAAAATAGAAAGAAGGTACAATCAACTACAAGTCTGATGAAAAGAAAATGCAATAGTGTAGTAAGACTAAATATGAAGGTAACATGATCACGAGAAGTGCTCAGGCACTATCTCGTCCTCTGTGCCGGTACGCCTCCGGTCTCAGCTCCCGAACCGTAATCCTCAGGGTAGTCTTCAGCTTCGTCTAAGCTAAATAGCCAGGTCCTCAGAGGACGCAAGGTGCATAATATACGTGCCAAGGTACAGAAATAAAATATGAACTAAAACAATCTACTGTATCCGTTTATGTGCTATGCAAGTGAGATACTTTTCTAGAATACGACCCCTTCCACTAAGGCTCACTAGCACCTCAGCAGGGTATTGTCCCCGTACCTGTGTCGTGGCACCAAGGACAATCAATTCTCGACAATGATAATCCCTTACTCTGCTACAGAGATAAAGGTCACTAAACAACGGGCCACACGACAATAGGTCTGATATTGTAGTCAAGTTCTCCCATCTCGAAAGTAAAACCAATACTGATAAAGAAATCTGGAATGCTAACACGAGGTCAATACCATGAATAGTCATATAAACCTCGCATCATGAATGTGTCGGTGTCCTGTGGTCAATCGTGTCAATGGATACATCAGTATGTATGTAATGCCTAATGTCAATACTCGATGTCACTATCATGACATCGGTTCCCGTCTAAAAGGACACTAAGTATCAACATCCTACGTCATGCAATGCTAAATAAAAACAAAAAGAGAAAAGAAAGATCTGTAACGATGGCAAGGCACGCTTGCCTGTAACTGATGTCTGCGGGTAGGCCTGACCAACTCCGTTGTCCTTGTCGATCCTTCCAAGCTCACCTATAATAATACATTATATTTAATATTCTATATCACATATCATATCGATTATATAGTATCTACGCCTCCTAGTTGCCATAACGTTGTTACGACACTACATCTATTATAAAGTACATAAGGTACCAAATCCTATCGTAAATATTTTACAATTATAACAAAATAATATATTTAATTCTAAAATTTATCTATAAATATTTATATTGTTATAATGATATTTTCAATAGGAAAACCCTTTCACAAGAGATCAACTATCAATGCCACATATGACTTCCTCAATTCGACCCATTAATTTAGTTCTGAAACAATGATAAAATAAAAATTTAATAAATTCTGTAAAAATCCCAAAAATTAGTTAAAATAGTATTATAATGTTAAACCTTCCACAACATAAAGTTTAATATGGATTCATGGAGTTTTGACACTTTTGGACACAAGGAAAATAGAATTTTTCGAGTTCGGTGACACGACAAAGTCATAAATTTTTAAAAATAGTAAACAGATGCGAAACCTAACTTTCATATTTTCGAAAATGTATCGACGTCTAGATTCTGAATAAAAATATAAAAAAGTTAAAAACTGACCATAGATAGATAAAAGTTGCCTGCAACAGAATTCGTCGGTTCTGGATACCCTGTCGTAGAATCGACGCCACGGGCAAACCGCTTGGAACTAGGAGATCCGACAATCAGAGGTTGGAGTAGACATATAAAGGTAACTCATAGATTTAGGTTAAGAAGAAACAGATGAGAAAAAGTGGATGAAACATCATCTACAAGTTGACTAACCTGCTGTGACATTTCAGACTTCGATTCGACGGAGTTTCGGCCCAAGTAGCGCATCGTGCACCCCTCTAACGGCCGCAAGGTTGTTCTTACAGTTGCTAAGGTAGAAGAAGATGTTGAGAGGGATGTCCAAGTGGTGGTGGTTGGCGCAAAAATCGAGGAGAAATTATATTTTGTGAAGAAAGGGGGTCGGCTAGGGTTTCGGGTTTGGAGTGGTGGCCGCTAGGTTTGGGAGGATTTGTGGAGTAGTGGGTGGTTATGAGATAGGGGATGGTTAGGGTTTGATAGGTATATATATATATATATATATATATATATATATATATATATATATATATTATTTAGTGCATGGGCTTTGGTTTGATCTAATTTGGATAGGATTTGGTTCTCCAAATCATACTATTATTAATAGGTTTCCTATTTTGGTTAGATGTTTGACCAAGCCAAATATATAAGGGAATATTGCATATGGCTGCAATTAAAGCTCTAAAATTCCCTTAAATATATGTATACTTGGTTTTAGTACTCCTAGTTAGGCTCTAACTAGTAGGGTTGACTAGGTTAGGGTCCGAGTAGCATTACTAGTCAAATTGGACCCAAAAAATAATTTAATGAGTCTCATGTGCCATTTGTAGATAAGTAGCACATGAAAACTCGGTTAGATGGTACACCCTAGGCATGTGCATTGTAGACTCAAAATGGATCAAAACCATATATTGGGTCATTCGGTTTCGATCTATGTCAAGTCCAAAAATCAAATTGGAAGTTGGCTTAAAATTACGTCAATGGCTCAAATTGGCCTAAGTTGGTCCGAAATGGCACGAAGTCAAAGTTATGTTGAAAAACAAAATTGGATGGGACATGATATATCAAACTCAAGGTGGAGGAGTCTAGAATTCAAATATGGAATTTGATTTGATAAAACAATATTTGTTGTGCTTCAAAAATTAAAACTACGGTAAACTACTAACATAGTCATTATTAACTTTAATAAATTAAAATATCCATATAAAAATAAAAAAATAATTAGAAATAAAATCCAAAAATCAGGGGGCTTACATAACACAACATACAGTGTATGAGAAATACATACCAACCGTACAACAAAATAATAAAAGAGAATAAACTATATAACCAGCCAATGCAACCATGTGATGGAATGAATAGAAATTGTTGATATATGATAACTGACATATTTTTGGACACTATGAGAGGGCTGAGTTTTGCTAGGATGGTTAAGATAGAACATACTGAGCATATACTTATATAGTGACTATGCTTGTTAAATAATCCTGACTATGTCTTATTAATATTGTTTCTATGTGCATTGTTGACCAACTTGATTTTCATCATGGCATTTGCGTTTGTCAAGTCCTGGTGTTGGAGATACTATCATGTTAGATCCGAATGGTGAGTTGGAAGGAAAGAAGTCAGTTAATTTCCAAACATGTTCTAAAAAACTTGTAATTTGCAAATATGTATTCTGGTATAGTAGCTTCTAGACCGGGCAAAAAATTTATTTGTGGAAAAGGGAACTCTGAAGGATTGTGCCTTCACAAAATGATTTCTTGTTTTGTACACATAATTTGTATATGGTTATCAATCCTGATAATGTCCCTAAAGAGATGACTTGCTCTTGGTTACTTCACACCTTCATCTGCTTATGTTATTGATCCTGATAATATTTTTGAAGGGATGAAGTTCCCTGGTTACTTATTATCTTTATTTGTTTGCTTTCACTTTATTATTACGAATATTACAAAAAATAATTATGTATATAATATAGATAAATTTAAATGTAATACTTCTCAAGTAACTTCTAAAATGTTATACAGCAATGTGTAAAACAAAAAAGAAACAGAGACATTTATATTAGAAGTAGAATCAGTGGATGGTGGAAAAGAGCATGTATGGTCTCATGATCATCGTGAAATCTTATAGCTTCAAGGTTCAGGGGACAAGGCTACGAACCAAATTCATCCAAAAGATGAATGATATGAAAAAGACAGTAAACAAGTCTTAGTTACGTCTTTAATAGAAATGGTCACAATGATCATATCATAAAGGTGGATGTTTAATACTACATAGGCTTCAATAACTCTTTACTTTACCATTAATGATAAGCAATGTAGAAGAAATAATGGATACACAAACTGGGTGGAAGAAGAATGTAATGAATTAGGTCATGAGCGGAAGAGAATCAAATTCTTTTGGGAAAATTATAAAAAAGGCCAGTAGGATTCTTAGAACTATACTAATGTGCCTGGTGGATTAATTGTATCATATTACTCGGTGGCTTTAACTAGGTTACTAATTTATTAAGATTTTTTTAGAGAAATAAAGTACAATTTATAAGCAAGTTAAAATGATGTTAATTTATAGTACAAAAGAATTAGAAGAAAGTAGCAAGAGCTAATGAATATCAATACAACTAAAGTAAAGACCCAACTTTCTGCTTCTTCTGAGGGTTCTTGAAGTTCCTTTTTTATTTGCTATCCTTTCTAGGGACTGTGCTATCCTGGTGATACCCTTAATGAGCTAGTGAATTGTGATAATTTTTCTTTCATTGCACTTGCTTTATTCTATAACGTTTGGGTTCTTCTTTGAAAAAGAAATAGGTAAAAGGGTAGTTCAAGCAGGGGATCCAAATTATCAATGGTAAGTAAATAATTATGTAAACGAAATAAGTTCTTTAGTGATCTTGCCTGGATGAGAAATAAAAGTTATATGAAGGGGCATGCATCTGGATGAAGGATAATGGCCACTGTAATAGTTTTAACTAGGTGATGGAGAGGATAATAAGAAAGAAAGAGGAAATATGTACAATATGGAAACTAATCATTGTCGTCGTATATAATGAATTAATCCATGTTTGATGTGTGCTTGACATGCCTTCTAATTTATTTAGTATAATAAAATAATAAGCGTTAAATTTTAATACACGTTACTTGGTTTAGAAACTGACGGCATAGAGAATCTAAAGATATTTCAGATACAATTTTTCTCAGGTTTATGAAGAAAAAGCAAAAAAGAAAATTTTTATTTATACTAGTACTATGAACTATTACGAATCTTTCTTGACCATTGCAAAATGATATAAAAAAGAAATGGATAAAATAAATTCCCAAGCTTAAGAGGTATGAAAGAAAATATTCTCAATAGAATAGAATCTAATCCACATCTATTATTAGCTTACTTTAGAAATATTGAAACCTTGACATTAGAAGGTAACATGTAAACAACATGGAGAAAGAAAAGGAATCTATAGCAAGTAATATTTATGTATAGACTATCATAAATAATTCACATTAGCAGGCTTATGCAAAACATAGTAGTGGTTACAAAGTTCAAACCTTTGCACAGTAATTGCGACCCATGTTCCAGCCTATGTGGCGATATGGAATAGTATATAGCTCCTTTCTCGGTGACAAAACTATTGGTGTAATTGGACCCACAAATCACTTTCCATATATGTATGACATCGACAGATAAACCATTTAGCAGTGGCACCACATTCGACCTATTAAGCAAGAAAATTATGTTTAAAATATGGCAGTAAAATTATATGAGGCAAATAGGAAGCCTAAAGGACTCAGGACTCGAGACTTCTCACATCCATGCATTATATGTGTAACATTAAAATTGGGGATAAAGTTCAGGAAGATAACTATAAATGAAAATATGCTTTAATATAAGTTTAAAAAAGTCAATCATCTCTGGAACAATTTTAAATAAATGAATTAGGTGTAGGAAACCAGCAACATTTTTCCAACATGAATGGTGACCATGTCCAGAATCACCACCACTTGACACACACACACCCCCCCCCACCACCACCACCACCACCGCCACCCCATCCCAAACACAGACACATATATTGACAAAGAAAGCTACAACCCTCGTACTTCTCCAGAATAACCACTGTTTCACTAAACTCCAACCAGCACTAATTACTTAACTTGTCCAAGAGAATTGATAATTAGTTGGTCACTGATTAAACGGGAGCCTTATTTTAATACTGGTGCCCACTAAAATTATATCATGTTTACTAAAAAATTTGTTCTGCCGATTAGCCAGCTCTCTTTAGTTTATCATTAACAATTACTATTTCCAAATTATTGGTATACACTCTTTAAGATATGGATAAACTATAATAACTATCATTTCAGTTGTAAGTACAGTTATGATATGGATAAACTGGTAAGGACTTTCTGCAAACTATTTGTTTAATTTTTTCAATCTTTAAGATAGTGACCCTAACAATCAAGTAACCAACTTTCTCTAATCAAATGGAATACAGTACTAAAAGGAGTTAATTAAATACTTAGTCCTTAAAAGAAGGATCATAATTTGCATTTTCATTTTGGTCTGAGATTACTTTCTGATGCAGGTATATATCCTAAGATAGTGACCCTAACAACCAAGTTCTCAACTTGCTCTAATTAAATATAATAAGGTACTAAAAGGGGTTCATCAAATACTTCGTCCTTAAAGAAGGATCATAAGATCACTTTCTGATGCAGGTATATATATATATAAAGAGAGAGAGAGAGAGAGAGAGAGAGAGAGAGTATTTCTTGCTCAAAAGACCATCCACAAACCATCTACAACTGATTTTTATTATTAAGGTTGGTAATACCAATGAAACTTCAAGACATAAAATGAATATTGCAAAGAGGTGCATACAGTCACTAAGTTGACGCTAAAGAATGGTGTTTTATGTTGACAATGAAGGCAGATAAACCAATTGTACTTGATTATATTTCTAGCTTGGGACCCCAACTCCAAAGATGAAGTTTAGCAAAGTTTTACTACAGAGCTTACAAATGGTTTTTTCCTTATAAATATGAATCTATACAAGGCATCCATTTTGTTCTTATGTTTTAATTTATTCAAAACTGCATCAGCAAACTTGCTAGTAAATAACTGTAAACATAAATGAAGCAACAGATGGCCACATAGAGAGGGAAACCTGGATGAATTGGAAGAAAATATGGGACTAACCACACCTCTAGGGGCAGTGGATTGTTGCTATACCAGTCAAAACTCCAAGTACCTGTAATTTTCAGACGAGTTGGGTTCTTAGATCCCTATAGAGCCTATTTTTTGTTGTTTATAGGAAAAAAAGATGGTTCTTTTACCGAGAGCCAAAATTTCTCCATAATGTTATAGAAGTTGCACTACCATGGTCTAGAATCCATTTTCTTCCTTTCTCCATTGCGCCATCTCCACCTTCAGCTCCTTCACCAAGCAATCTCAAAGTAATCTATGATAAAACTGAGCCAAACATGGTGATATGGCTCTCAATATGTAGACCTAGCCCCCATCCTCATTCTGCAGTACATACCAGCCAATATATAAAATCTTGAGCGTAACGTTTGTTACGTTTCAGGAAAACCAAAAGAACAAAATGAAAATCCACAAGGTATATTGAGAATGAATCATATTTTTCATGCCTGATGATTGTAAAGATAACGAAAAACGTCGGCTGGTGTTCTGATGATAGAACAATATTTAGTGCCCCGACAACATAGAGTGTTATAATCTGCAGTAGGGAAAGACCAACATTTCCACAATCAGTTAGTGGCCCAACCAAATTTATGTATCAAATAACCATAAGCTTGAGATAGTGATCCTCTATGGAAATTACAGCAGGTGACAATGATCTGAATATTCCTTTCGAGATACTTAGTATTATTCAGCAACATTTCCATAATCAGTTAGTGGCCCAACCAAATTTAGTGCATATAATTCTGCAATACTAACTAGGACTAGTGTGAACATCGGTGTACAACAATCTACTTAATTCAAATCTAAATCAAATGATTGGCACATGCTACAAGCTTATTGTTTTCTTGTTTTGGTTAAACTACAAAAAATGAGGCTTTTTTAGTAAATTGTTAAAAGTTTCAAGAATATAGGAAATAAGTGCCAATTTTACGGTATCAAGGATCCCACTGTTTCACTATACTCCAACCAGCACTAATCACTTAACTTGTCCAAGGGAATTGATAATTAGTTGGTCACTGATTAAACGGGAGCCTTATTTTAATACTGGTGCCCACTAAAATTATATCATGTTTACTAAAAAAATTTGTTCTGTCGATTAGCCAGCTCTCTTTAGTTTATCATTAACAATTACTATTTCCAAATTATTGGTATACACACTTTAAGATATGGATAAACTATAATAACTATCATTTCAGTTGTAAGTACAGTCATGATATGGATAAACTGGTAAGGACTTTCTGCAAACTATTTGTTTGATTTCTTCAATCTTTAAGATAGTGACCCTAACAATCAAGTAACCAACTTTATCTAATCAAATGGAATAAAGTACTAAAAGGAGTTAATTAAATACTTAGTCCTTAAAAGAAGGATCATAATTTGCATTTTCATTTTGGTCTAAGATTACTTTCTGATGCAGGTATATATCCTAAGATAGTGACCCTAACAACCAAGTTCTCAACTTGCTCTAATTAAATAGAATAAGGTAATAAAAGGGGTTCATCAAATACTTCGTCCTTAAAAGAAGGATCATAAGATCACTTTCTGATGCAGGTATATATATATATAAAGAGAGAGAGAGAGGGAGAGAGTATTTCTTGCTCAAAAGACCATCCACAAACCATCTACAACTGATTTTTATTATTAAGGTTGGTAATACCAATGAAACTTCAAGACATAAAATGAATATTGCAAAGAGGTGCATACAGTCACTAAGTTGACGCTAAAGAATGGTGTTTTATGTTGACAATGAAGGTAGATAAACCAATTGTACTTGATTATATTTCTAGCTTGGGACCCCAACTCCAAAGATGAAGTTTAGCAAAGTTTTACTACAGAGCTTACAAATGGTTTTTTCCTTATAAATATGAATCTATACAAGGCATCCATTTTGTTCTTATGTTTTAATTTATTCAAAACTGCATCAGCAAACTTGATAGTAAATAACTGTAAACATAAATGAAGCAACAAATGGCCACGTAGAGAGGGAAACCTGGATGAATTGGAAGAAAATATGGGACTAACCACACCTCTAGGGGCAGTGGATTGTTGCCATACCAGTCAAAACTCCAAGTACCTGTAATTTTCAGACGAGTTGGGTTCTTAGATCCCTATAGAGCCTATTTTTTGTTGTTTATAGGAAAAAAAGATGGTTCTTTTACCGAGAGCCAAAATTTCCCCATAATGTTATAGAAGTTGCACTGCCATGGTCTAGAATCCATTTTCTCTCTTTCTCCATTGCGCCATCTCCACCTTCAGCTCCTTTACCATGCAATCTCAAAGTAACATATGATAAAACTGAGCCAAACATGGTGCTATGGCTCTCAATATGTAGACCTAGCCCCCATCCTCATTCTGCAGTATATACCCGCCAATATATAAAATCTTGAGCATAATGTTTGTTACGTTTCAGGAAAACCAAAAGAACAAAATGAAAATCCACAAGGTATATTAAGAATGAATCATATTTTTCATGCCTGATGATTGTAAAGATAACGAATAACCGTCGGCTGGTGTTCTGATGATAGAACAGTATTTAGTGCCCCGACAACATAGAGTGTTATAATCTGCACTAGGGAAAGACCAACATTTCCACAATCAGTTAGTGGCCCAACCAAATTTATGTATCAAATAACCATAAGCTAGAGATAGTGATCCTCTATGGAAATTACAGCAGGTGACAATGATCTGAATATTCCTTCCGAGATACTTAGTATTATTTAGCAACATTTCCATAATCAGTTAGTGGCCCAACCAAATTTAGTGCATATAATTCTGCAATACTAACTAGGAGTAGTGTGAACATCGGTGTACAACAATCTACTTAATTCAAATCTGAATCAAATGATTGGCACATGCTACAAGCTTATTGTTTTCTTGTCTTGGTTAAACTACAAAAAATGAGGATTTTTCAGTAAATTGTTAAAAGTTTCAAGAATATAGGAAATAAGTGCTAATTTTACGATATCAAGGATCCCAACACCTACCTATAGTTAGAAACTAGAAGAAAGAGGTCAAGCCCCTCCCTCCCCAAACCTCTGCTATTACTCGAAATTCAACCCATATTCCTCCATCAAGCCTTAGTTGGGAAACAAAAACCTAAATATTTGACAAAATTTCCAATTTAAGGGCTTTTAACAATCAACAAATCTTCTTAAAGCCTTAAATTACAAAACTACAAGATCTAGCATCAAAGTTAAACAAATTATTCAAAAATCTAAGGTTATGGTTCTCCGTTCGAACCTCCATATGAGTGAGGAGAATCTTGCGGTGGCCCTAACACGCTGCTTCCCATCCCGAGCCTCTCGACGATGGTAGGGACCAGGTCGATGAAGTGTTGAGGTGCTCGCCCAAGAGCACGACGGTTGAGGAAAGCGCCTACAACACCCCTTCGGAGACCCGGAAGATACCGTCTCTAAGAAGATCCATGGAGGCGTTGATGAGGGAGTTGACCTTGAAGGAACCGAGGTTCTGGTGGAGGACTTGAGGAAGTGGTAGAGGCCCTCGACGCCGGCCCATCCGCTCATTCCTGTCCTTAGCCCATGCCATATCAAACCCTTCCCCAATTGTTGGAGAAGAAAATAAAATTAGGGTTACAATGTCAGGTTCTGGCGATAGTAGGGGTGGATCAGAGGGGATAGAGCAGGGAGAGAGATAGAGAGAGAGAGAGAGAGAGAGAATGAAAAAAAATTAGAAATAGCTCTCTAGGGCTCGAAGAGTGTTGGGATGGGAATGAACATTTGGAGGAACTTTTGATTTCAACACCTTCTACATCACGTGAAAAATAAGTGATAAAGAAGAAAGGAGGTTTAGAATTTGAAGGATGGAAATTATAGGGGTTTATGAGGGAATAAAAAATTATTAGAGGGAAAGGGAAATATTGATCCCACATCGAAAAGTTAATATTTTTCGATAAAATTTCGGTTAAATTTTTGACGTTTAATAAAAACTTCGAGAAAAAACGTCGAAAAGTTAATATTTTTTCAACATTTAATGAAAAGGTCGGTATTTGCTTACTTAAGCCAACTTGAACATAAACATCAAAAAAAATGTAGGTAATCCTCGACGTTTAAAAGCAAACAGTGGTATTTTTTAACGTTTATTGTAGAACGTCGTTACATCATACCTAAGCCTACTTTACCATAAACGTCGAGGAAAAAAACGACAAAGCCCTATTTTCTTGTAGTGATAGGAAGCCCTCAAATAAGAATCATATTACACCTAAAATAGTCCATCAATATCCTATTTTAGATAATAATAGGATTTCCTTAAATACGAATCCTATTATATCTAAAATAGCACAACACCCACTACCAAAATTTGTCGATTTAGCGACGGCCAGATCCGTCGCCCGTCCGACGGGAATTTCTATTAGCGACCGATCACTGACGGGTCTTGGCCAAAAAATCCGTCGGCAATCAGCTCGTCGCTAATAATGGTCCGTCGCTACGTAGTCGTCAAGCGACGGAATAGCGACGGCATTTTTACTTCACAATACGAAGCATTAGCGACTACTTTCCGACCGATTTTCGTCCATTTCAAGTATTAAATACTGAACTGTGTAGACAATAGCGACGTAACGGTCCGTCGGTAAACCGTCGAAATAGCGTATCAGAGTGTATCGTTCCGTCGCTATTCCGTCGATCGCCGTCGATAACAAAGGACGAAGTAGCGACGGTAAGTTGAAGGATTATCCGTCGACCATGTTCTGAAAATTCTTGATATTTTTTAATATAAAATAGACATCAATTATCCTGAAGAGTAACCTAATATCCGTCGTTATAATCCGATCATAGCACAAATATTCCAAAATTTCCACAAATATTCTAAAATTTCCACAAATATTCCAAAATTTCCACAAATATTCCAACACATAGGAAAATCGACTTTGGCCTCAGCAAAGACCGCAAGTCAGACGATGAATCCTTACAGCCAGGGATCATAGTTACGTTGAGACATGTACCATTCTATCAGCCACTTTGCATACGAAGGCTCAATCTGGTTGAGGTCTTCTGTAGGGACAGGAGGGTCGGTCCCGATGCTACTACTCTCTGACGGTGGCTCCTCCTTAACTTCAAGCTTGGGAGCAATCTCTTCCCTGATGGTCATCGGTTCTTCCTTGACCTCGACCTTTGGTAACACCTCCTCCTTAACAGTCACCGGCTCTTGTTTGATGACGGGGACTTCCTCCATATCGACCTCCAAGGGTTTCTTGCCTCGGCCCCTTCCTCGACTAGCAGCACCACCTCGACGAGTCCTAGGAGCCATCTCTCTGACAACAGAAATTTTCATATAGGAAAAAAAAATTTACTCAAATTATAAAAGTTGTGACGTTGGTTTTTTGCGTTTATCATCATTAGAGGGAGCAGCACTGGAAAAGGTGTGACGTTGGTAGTATGAGAGAGTAAAAATCTGTATCACAAGACTAACAGAATTACTATGTAATCATGTACTCACAAATAACCGGATGTAACTGGAGTCGTTGGGCCTATCATGCAGTAATTGGTGGATCCGCTGGTATAGGCCAAATGTACTAGTATCTAGTGTATCAGATTAGTATCGGTCTATCGGTTTGGTATAGGACGTATCAGATTGGTATTGGCCTTAACAAATTGGTATCGTCCTATATCCGATATGTACATGTATCAGCCGTATAGCTAGGATTCATATTGGCCTTATCGATTTGGTATCGGTCATATCCGATAGGTATCGGCCGTGTTGGATTAGTATAGACCATTTCGGATTAGTATCGTGAAAGGTTTAGTAACAACTGTACTTGGATTTCTCTCTTCTCGAGCTAGAATACCATTGCAAGAGAGTCATCACATCGTGATTGGCCAGTTACAGTAACATACATGCTTCCTTTTCTATTAGGAAAAGCGAGATTGAAAAGGAAGTATATATGTTCTGTAACTGACCAGCTACGCTCTCGTGACTCTCTTGCAATGGTAATCTAGCTCTAAAAGAGAGAAATCCAAGTACAGTTGTTACTAAACCTTCCATGATACTAATACGAAATGGTATATAATAATCCAACACGGCCGATACCTATCGGATATGACCGATACCAAATCGATAAGGCCAATATGAATCCTAGCTATACGGCCGATACATATCGGATAGGACGATACCAATTCGCTAAGACCAATACCAACCGATACGGCCCATACCAAAATGATAGATCGATACTAATTCGATACGGTCAATACTTATAAGTACCTACGGTCCAGGAGGTTGATCCGCTAGTACATCCTTGTTCGATCAACGAAGTAACGATCTATTTCAATTTGGATGTGAAAATCTGTATCGTAAGACAAACTAAACATAATCAGTTTGATTTCACATGCTTAATTGCCAAGTATCGGAACGAATGGCTCAGAACACAACCCAAAATTCATTCTAGCATACATTAGTGTGAATCATCTATGTTCTGTATATATGGTGTAATATATGTTCTTATCGTATCTAGTATCTGAGGAATGTAACAGAATCAAGATGAACTCACATAATATAATAATAAGACATCATCTACTACTATATAAGATATAGTGATAGGTTGTCATATCATCATTGTCGAGGGATGAGGGTCGAAGGACAAATACCGCTCGAGTGAGCCAAAGACATGCATCCACTTCCCTTCCTCCATTCACCCTCTCCCTCTCTCACGCTATCAACGTCACAACTTTTCCACCTCAAGTTCTGATCAAGCATCTTCCTTCTCCTCTCCTCCACCATGGCTCTGAACCCATCTGCTCCTCCCTACTTCCTTTTTTCTTATTTGACTCTCTCAGCCACATATGATATCCACCTCAAATGTAGAGTCGGGGGAGAAGAAGTAGGCAGGAAGAGGAGGGGGAAGCAGCACAACCGGCGGCATGACCCGAAGGAAGTACATAAGTTTTCTTGAACATCCATAGGAGAACTATAAGGATATATCTTTTCACAATATATCACCTTGTCAAAGATCCTTAATGTGACAATCATGTTACCGCAGTGTCGGAAGACTAACATGTCATAATTTTCTAAGCCGTGTGTTTTGACATAATCCTCCAAACTCTTTCCTGCTATGTAGTAATGCAAGATTACTACATAGGAGGAAAGAATTGGGAGGATTATGTCAAAACACACGACTTAAAAAATTATGATATGTTAGTCTTCCGACATAGCGGTAACATGATATTCACATTAAGGGTCTTTGACAAGGTGACATGTTGTGAAAAGATATATCCTTATAGTTCTCCTACAGATGTTGAAGAAAACATCTGTACTTCCTCCGGGTCATGCCGCCGGCTGTGCTGCTTCCTCCTCCTCTTCCTGCCCACTTCTTCTCCCCCGACTCTACACTTGAGGTGGATATTATATGTAGCTGAGAGAGTCAAATAAGAAGAAGGAAAGTAGGAAGGAGCAGATGGGTCCAGAGCCATGGTGGAGGAGAGGAGAAGGAAGATGCTTGATCAGAATGGATGGCTCAGAACACAACCCAAAATTCATTCTAGCATACATTAGTGTGAATCATCTATGTTCTGTACATATGGTGTAATATATGTTCTTATCGTATCTAGTATCTGAAGAATGTAACAGAATCAAGATGAACTCACATAATATAATAATAAGACTTCATCTACTACTATATAAGATATAGTGATAGGTTGTCGTATCATCATTGCCGAGGGATGAGGGTCGGAGGACAGTCAACTTTATCTACGGCTATATAGTTTCTGCCTCGCCAGTCGAATGGCGG
Source organism: Iris pallida (assembly GCA_029216955.1). NCBI lineage: Eukaryota > Viridiplantae > Streptophyta > Magnoliopsida > Asparagales > Iridaceae > Iris > Iris pallida. The sequence continues at coordinate 9,173,747 of JANAVB010027598.1, forward strand.
CATGGACTATGTCCTGATCACCATGTCGTACCGTAGATTAATGCAAATGGAGCTGGAGCCAAAATACAGAAACCAAAATACAAAATACAGAATCCAATCCCTGGGTTCACCGAAAATACAAAACACAGTTCTAATTCATATGTATTTTAAGTATGAGAACGGATGGCTCAGAATACAACCCAACCGGAGAGAATACTCTGAGAGATCCATCTGAGTAGGACGTATACTCTGAGAGATCACCTTTACAAAATGATATCAGCAGTAGGATTGAGTGTTGGAGGAGATATTATCAGAGTATACGTCCTACTCAGATGGGTCTCTCACCGTTACTATTTTTTTCTGACAGCATGGTGGATGTGCTCCGTCAACAGATTCTTGCTCCGAGCCAAAACTTTGCCCCGGAGCTCAAGTGGACATCCTTCGTGTAGAGCTCGAGTGAGAGGTTCCTGACAGCATGGTGGTCTCCTTTGTCAAAGTATTCGTGCTCGTCCCACAACCAATGGAATGAGCACGGATACTTTGACAAAGGAGACCACCATGCTGTCAGGAACCTCTCACTCGAGCTCTACACGAAGGATGTCCACTTGAGCTCCGGGGCAAAGTTTTGGCTCGGAACAAGAATCTGTTGAGGGAGAACATCCACCATGCCGTCAGAAACGAATATTAACGGTGAGAGACCCATCTGAGTAGGACGTATACTCTGATAATATCTCCTCCAATACTCAATCCCACTACTGATATCATTCTTGTAAAAGTGATCTCTCAGAGTATACGTCATACTCCGATGGATCTCTCAGAGTATCCTCTCTGGTTGGTTGTCGTATCATCATTGCCGAGGGATGAGGGTCGTAGGACAGTCAACTTCATCTACGGATACATAGTTTTTGCATCGCCAGTCGAATGGCTGCAGGGACTATGTCCTGATCACCATTTCGTAGTCCAATACAATCTAGAGATTGACACAATACTAATTCATATATATAGTCTAATATAAATAGTCTAATACAAAAACAACCCAATACAAATAGTCCAATACAAATAAGTACTAATAGCTAATGAGAACCACGTATCTCACGCAAACGCTCAGTGACACGATCACGCAACCACCTCAAAAAAGTGGGATCTTTGGCGTGAGGAGAGATGTAGTCCCTTGCAAGTGTTGCATGAATAGAACTCCCGGTCTCACTAGCTACCGGTGCTGGACCAATAGAACTCTCGGTCTCACTAGCAACCGGTGCTACTTCCTCCTTAACTGTAGGAGGAGCCACCTCAGCATTCACTGTTTTCCTCAAACGACATGCCGCTCCTCGGGTCATGGGTGCCATCTACTAAGATCGTTAGTCACAAATAATATAATTGTAACATAAGCAAGCTAACTAAAGGAACCATCATGTAATTTGAGTACATTTTCAAAAGCAGATAAAGTACAAAAAAATTGATTTTTTGCCAAGTGTGAGAACGGATGGCTCAGAACGCAACCCAAGATTCATTCTAGCATACATTAGTGTGAATCATCTATGTTATGTACATATGGTGTAGTATATGTTCTTATCGTATCTAGTATCTGAAGAATGTAACAGAATCAAGATGAACTCACATAATGTAATACTAAGACATAATCTACTACTATATAAGATCTAGTGATAGGTTGTCGTATCATCGTTGCCGAGGGATGAGGGTCGGAGGACAGTCAACTTTATCTACGGCTACATAGTTTCTGCCTCGCCAGTCGAATGGCTGCAGGGACTATGTCCTGATCACCATATCGTACCGTAGATTAATACAAATGGAGCTAGAGCTGGAACCAAAATACAGTACTACTTCACCATGTCGTACCATTTTACTCTCTCACTCTCTCTCTTCCCTCCCTCCGGCGCTCTCACTCTCTCCGGTGCTCTCATACTACTAATTCCTATGTGTTTTAAGTGTGAGAACGGATGGCTCAGAACATAACCCAAAATTCATTCTAGCATACATTAGTGTGAATCATCTATGTTCTGTACATATGGTGTAGTATATGTTCTTATCGTATCTAGTATCTGAAGGATATAACAGAATCAAGATGAACTCATATAATATAATACTAAGACATCATCTACTACTATATAAGATATAGTGATAGGTTGTCGTATCATCATTGCCGAGGGATGAGGGTCGGAGACTCCTTGTCCTCAAGCGTCTAGCGGCCGTCCTCAAGCGTCTAGCCGATTTCGGAGACTCCTCGTCATTGCTGCCATTCTCTTCAACGGACACCTCCATCTTTGGCACATCGAAGCCGCCGCCACCGACGACCGAGTCGCTGTCCTTGGTATGAGCTTCTTGATTCTCGGCGGAGGCATTGCTGCTGAGAGAGACCCTCGGCCCCTGGAGGCTGGGCTCCGGGTACTCCCCCTTGAACATAAATATTCAAGGGCCGAGGGTCTTTCTCAGCAGTAATGCCTCCGTCGAGAATCAAGAAGCTCATACCAAGGACAGCGACTCGGTCGTCGGTGGTGGCGGCTTCGATGTGCCGAAGATGGAGGTGTCCGGTGAAGAGAATGGCAGCAATGACGAGGAGTCTTCGAAACCGGCTAGACGCTTGAGGACGACCGCTAGACGCTTGAGGACGAAGATGCAGTCCGGAAAGCAAAAAAGGGTTTCTTACGCAAAGTATTTTGATGATAAGGAGGAGAATTCCGATGACTCCAAGGAGGAGGAGGATGAGGAGGAAGAAGACTCGGAGAAGGAGTCGAATGAGTCGGCGGTGATAGCAGATGATTGCAAGACAAGGAGCGAAAAGACAGGCGAAAAAGAGGACGATACGAGTCGAAGGAAAGATTCGAGTGACAATGTAGGCACCGAGAATGGATGGTTCAGAACACAACCCAAAATTCATTCTAGCATACATTAGTGTGAATCATCTATGTTCTGTACATATGGTGTAGTATATGTTCTTATCGTATCTAGTATCTGAAGGATATAACAGAATCAAGATGAACTCACATAATGTAATACTAAGACATCATCTACTACTATATAAGATATAGTGATAGGTTGTCGTATCATCATTCCCGAGGGATGAGGGTCGGAGGACAGTCAACTTTATCTACGACTACATAGTTTCTGCCTCGCCAGTCGAATGGCTGCAGGGACTATGTCCTGATTACCATGTCGTACCGTAGATTAATGCAAATGGAGCTGGAAATATCCGTCGCTAACCGGTCACTAGTCCGTCGCTAACTGAGATTGTCATATACACATATGTATATCACAGCTAGATGTATAGATATATACATCTATATAGAAGCACACAACTGATACACTCTAAGGGTCGGTTTTTCAGGAAAAAATTCACTTATTCAGTGACTTTGGTGAAGCGAATGTCCCAAGGATATTCTTAACAACGAAGGCAGATGAAGAACTCGCACTATCCTTGAGACAGTGAACATATACACCATGAACCCAAATCCCATATTCACATTTACTAATCCAAACACCACCAAACTAATGGATAACACCCAATATGGATAACACATTATTTAGCCAATATATAAACTCAGATGAATTTGAGAAGCAAAGCCCCCCGCCGCCCCCGACCAAAGCCCGCCGCCCCCGACCAAAGCCCGCCGCCCCAAGCCCGCCGTCCAGTAGTTCGATTGCATATATATATGAAGAGTGCTTATGGCTGTGCGTCGGTTGCATATACCCCCGACGCCCCTGCCCCAAGCCAGCCGCCCAGCCCCCGGCGCCCCCGCCCCAAGCCCGCCGTCCAGCCCCCGACGCCCCCGTCCAACCCCCGACGCCCCCACCCCAAGCCAGCTGCCCAGCCCCCGACGCCCCCGTCCCAAGCCCGCCGCCCAGCCACCGACGCCCCTGTCCCAAGTCAGTCGCCTAGCCACCGACGCCTCCGTCCCAAGTCAGTCGTCCAGCCCCCGACGCACCCGTCCCAAGCCCGCCGTCCAGCCCTCGACGCCCCTGCCCCAAGCCCACCGCCCAGCCCCCGACCCAAGCCAGCCACCCAGCCCCCGACGCCCCCACCCCAAGCCCGCCGCCCAGCCCCCGACGCCCCCGTCCCAAGCCCGCCACCCAGCCTCCGACGCCCCCGCCCCAAGCCCGCCGCCCCCGCTGCGCCTACGATACCGCAAGAAAGAGAGAGAGAGATAGATAGAGAGAGGGGATTACCTTTGTGAGAGAGAGAGGAGAGGACGCCGATGCCGATCACCGAAGCCGTAGGAGAGAGAGAGAGAGGAGAGGAGTGAATTTGGGGGGAATGCAAAAAGTTCCTCCTGCCGTTTTATTTTAAGTATGGAACGTATATTTAGTGACGGACTAGCGACGGCTCTTAGTCCGTCGCCCGTTAGTCGCTATTTTTGATACTTGCCGACTGAATATCCGTCGCTACGTGGTCGACGATATGTCCCGCCAATTCTCCACACAATTCTCGTCAAATAATCGACTGCATAGCGACGACTGACTATCCGTCGCTATATCTCTGACAACCTAGCGACGGATGTGCGACCTTTCCTTCCCCTAAAATTAAAATAAAAAATGTAACGGCTTGTCGTCGGTAATCCGTCGGCGAGCTGCCACAAAGCCGTCGCTAACGCCGACTAAAAAATTTCGTCGCTAATTGTCGGTCGCTAATTTACTATATTTTGGTAGTGACCTATTATGGACATCCAAATCTAATCTAATTAAATATTTAATTAGATTTGGATTCCACAAATATGTTGTTACCAAATCCAGACATGACTCCAATAATCTCTCCCTCCAGTCTGATAAGAGGGTATTGACCTCATTGGTCCTCAACTGGACTCCATGCATGTCGTACCACGACATAAAACCTGCTCCCCCATGCCACTGATCTTCGATCCCGTGAGTTGCTTTGCATCTTCCTTCGTCTCCAGTACCTCGACCGTCACATCGACACTAGCTACCATGTGTAGCACCTCCTGCACCTCTGAGATCAAGCCGATATCATTGACACAACCAAGAACGAAGTCTCTGACAATCAGCCTCACCGTAAGTCTTGGCTGCCTGTCCCCAACTTCTGTCTTCCACCGGAATATGCTACCGTTTTGTTGAGCTTCTTCACCCTTGGCTGGCCCAACCAAGCGAACAGTGCGGTTCTTCTAAGATTTGAACTCCTGAACCTACCCACCTTCGTTTCCGAACTTGAAGCTCCCCTGTACACATGCATCCTCGAGGAGAATATCACATACTGTGTATGTCGTCGATGACCCACAGCTCCCCCTCAACTGTACGAATGATGACTCTTCCATCTCAAATTGAGTTTGCTGTAAACCTTGATCTTCTTCCTAGCTTTGAACTGCTGAAACCGATATCGCTCCATGAAGTTTTGGCAAACTACTTGTCGCCAAAATTGGATCCGTAGAGCAACCCTCACCTAGAGACCGACTAGCTGTTATAGGACCGACAGACTGACCCTCAATCTTTGACTCATTACCATCATTGTTTTGTCTCGATGAATCGAATACTATGTATCCCTCAAAGCATCTAGTAGTCCTTCCTCACCATGTTCTCGACGTCCACCTTCCGTCGAACACCCCTCGAGCCTCCATTCGGTGTCTGTGGCCTGCCTGTATGGCTCAGCGGCTTAAGCTTGTACATGCCACAACAAAAATATTTCTGAGCCAGCTGATAGAAACCCTTCGTAATCATCCAATATTTGTCCCCAAACAGACTGCGACAACCATCATCTGCCAGCCTTTCTACCGAAACCAAGTTATAGCACAAACTCGGTACATGTCACACACCCCTGAGGATAAACTTCTAACCAAACTTCGTCAAGTGCACATCACCGATGCCTATAACTGCAGCCGTCCCCTTGTTGCCCATCTTCACATGTCCAAATTTGACGTCGCGATATGACGTGAAGATCCTTTTTTGGGAGTTGTATGATACGACCCTCCCGTGTCCATGTCCCAGTCGTTGTCATAATATATGCCACAAGATTTCTTTACGTCGATCGCTACGATGATGATATCTTCCATTGTCGTGAGATCCTCTTGATCGTCCTAGCTTTTGGTCTTCTTAGCTCTAAGCTTCATATAGTTCCTCTTGATATGACCCCTTTTGCCATAGTGATAGTAGCCCTACTTGTGGTCCACATTCGCAAGATTCTGAGAACTCTTCCCTGTCCTCGCTTGTGACTTAGATATTTCCTTCCCGTATGAAGCCACCAGTGCGGACTCCTACGACAATTCTGCTAGCTTGTGTCGGACCTCCTCTTTCAACAAGCTACTTTTGACTGCTTCTATCTTAACAACTCCATCAGGCGCGGAGTTGCTCTCCAACACCACCAACGTCTCCTAGCTTTTCGGCAGAGAACTCAAGAGCAATAGGGCCTAAAGCTCATCATCAATCACCATCTTCATCGCAAATAGCTAATTGATTATACCCTGAACCTCGTTCAGATGTTGTGCCACTGAGGCACCCTCCGTGTACTTCGAGTTGGCGAATAAGAAACGCCTTGTTGCCAGTCGTCTTCCTTTCGTACAACGAATGCGGCTTCTCCTATAATGCTTTTGTTGAACTCTTCATAGACACGTGGTGAAACACCGAGTCGTCCAGCCATTGGCGGATGAATCCAATGGCCTTCCGATCCAGTCATTTTTAGTCTTCAACAGCTTTGTCCGATGGCTTTGTATTGTCGCCCTCCAATGGACCATGCAAGTCCTTACAGCAGAGTAGATCCTCCATCCTTGGCTTCCAAATCACCCAGTTCTCTCCTGTGAGGGTAATCATATGAGTATTCATCTGCTCCGTAGACATGGTTGCCAGAACCCCCAAAGCTCTGATAACAAATGTTGGACGCGTACGGAAGCGTTTGCCAACCCACCTGATCAAAACCAACTCTCGCTAACGGACACTAAACACAAGATGAAGACAAGTATATGGCGGTGACGTATGTCACCTAGACAAATCCCAACCTTTAATAACTCAGATAAAATTACAAGATTGACAAAACTCACATTGAACCATTTGTCCTAATAGGTTCAACCCCGTCACCACTTTCAAGAAGAAAAATAGAAGATTACAATTAAGATGACTCACCAACCCATATCAATCTCTCTAATTAAAGTTGATGACTCCTCGATTAGATCTTCTTCTTCCTTCTATCTTGGATGGCGAAGTCCTAATAGCAAAGTACGTACTTTTTCTTAGATTTTTTTATGGACAAGCACCCCGAATCTCTACTTTTGTGTTGTGCTTTGTACCTCCACCCTCACCCCATATATATATAGGATGAGAAAAATCCTATTTTAGGTCATAATATGATTTCTTAAATAGGAAGCCCTCAAATAAGAATCATATTATACCTAAAATAGCCCATCAATATCATATTTTAGATCATAATAGGATTTTCTCAAATAAGAATCATATCTAAAATAGCACAACACCTATTATGAATATCCAAATTTAATTAAATTAAATATTAATTAAATTTGTATTCCACAAATATGTTGTTACCAAATTCAGACTGGACTCCAACAGTTAATGAGGAGAGAGATAATCTCCTTGGCTAGACGGACGGTCTCGGAATCGAACTACAAAAAAGTGTTGATGTTTGTAAAAGTTGAAGGCAGTGGGCCCAAATGGCATGCAACACACCGTGTACAATGTTCTGTATGTTACACCGTACTTCGCAAATATATATATATATATATATATATATATATATATATATATATATATATATAACAATCATCAGTACCAACAACCTCCAACAGTAATGCATGGATAAATATCTAACACCAGCATGAAGAACAACATGCATGCTTCAGGTAAACGGACAAAAAATAGTAGTCACCTAATTGTATTTTTTGACCGTTCAGATTAGATCTAATATAAACTGTCAAAAAAATACAATCCAACAACTATTAATTCGAAATATATGCGGAAACACTTAATAACATAAATTCTAATCTCTCCTCATATATATAATAGAAAAATGGAATTCTGGTCCCTCCTCATATATATAATGGGCTAAAAAATGTGGTGTCCTGAAAAAATTATGGTCCGAGAGACGTTTGTCCCACTTGCCCTGGGTTAAGGTCGTCCCTGCTGCTCAATGTACCACTACTTTCCTATCTGGTTCTTCCTTCCACATACTCTCAATTATCCCGTATTCATCTTGTCATGTGGAAACCCTTAATCTACACAATCATACAGAATATGTTATAGATTGAAGATTTCTAAAAAAAATCTTGATCTTCTCCAAGATTGGAAACAATATATAGATGACTTAATTTTCTTATTTAAAACCAATAGTGCAAGAAGATGGAGTGACGGTCACAACACGAAGAAAATACCATCGAGAAGGATTAATGGGTCTAAAATCACACAGTTTCATTGAAATTATGTTTGTTTTTGTTTTGTTTTAGTTAACGATTGTTATATATGGGTCGGGCCCTTTCGAGAGAAGGGAATCATGTATCATAAAGATGATGAACTTAAGCAGAATATGATTCGGACTTCTTGCCGAGTGAAACCATGCAGTATCAGATAAGATAGACCTTTTGAATTAGAGTAATACTTTTTTCGAATAAGCTAATTCTCGGAGAGGGCTAGAGCATTTGATAACCATGCAGTACCAGGTACGAGATAAATCTTTGAAGAGCAAGGCTTTTTTCACTAAGCGTTTCCGAAGAACGAGATAGTTCAACTTTTCTCGGAGAGAGCTAGGACATTCGATCCCACCAGTGTTAGCGCTACTCCACTCGATCACTTTTCCAATCGAAAAGCATATTTCGTTCTCAAAAGATATCTGAGTAGAGAAAATGGTAAGTCAAAAGAGAGTCGAGGAACCCAAATATGACCTACTACTTTCTCTTCACTTCTTATTTGAAATCCGAAAAAACGTGAGACCACAAAACCAACCAACTTAACGTGTTAACCTTTTTCACACATATCATCAAACCTTCTGACTTTAGATTCAAAAATGAATTACACATTTTCATTAAAATTATTTATGTTTTTGTTTTGGTTAAGGATTGTTATGTGCTACCTTTATAGCTTTTGTTAGGACATTATTTTTGGTGATAATTTTTTTTTTTTTGTGTTAAGAACCATCTTTTGTTTATGTTGGGTTGAGCCCATGTGGGAACTTGTATTTTGTTATGATTGTTTTGAGATTGTAAAAGCTTTTGTTATCAACGAAAGTATTAAACTATTTTCTCATGTCTACAAGGAGTTTGTCACAGCCTTCAAATTGTTGGAGTGGGTGGGGTTCCCAACCTATGTGGAGAAGATCCCGGAGTGCGACGAGCGCCATCCGATGTCGGAGAAGCTCGGGAGTAGTTGTTACTGCTGCTGCTGCCCCAAAGGGGGTTCTGGACCAAGTCTGCCGAGTTCGGGCCGAACTCGGTCCCAGGCCGAGTTCTGGCCGAACTCGGTCTGGCCGTTCCAGGGTTTGGCCATCCAGTGCTGGTTGTCCCACACAGAGTTCTGGCCGAACTCTGTGTGTCGGGGGGCTGAAGCGGATTTCAGGATGAGTTTTCATCATTGGATCTAATCCAACGGTCCAGGTTGGTTGCGGGATTAGGGAGATATATTGAGTTTTCTCAACCCTAATTCATTATCGTATGATCGCATTGGACAACACAAGTTTGAGAGAGACGGAGGCAAGAGTGCCATTGCAACTTCGGAGAAGAAGACGGAGGATCGAAGGTCGTTTTCGAAGGAGATCGTGTTTCGGGTAATCTCTACTCGTCGTTCTCGTTCTTCGTAGCCTTGTGATCATTGTTCTTGTCTCTGAGTGTTGTGGGGATCCGATTTGGATCGGGAGGAGTTTGTAGAGGGTGTAATTCTTCTATTCCATTAGTGGAGGCTTCTCAGGGTTGGACTCCGATCGTCCCATGGTTTTTCCCGCAAGGGTTTCCACGTCAAAAATTCTCTGTGTCTGCGTGGTTGTTTTTGTGTGGCTATTTTGGGTTCGTACGTTGTTTGCTCGGTCCTCTTGCAGGTACTCTCCGGTTTGGGGAAAGGTTTCCGCGCTTCTTTTCCAACAGAGTGGTATCAGAGCTTTGGGTTCAAAGGGTGTCAGGAGTTGACAGAGGAACCAGAGAGGAGAGATGGACGCGAAGTCGGTGCGCATGGTGAACCTTAATGGCACAAACTATCATTATTGGCGGAGCAAGATGAAGGATTTGCTATTTGTCAAGAAGCTGCATCTACCCGTGTTTGCATCCGAGAGGCCCAGTGATAAATCCGAGGAGGACTGGACGTTCGAGCACATACAGGTGTGTGGGTACATAAGGCAGTTTGTTGATGAGAACGTGTACAATCACGTTGCCAATATTGAGCACGCGAAGACGTTGTGGGATAAGCTGGAATCCTTGTATACGAAGAAGACCGGGGTAAACAAGTTGTTCCTGATCCAAACGATGATGGGTCTGCGATACAAGGATGGGGCGTCTATTTCGGATCACTTGAGTGAGTTCCAGGGCATGGTTGACCAGCTATCTTCTATGGGAGTCAAGTTTGACGACGAAGTTCAGGGACTGTGGCTGCTGTGTACATTGCCAGACTCGTGGGAGACCGTACGAGTATCTATGATCGCTTCTGCTCCAGAGGGCGTGGTCAGTCTGGAGTTTGCCAAGAGCGGGGTGTTGAATGAAGAGATGCGGAGACGTTCTCAGGGCACTTCATCCACATCCCACCACTCAGAGGCACTTGTTTCAGAGAGCCGCGGAAGGGGCAAAAGCAGGGGTCCAGGTGGTGGCAGAGACAAGAACAGGGGGAAGTCCAAGGGTCGGTACGAGGACTCAGAGTGTTATCATTGCGGTAAGAAGGGCCATATCAAGCGGAATTGTTTCGCTTGGAAGAAGAAGAAGAAGGACGACAAGGGGAAGCAAGAAGAGAATACTACAGCGGCGGCCTCGGTGCATGGAGGCGATGTGATCGTCGTAGGTGATGAGGTCATTACTAACCTCGCCTGCGATGACAATTCTTGGCTGGTGGACTCAGGGGCTTTAGCACATGTATCTCACAATAGGGCACTATTTGCCACTTACACGACAGGCGACTGTGGCGTGTTGAAGATGGGCAACGGAGATGTGTCGAAGGCGGTTGCCGTTGGAGATGTGCATTTGAGAACGAAGACGGGTGTGGTTCTTGTTCTCAAGGATGTTCGTCACGTCCCTGATATCCGTTTCAACCTGGTGTCGGTTGGAAGGTTGGATGACGAGGGATTCTTCAGTCTCTTCGGGAATAGTCAGTGGAAGCTTTCCAGAGGTTCGATGGTGATTGCCAGAGGAAGCAAGAAGTCCGGTCTCTACTATATGGAGGGGAGCGCAGAGGGGGCACAGGAGGTGAACGCAGTCAGTGACGCATCTACCGAGTTGTGGCACAGGCGGCTTGGCCATATCAGCGAGAAGGGGATGAGCTACTTGGAAAACAGGAAGGTGATTCCGGGGCTCAAGTCTACAAAGTTGGAGAAGTGCACGCACTGTTTGGCTGGGAAGCAAAGTAGGGTGTCTTTCCAGAGTCACCCAAGTTCGAGGAAGCCGACGTTGCTCGAGTTGATTCACTCGGATGTCTGCGGTCCTATGAAGGTAAAATCTCTTGGTGGTGCTTCTTACTTTGTGACTTTTATTGATGACTGTTCCAGGAAGGTTTGGGTCTATGCCTTAAAGACCAAGGATCAGGTGCTGCCTACTTTCAAGGAGTTTCAGGCCTCCGTTGAAAGGGAGACGGGCAAGAAGTTGTTGTGTGTTCGATCCGACAATGGCGGCGAATACATCGGTCCCTTTGATGCGTATTACAGAGAGCAAGGGATACGACACCAGAAGACTCCGCCAAAGACACCTCAGCTCAATGGTGTAGCGGAGCGCATGAACAGGACACTGATGGAGAGGGTACGGTGTTTGCTGTCAGAAGCAAACTTGTCGGGCAGTTATTGGGGTGAGGCTCTTCTCACAGCTGCTTATATTATTAATTTATCTCCTAGTGCTCTTTTGCAGGGTGATGTGCCTGACAAAGTATGGTACGGCAAGGAGCCGTCATACAGTCACCTGCGGGCGTTTGGTTATAAAGCCTTCGTGCATGTACCGAAGGACGAGAGGACCAAACTTGAGCCGAAGACGAGGCGATGCGTCTTTGTCGGCTACGGTCGGGATTAGTTTGGCTATAGACTCTACGACCCAGTGGAAGGAAAGCTCTACAGAAGCAGGGACGTGGTGTTCGTTGAGGATCAGACCATGACCAACACTCAGGATTCCGAGATGCCTTCTGAGGCTAAGGAATTGCCTGAGTTAGAGTCATTTCGCTTCGAGCAGTTTCCAGAGGACATCGCGGAGGATCCAGTTATGGAGGAGCCGGTACATGGAGTTGCTCCCAACCTTGATCATCAGCCTGCTGATAGTGGTCAGGGTGTCCCTCAGGAGGATGAGCATGCCGGAGAGGTAGTTTCTAAAGGGGAGGAGGCTGTCGGTATATAGCCAGCACCAGTGGCTCCACTGAGAAGGAGCAACAGGGATCGTCGACCATCTACGAGATACTCGCCGGATGAGTATGTGCTATTGACTGACGGGGGAGAGCCCAAAAGTTTCGCAGAGGCTATGGAAGACGAACACAGGCGGGAGTAGATGGTGGCTATGCAGGAGGAGATGAGTTCCTTGTACACCAATTCTACTTATGATCTGGTACGGTTGCCAAAGGGCAAGAAGGCTTTGAAAAATCGATGGGTGTTCAGAGTGAAGCAGACGGATGATGCTACTCGCCCTCGATACAAAGCGAGGATGGTAGTCAAGGGCTACGGTCAGCGGAAAGGCGTAGATTATGATGAAATCTTTTCGCCTGTCGTCAAGCATTCGTCTATTCGAGTGGTTCTAGCATTAGCAGCCAGTTTCGACTTGGAGGTCGAGCAGATGGACGTGAAGACGGCGTTCCTCCACGGTGATCTTGAGGAGGAGTTGTACATGGAGCAGCCAGAGGAATTCTGTGAGAAGGGCAAGTCACATTTGGTCTGCCGGTTGAGGAAGAGCTTGTATGGTCTGAAGCAGGCTCCGAGGCAGTGGTACAGAAAGTTCGAGTCGTTTATGGGGGAGCATGGTGATGCACGGACGACGTCGGACCATTGTGCATTTGTGAGGTATTTTGCCGATGATGATTTCATCATCTTATTGTTCTATGTTGATGATATGCTATTAGTGGGTCGGAATGCCACTATGATAGCGGAGTTGAAGCGCCAACTGGGCGCGGCCTTCTCTATGAAGGATTTCGGCGCAGCGAAGACTATTCTTGGGATGGAGATCAGCCGAGAGAGAGAGTCCAAGCTGCTACACTTGTCCCAAAAGAAGTACATTCACCGGGTACTTCAGCATTTCGGGATGGACGGGTCGAAGAAAGTGAGTTCCCCCCCTCGCGGCTCACTTTAAGTTCACTGAGGAGCAGTGTCCATCTACCGAGGACGAAAAGGAAGATATGGAGCGGGTTCCATATGCCTCGGCTGTGGGAAGCCTGATGTATGCTATGGTGTGTACGAGGCCAGATATTGCTCATGCAGTTGGTACGGTTAGCAGGTATCTTTCAAATCCTGGAAGGGTACATTGGAGTGCGGTCAAGTGGATTCTACGTTATCTTCAGGGCACTGCTGGTTGGAGACTTTCCTTTGGTGGTGACGAGCCGAAGCTGGTTGGGTATACCGACGCTGATATGGCTGGAGATGTAGACACGAGGCGATCGACTTCGGGCTACGTGATAATGTTTGCAGGAGGAGCGGTGTCGTGGCAGTCGCGGTTGCAGAAGTGTGTTGCCTTGTCGACGACAGAGGCAGAGTACATTGCGGCGACGGAGGCTTGCAAGGAGCTGTTGTGGATGAAGAAGCTGCTGCAGGAAATGGGACTGAAGTAAGAGCAGTATACTTTGCTTTGCGACAGTCAGAGTGCGATCCACCTTGTGAAGAATCAGACGTTTCATAGCCGGTCCAAGCACATCGAGACCCGGTATCATTGGATACGGGATGTGGTTGAGAAGAAGGACGCGGAGCTTGAGAAGGTGCATACAGACGACAACGGAGCTGATATGTTCACGAAGATTCTACCAAGAGGGAAGTTTGAGTACTGCAGGCAGGTCGTCGGGATGACGACGTCCTCCCCATAGTTGTGAAGGGGGAGATTTGTTGGAGTGGGTGGGGTTCCCAACCTATGTGGAGAAGATCCCGGAGTGCGACGAGCGCCGTCCGATGTCGGAGAAGCTCGGGAGTAGTTGTTACTGCTGCTGCTGCCCCAAAAGGGGGTTCTGGACCAAGTCTGCCGAGTTCGGGCCGAACTCGGTCCCAGGCCGAGTTCTGGCCGAACTCGGTCTGGCCGTTCCAGGGTTTGGCCATCCAGTGCTGGTTGCCCCACACAGAGTTCTGGCCGAACTCTGTGTGTCGGGGGGCTGAAGCGGATTTCAGGATGAGTTTTCATCATTGGATCTAATCCAACGGTCCAGGTTGGTTGCAGGATTAGGGAGATATATTGAGTTTTCTCAACCCTAATTCATTATCGTATGATAGTATTGGACAACACAAGTTTGAGAGAGACGGAGGCAAGAGTGCCATTGCAACTTCGGAGAAGAAGACGGAGGATCGAAGGTCGTTTTCGAAGGAGATCATGTTTCGGGTAATCTCTACTCGTCGTTCTCGTTCTTCGTAGCCTTGTGATCATTGTTCTTGTCTCTGAGTGTTGTGGGGATCCGATTTGGATCGGGAGGAGTTTGTAGAGGGTGTAATTCTTCTATTCCATTAGTGGAGGCTTCTCAGGGTTGGACTCCGATCGTCCCGTGGTTTTTCCCGCAAGGGTTTCCATGTCAAAAATTCTCTGTGTCTGCGTGGTTGTTTTTGTGTGGCTATTTTGGGTTCGTGCGTTGTTTGCTCGGTCCTCTCGCAGGTACTCTCCGGTTTGGGGAAAGGTTTCCGCGCTTCTTTCCCAACAGAGTGGTATCAGAACTTTGGGTTCAAAGGGTATCAGGAGTTGACAGAGGAACCAGAGAGGAGAGATGGACGCGAAGCCGGTGCGCATGGTGAACCTTAATGGCACAAACTATCATTATTGGCGGAGCAAGATGAAGGATTTGCTATTTGTCAAGAAGCTGCATCTACCCGTGTTTGCATCCGAGAGGCCCAGTGATAAATCCGAGGAGGACTGGACGTTCGAGCACATACAGGTGTGTGGGTACATAAGGCAGTTTGTTGATGAGAACGTGTACAATCACGTTGCCAATATTGAGCATGCGAAGACGTTGTGGGATAAGCTGGAATCCTTGTATGCGAAGAAGATCGGGGTAAACAAGTTGTTCCTGATCCGAACGATGATGGGTCTGCGATACAAGGATGGGGCGTCTATTTCGGATCACTTGAGTGAGTTCCAGGGCGTGGTTGACCAGCTATCTTCTATGGGAGTCAAGTTCGACGACGAAGTTCTGGGACTGTGGCTGCTGTGTACATTGCCAGACTCGTGGGAGACCGTACGAGTATCTATGATCGCTTCTGCTCCAGAGGGCGTGGTCAGTCTGGAGTTTTCCAAGAGCGTGGTGTTGAATAAAGAGATGCGGAGACGTTCTCAGGGCACTTCATCCACATCCCACCACTCAGAGGCACTTGTTTCAGAGAGCCGCGGAAGGGGCAAAAGCAGGGGTCCAGGTGGTGGCAGAGACAAGAACAGGGGGAAGTCCAAGGGTCGGTACGAGGACTCAGAGTGTTATCATTGCGGTAAGAAGGGCCATATCAAGCGGAATTGTTTCGCTTGGAAGAAGGAGAAGAAGGGCGACAAGGGGAAGCAAGAAGAGAACACTACAGCGGCAGCCTCGGTGCATGGAGGCGATGTGATCGTCGTAGGTGATGAGGTCATTACTAACCTCGCCTGCGATGACAATTCTTGGCTGGTGGACTCAGGGGCTTCAGCACATGTATCTCACAATAGGGCACTGTTTGCCACTTACACGACAGGCGACTGTGGCGTGTTGAAGATGGGCAACGGAGATGTGTCGAAGGCGATTGCCGTTGGAGATGTGCATTTGAGAACGAAGATGGGTGCGGTTCTTGTTCTCAAGGATGTTCGTCACGTCCCTGATATCCGTTTCAACCTGGTGTCGATTGGAAGGTTGGATGACGAGGGATTCTTCAGTCTCTTCGGGAATAGTCAGTGGAAGCTTTCCAGAGGTTCGATGGTGATTGCCAGAGGAAGCAAGAAGTCCGATCTCTACTATATGGAGGGGAGCGCAGAGGGGGCACAGGAGGTGAACGCAGTCAGTGACGCGTCTACCGAGTTGTGGCACAGGCGGCTTGGCCATATCAGCGAGAAGGGGATGAGCTACTTGGTGAACAGGAAGGTGATTCTGGGGCTCAAGTCTACAAAGTTGGAGAAGTGCACGCACTGTTTGGCTGGGAAGCAAAGTAGGGTGTCTTTCCAGAGTCACCCAAGTTCGAGGAAGCCGGCGTTGCTCGAGTTGATTCACTCGGATGTCTGCAGTCCTATGAAGGTAAAATCTCTTGGTGGTGCTTCTTACTTTGTGACTTTTATTGATGACTGTTCCAGGAAGGTTTGGGTCTATGCCTTAAAGACCAAGGATCAGGTGCTGCCTACTTTCAAGGAGTTTCAGGCCTCCGTTGAAAGGAAGACGGGCAAGAAGTTGTTGTGTGTTTGGTCCGACAATGGCGGCGAATACATCGATCCCTTTGATGCGTATTGCAGAGAGCAAGGGATACGACACCAGAAGACTCCGCCAAAGATACCTCAGCTCAATGGTGTAGCGGAGCGCATGAACAGGACACTGATGGAGAGGGTGCGGTGTTTGCTGTCAGAAGCAAACTTGCCGGGCAGTTATTGGGGTGAGGCTCTTCTCACAGCTGCTTATATTATTAATTTGTCTCCTAGTGCTCCTTTGCAGGGTGATGTGCCTGACAAAGTATGGTACGGCAAGGAGCCGTCATACAGTCACCTGCGGGCGTTTGGTTGTAAAGCCTTCGTGCATGTACCGAAGGACGAGAGGACCAAACTTGAGCCGAAGACGAGGCGATGCGTCTTTGTCGGCTACGGTCGGGATTAGTTTGGCTATAGACTCTACGACCCAGTGGAAGGAAAGCTCTACAGAAGCAGGGACGTGGTGTTCGTCGAGGATCAGACCATGACCAACACTCAGGATTCCGAGACGCCTTCTGAGGCTGAGGAATTGCCTGAGTTAGAGTCATTTCGCTTCGAGCAGTTTCCAGAGGACATCGCGGAGGATCCAGTTATGGGGGATCCGGTACATGGAGTTGCTCCCAACCTTGATCATCAGCCTGCTGATAGTGGTCAGGGTGTCCCTCAGGAGGATGAGCATGCCGGAGAGGTAGTTCCTGAAGGGGAGGAGGCTGTCGGTATACAGCCAGCACCAGTGGCTCCACTGAGAAGGAGCAACAGGGATCGTCGACCATCTACGAGATACTCGCTGGATGAGTATGTGCTATTGACTGACGGGGGAGAGCCCAAAAGTTTTGCAGAGGCTATGGAAGACGAACACAGGCAGGAGTGGATGGTGGCTATGCAGGAGGAGATGAGTTCCTTGCACACCAATTCTACTTATGATCTGGTGCGGTTGCCAAAGGGCAAGAAGGCTTTGAAAAATCGATGGGTGTTCAGAGTGAAGCAGACGGATGATGCTACTCGCCCTCGATACAAAGCGAGGCTGGTAGTCAAGGGCTACGGTCAGCGGAAAGGCGTAGATTATGATGAAATCTTTTCGCCTGTCGTCAAGCATTCGTCTATTCGGGTGGTGCTAGCATTAGCAGCCAGTTTCGACTTGGAGGTCGAGCAGATGGACGTGAAGACGGCGTTCCTCCACGGTGATCTTGAGGCGGAGTTGTACATGGAGCAGCCGAAGAAATTCTGTGAGAAGGACAAGTCACATTTGGTCTGCCGGTTGAGGAAGAGCTTGTATGGTCTGAAGCAGGCTCCGAGGCAGTGGTACAGAAAGTTCGAGTCGTTTATGGGGGAGCATGGTTATGCACGGACGACGTCGGACCATTGTGCATTTGTGAGGTATTTTGCCGATGATGATTTCATCATCTTATTGCTCTATGTTGATGATATGCTATTAGTGGGTCGGAATGCCACTAGGATAGCGGAGTTGAAGCGCCAACTGGGCGCGGCCTTCTCTATGAAGGATTTGGGTGCAGCGAAGACTATTCTTGGGATGGAGATCTGCCGAGAGAGAGAGTCCAAGCTGCTACACTTGTCCCAAAAGAAGTACATTCACCGGGTACTTCAGCGTTTCGGGATGGACGGGTCGAAGAAAGTGAGTTCCCCCCCTCGCGGCTCACTTTAAGTTCACTGAGGAGCAGTGTCCATCTACCGAGGACGAAAAGGAAGATATGGAGCGGGTTCCATATGCCTCAGCTGTGGGAAGCCTGATGTATGCTATGGTGTGTACGAGGCCAGATATTGCTCATGCAGTTGGTACGGTTAGCAGGTATCTTTCAAATCCTGGAAGGGTACATTGGAGTGCGGTCAAGTGGATTCTACGTTATCTTCAGGGCACTGCTGGTTGGAGACTTTCCTTTGGTGGTGACGAGCCGAAGCTGGTTGGGTATACCGACGCTGATATGGCTGGAGATGTAGATACGAGGCGATCGACTTCGGGCTACGTGATAATGTTTGCAGGAGGAGCGGTGTCGTGACAGTCGCGGTTGCAGAAGTGTGTTGCCTTGTCGACGACAGAGGCAGAGTACATTGCGGCGACGGAGGCTTGCAAGGAGCTGTTGTGGATGAAGAAGCTGCTGCAGGAAATGGGACTGAAGCAAGAGCAGTATACTTTGCTTTGCGACAGTCAGAGTGCGATCCACCTTGTGAAGAATCAGACATTTCATAGCCGGTCCAAGCACATCGAGACCCGGTATCATTGGATACGGGATGTGGTTGAGAAGAAGGACGCGGAGCTTGAGAAGGTGCATACAGACGACAACGGAGCTGATATGTTCACGAAGATTCTACCAAGAGGAAAGTTTGAGTACTGCAGGCAGGTCGTCGGGATGACGACGTCCTCCCCATAGTTGTGAGGGAGAGATTTGTTGGAGTGGGTGGGGTTCCCAACCTATGTGGAGAAGATCCCGGAGTGCGACGAGCGCCGTCCGATGTCGGAGAAGCTCGGGAGTAGTTGTTACTGCTGCTGCTGCCCCAAAGGGGGTTCTGGACCAAGTCTGCCGAGTTCGGGCCGAACTCGGTCCCAGGCCCTGGCCGAACTCGGTCTGGCCGTTCCAGGGTTTGGCCATCCAGTGCTGGTTGCCCCACACAGAGTTCTGGCCGAACTCTGTGTGTCGGGGGGCTGAAGCGGATTTCAGGATGAGTTTTCATTATTGAATCTAATCCAACGGTCCAGGTTGGTTGCGGGATTAGGGAGATATATTGAGTTTTCTCAACCCTAATTCATTATCGTATGATCGCATTGGACAACACAAGTTTGAGAGAGACGGAGGCAAGAGTGCCATTGCAACTTCGGAGAAGAAGACGGAGGATCGAAGGTCGTTTTCGAAGGAGATCGTGTTTCGGGTAATCTCTACTCGTCGTTCTCGTTCTTCGTAGCCTTGTGATCATTGTTCTTGTCTCTGGAGTGTTGTGGGGATCCGATTTGGATCGGGAGGAGTTTGTAGAGGGTGTAATTCTTCTATTCCATTAGTGGAGGCTTCTCAGGGTTGGACTCCGATCGTCCCGTGGTTTTTCCCGCAAGGGTTTCCACGTCAAAAATTCTCTGTGTCTGCGTGGTTGTTTTTGTGTGCATGGCTATTTTGGGTTCGTGCGTTGTTTGCTCGGTCCTCTCGCAGGTACTCTCCGGTTTGGGGAAAGGTTTCCGCGCTTCTTTCCCAACACAAATTGCAAATCATCTTTATAAAAATGAATGTTTGTGTTACAAAATTACTAATATGTGATGCTCTTGATTTTATAAATGTGTTGTCATAATATAAATAAGTGTCATATTGACTTAGTTTATGTGCTCTGCGAAATATATTATGGGCTACCACCATAAATAAAATAATATGTGATTTATGCAGAAAATATGGTTAATATTTTGTAAATTTGGAATTGTGTGAGACAAAATACTATTTCAATCCCTATATTATTGGGGTAGCGTGTGTACCATCACTACTGGATTGAAGAGATCCATCACTAATCACTTATATTTCGACCTTAATAAAATATAGCGAGGGATCAACGACGAAAAGCGGCCATTAGGATTCACCATTCTTGATAACCACTTTCTATCGCTGGTGCAGCACCAACAATATGGACTTCGTGACAGATGGTCGTCAACCATATAATGGTGTCGCTTTGATGACTTAGCGATGACTTCTTAGCAGCGAAATAGTTAGTGACAAACCAATGAATGCTTTAATGACTCAGTTTTTCACGACTAGGGACGCAATAACATCCTAGCAAAATTTAATGACGGACTAGCGACTTAATCTCTGATATATATGCTTTTGACATTCATGATACCTAATTAGCAAAGTATATGCGACCAAACTTTTGGCGCTCATCTATAGTCATCTATATAGTTCGTTGCACGTCCATCGCTAAAGTGCTTAAAAATAATAATTAAAAACTAGATTGAACTTATATAACAACGAGATATGATACTAGATAAACATAAAAAAGCATATAGAATGAAATGCAGTACATAATGAAACACATAAACAGTCCACATAAGCCCTTAATATAACACTTGTAAATTAAAAAAAAAAAAAACAAGTTTTGATACATAAAAATCAAAGAACAAAAGTACTGTTTGTAACGGTATAGGATCTCCTCCAAAAGCAAAGTAAGAACTAATCCAACCAACTGGCTCATGTCAAGCACTGCATAATCTCAAGACCGCATCCATTGTCTAGTAAAAACTTTACTTGCGCTAGGAATCCTGTATTGGTGGAGAAAAAGAAAAGATGTAGTTGGAGTAGATGTAGAGTACACCGACGGTTGCGACGCCACAAAGAGCGGTAACATACATACTAGTGCCCTACCATCTTCTGCCAACATACACACTATAGTTGGAGGAGCTCTGACTATATCTCATTTCCTAAGGTTTTGATATAAATATCCTAAGATGCATGTTTATAAATTTAAACCTAATAATAATAAGTACTTACAAATGTTTTGTTCGTCCTATCGTCGATGAATGGTCCATTCATCTTCCTCCAGAGGATGGGCTCAAAGACCTCGAACCAATCGGCGATCGATAGTTTACCACCCTCCTGGATCCTCCTGATCTTCTCGGTTTGTGTATAAGTTAGTTAATTAAAGTATATATATATATATATATATATATATATATATATATATATATATATATATTTGAATTTTTTTTAATACATCTCATGTAAAAATTTGTATAGATACATCTTAAAGCCCGAAGTCAAAGTAACAGGTAAAGTGAAAGTCAAAGTAAACATCTTTCACAATTTCCAATGCATTTTCAATGCAATTGTATATATATATATATATATATATATATATATATATATATATATATATATATATATATATATATATACTAGTCATAACCCGTGCCCATAGGGCACGGTTCATTTAAGGTATTCCCCCTCAAAATCTTGGACCCCCAATTTTCAACGAACAATAATAATTATGAGGCCCACATCAAAATATTAAATCCCA
>JANAVB010027598.1:9200375-9422875 GCA_029216955.1 Iris pallida
TTCATAAATGCTTGCTAAACGTTTTTCTTTTTTACAATGGTCAAGCAACAGTTTTATGAAACCGTTGTCAAAGTGAGTTGAATGGGCACAACGATTATGGAAAGATTTTAAATATTTGTTACAAATTTATTGATATTTTGTAACAATTACATAAAGCCTTATAAAAAGGCTCAATGTTAGCAACAGTTGTGCAACAATTTTTGCAACTTATTGTGAGTGGGCTTATCATTTGTAATGATTGTGCAACAATTTATGTTACTAGTTGCATTTTTGTTTAATAACAACGTTTATGATAACCATTGTCAAGAGAATAAACAAATATTACAAAAATATTGATCTCGCAACAATTTTTTGTAGCTTTTGCAAATTCAATGTCCAATGTGACTTTTGTTTATACATAAAAGAATTTAAGCCTAAAAATTACTCGTATTAATTGATTTCTTGTACGCTAACAAAATATATTAGATAATTAATATTTAATATCGATCTAAAATCTTCAATTGATCGATGAAAATGATATAAGTACATATATATCATATATTTAAGTATTTACATGCAAATGGGTCTCTAGCCTAGTGGTAGAGAGGACGCATGTGATCCAGGAGGTCGGTAGTTCGACCCCCATTAGTGGTAGAAAAAAATACTTAATATAACCATTGCTTATTAACCGCAATAATTTGTAACAGTTGTATTAAATATTTTAGGCAACGGTTATCAACCATCGTTCATTACTCAATATTTACAATGGTTTGTTAATCGTTGCCAAGTATATTATTGACAACACAATGTAACCGTTACACATTAATATGAGATCCGTTGCATAATACGTTATTTGCAACTATTTATAAAAATTTTGCAAAAACCTCCAATAATTGTTGCAAGAGGAATCTACAAAGCTCAAATTTACAATGTTTCTAATAACTATTGCGGATTGATTTTGTAACAAATTATATTGATTTTGCAATAGTTTTCGACCGTTGTAAGACACCCTAGTTTCTTGTAGTGCTTTCCACATGGGTCAAACAACAGACTATAATACAAGAATGGACTAAGCATTGAATTCTGCACCATAGCTGTAATTATTCCTATTCACATAATGTAGTTACATGTGCTTCTGGCAGCACATTAAAGGTCCTGTGCCAGCCTGATTTTAGTGTATAATTTTGGGCATCTACAAGTTTACCCTCAAGAGACAGCCTGATATCTCTGTCAATACACTATAGGTGAGTTCTTTATTAAAGAGACATGGCATGAGGCATTGTGCTTCCCTTGCGGTGCTACGTCGCTATGACATGGCCTAAAGCCGAGGCATTACCCCTATACGGGAACCTCATCATAGTGTCGTACTACTGTAGCATGAGGTCACAAGCCTCTTTGTAGTGCCAAACTATCCAGCATGAAGTCTTAGACTTCCTTGCAGTTTTAAGCCGCAACGACATGGGTTGCAAGGCTGAGGCTTTACCCCTATCTCGGTACCTCATCGTGGTGTCATGCTACTGTAACGTGAGGTCATCCTTCCCTTTGTAGTTCTGTCTACAACTCTTTAATTTCATCATACAGCATTAGGCTACCTACCTATTTGTGGTGCTATGCCGCTGTGACTTGGCTAACAAAGCCGAGGCATTACCTTACCTGGGAACCTCATGGTGGAGTCACCTCACTGTAGCATGGAGTTTCACTCCTTGTAGTGCTGCTCTACCGTGCTTCTTGTATAGCACACCAGGCATTCATTCTGCCTGAGAACTCATTAAGGCGTTTAAGCCATCCTCATCACAAGATCCGTTTTCTGCAAAAAATATGTAGTAGAAAACAATGGTTGTAGGTCCAACCTTTCCATGCCACAGAGGATATATACCTACTATTCCTGATATTTTCCCAGTTAATGGTCCTCCCTTGAATCAAAAGCTAGATGCCTAGTAGATTTCTTTTGAACTAATAGCATAAAACTTTATGGTAGGATTGCAATAACATAATATCAGAATGCCTTCAAGCACATTTTACTTACTATGTCATCGATCAGCTGGCGCTTGAGGCCCTTGTTGAACGGATTTGCCAGATTCTCCTGACTCCTAACATCAATCACTACAATGACACCTCTATTGATGAGATCGTGTACTGCACTGTGCTTTAACCGCACAGTCCTCTTCATTTCATTGAAAATGCCATTTGATTCTACCGCCATAGTCGCCTAGTTGTCGAAGTATATCGGAATCCTCGATATTTACGCCCCAACTATCACTACCAAAATAATTCATATCAGCGACGTATTTAGCGACGCCAAGATAGAACGTCGCTATTTTTTAGGGGTTTAGCGACGTTTATCTAAGACGTCGCTGTTTGTCGCGAGCAGCGACTAATAGCGACGTCTAGCGGCTGCAATTTGTTAAATGGAAATCTGCGTCGCAAGTTCTTCGGCACACGTTACTGATATAGCGACGTGTAGCGACGCATTTTAAGCAGCATCGTCGTTTCTTAAATATCAGCGACGTTTAGTGACGTCCTATAAGGACGTCACTAATCGTTTCATATAGCCAGCGAGGGTTTCCTTTCCGATCATTCATAAATTTTTTCTCCCAATTTTTGGTGCGCTCCTCCTCCACGACGCTCGTCCGGGCGATTTTCCTCCTCCGGCCTCCTCCTCCGCGGCGCTCCTCCGGCGATCTCCCTCCTCCAGCCACCTCCTTCTCCTCCTCCTCCTTCCTCAGGTAGCTCCTCCTTCTCCTCCTTCTCCTTTCTCAGGTAGCTCCTTCCCAGTTTTTCCTCGTCTTCTAGCTCTCTCTCTCTCGCTTCTAGTTCGTGTCCATGAGAGCGTGGACTTGCTGCGGGGGACACGAGGCTGACAGTGGACTCGCTGCGGGGGACACGAGAGCGTGGACTTGTTTCAAGTTCGTGTGACACCTATTTTGTTGGTTTGGACACGTCGTGTCCCACTGTGTGGACACGAGACTCACATTGTGACACCTATATACTGATATTAGGAGTTTTTTTGGGCATATCAACTGTCAATTTGATGTTTTGCTTGGATTCGAATTCTAATTTAGGGTTCGAGTCCTATTTAATGATACTGGAAGTTTTTTTTGGGCATTTTCAGGGTTTTGAAATGATGAATAAATTGACTAATAATTATTATCGAGCCCTATAAAATTTCAGCTATGTCACGAAGGATGGATACTAATCCTGTGAATGAGTTTTCTCCTAAGTATTCTCGACAGTTGAGTATGATTTAGCTCACTGACATTACTGAAATATGGAATGATTAGTGTAGGGTATGTTGGTCAGGTTTTGGCAGAGTTGGGATATGATAGTATGCATGTTATAATTAACAAGGAATGCTGTTGACACCAAATGTTGCACGACAGGTTACTTGAGTAACCTGGAATGTTTTACCTACTGAAACAAATGGTTTGGGCAAGGGTGTGTATAGGTTTGTCATCAGATGGTATGGGATTTTGCCTGCTAAGTTCTGAACAGCAGTCCAGGCTGCCTGCTTAGTTGAAAGTCTTAATTAGACTTTCTGTTCAGTACCCTTTGACTGAATTAAGTTGACCTGAATACCATATTTTAAATCCAAAATCTACGGTACGACATGGTGATCAGAACATAGTTCCTGCAGCCATTCGACTGGCGAGGCAGAAACTATGTAGCCATAGATAAAGTTGACTGTCCTCCGACCCTCATCCCTCGACAATGATGATACGATAACCTATCACTATATCTTATATAGTAGTAGATGATGTCTTAGTATTACATTATGTGAGTTCATCTTGATTCTGTTACATTCTTCAAATACTAGATACGATAAGAACATATAATACACCATATGTACAGAACATAGATGATTCACACTAATGTATGCTAGAATGAATCTTGGGTTGTGTTCTGAGCCATCCGTTCTCACACTTGGCAAAAAATTAAATTTTTTGTACTTTATCTGCTTTCGAAAATGTACTCAAATTATATGATGGTTCCTTTAGTTAGCTTGCTTATGTTACAATTATATTATTTGTGAATATCGATCTTACCAGATGGCACCCATGACCCGAGGAGCGGTACGTCGTTTGAGGGAAACAGTGAATGCTGAGGTGGCTCCTCCTACAGTTAAGGAGGAAGTGGCACCGGTTGCTAGTGAGGCCGGGAGTTCTATTCATCCAGCACTGGTAGCTAGTGAGACCGGGAGTTCTATTCATGCAACACTTGCAAGGGACGACATCTCTCCTCACGCCAAAAATCTCTCTTTTTCGAGGTGGTTGTGTGATCGTATCACTGAGCGTTTGCATGAGCTGCGTGGTTCTCATTAGCTATTAGTACTTATTTGTATTGGACTATTTGTATTGGGTTGTTTTTATATTAGACTATTTGTATTGGACTACATATATGAATTAGTACTGTGTCAATCTCTCATCCCTCGGCAATGATGATACGACAACCAACCAGAGAGGATATACTCTGAGAGATCCATCTGAGTAGGACGTATACTCTGAGAGATCACCTTTACAAGTATGATATCAGTAGTAGGATTGAGTGTGTACGTCCTACTCAGATGGGTCTCTCACCGTTATAATTTTTTTTCTGACAGCATGGTGGATGTGCTCCGTCAACAGATTCTTACTCCGAGCCAAAACTTTGCCCCGGAGCTCAAGTGGACATCCTTGGTGTAGAGCTCGAGTGAGAGGTTCCTGACAGCATGGTGGTCTCCTTTGTCAAAGTATCCGTGCTCATCACACATTGGTTGTGGGACGAGCACAGATACTTTAACAAAGGAGACCACCATGCTGTCAGGAACCTCTCACTCGAGCTCTACATAAAGTAAGTCTACTTGAGCTCCGGGGCAATGTTTTGGCTCGGAGCAAGAATCTGTTGACGGAGCACATCCACCATGCTGTCAGAAAAATATAGTAACGGTGAGAGACCCATCTGAGTAGGACGTACACACTCAATCCCACTACTGATATCATACTTGTAAAGGTGATCTCTCAGAGTATACGTCCTACTCAGATGGATCTCTCAGAGTATCCTCTTCGGTTGGGTTGTGTTCTGAGCCATCCGTTCTCACACTTAAAATAAATATGAATTAGAACTGTGTTTTGTATTTTTGGTGAACCCAGGGATTTAATTCTGTATTTTGTATTTTGATTTCTGTATTTTGGCTCCAGGTCCATTTGTATTAATCTACGGTACAACATGGTCCCTGCAGCCATTCGACTGGCGAGGCAGAAACTATGTAGCCGTAGATAAAGTTGACTGTCCTCCGACCCTCATCCCTCGGCAATGATGATACGACAACCTATCACTATATCTTATATAGTAGTAGATGATGTCTTAGTATTACATTATGTGAGTTCATCTTGATTCTGTTACATTCTTCAGATACTAGATACGATAAGAACATATACTACACCATATATACAGAACATAGATGATTCACACTAATGTATGCCAGAATGAATCTTGGGTTGTGTTCTGAGCCATCCTTCATCTGCCCCTTCCCTGTCCCTCTCGTTATGTCGCGAACCTCTTCCTCTATGCCATCAAAATCAGAATCCTCGACTCTCTTTCGCTTCTTGGATATTGACCCAGCTTCCAATCTCTCATTTCCCTCCTGGTCCACTCTACTCCCAATCTCTTTCTCTTTTATACACGGATCTACAGAATCAATGCCATCCAAGGAAGGCAAAACTGAATCAGCATTGTCTTCCGGATCATCCTCATCAAGGCATAACGGGCTGCTCAACGTGCCTAGCTTCTTCAACTTCTCGCTGGCTGCAGAGTCGAAATGGGAACGGGTCCTCTTTGTCGGCCTGGAACTCTGACTCATACTCGTCGCCTCGCTACCGGTTTTCTTTCCTCCTCTGACGCGGGTCATAAGAAAAGAAATTTCGTACCTCTTCTTCATATAAACATCATTGTCGCCTTGTACTCGAGCCTTCTCGTCTGTGATGCTATCCAAATTCTCGGTACCTACATTGTCACTCGAATTTCCTATTTGACTCGTATCGTCCTCTTCTTTGCTTGTCTTTTTGCTTCCTGTCTTGCAATCATCTGCTATCACCGTCGTCTCATTCGACTCCTTCTCCGATGACTCCGAAGAGGAGGAGCAAGACTCAGAGAAGGAGTCTAATGAGTCGGCGGTGATAGCAGATGATTGTAAGACAGGGAGCGAAAAGACAGGCGAATAAGAGGACGATACGAGTCAAAGGGGAGATTCGAGTGACAATGTAGGCACCGAGAAGTTGGATAGCGTCACAGATGAGGAGGCTCGAGTACAAGGTGGCAATGATGTTTATGTGAAGAAGAGGTACAAAATTTCTTTTCTTATGACCCGCGTCAGAGGAGGAGAGAAAACCGGTAGCGAGGCGACGAGTGCGAGTCAGAGCTCCGGGCCGGCAAAGAGGACCCGTTCCCATTTCGACTCTGAAGCCGGCGAGAAGTTGAAGAAGCTGGGCACGCTGAGCAGCCCGTTATGCCTTGATGAGGACGATCCGGAAGACAATGCTGATTCAGTTTTGCCTTCCTTGGATGGCATTGATTCTGTAGAGCCGGGGAAAGTGGCTTCTCCTCAGCAATTATGATACGACAACCTATCATTATATCTTATATAGTAGTAGATGACATTTTAGTATTACATTATGTGAGTTCATCTTGATTCTGTTACATTCTTCAGATACTACATACTAGATTCGATAAGAACATATACTATACCATATGTACAGAACATAAATGATTCACACTAATGTATGCTAGAATGAATTTTGGGTTGTGTTCTGAGCCATCCGTTCTGATTCAGCATCTTCCTTCTCCTCTCCTCCACCATGGCTCTGGACCCATCTGCTCCTCCCTACTTTCCTTTTTCTTATTTGACTCTCTCAGGCACATATGATATTTACCTCAAGTGTAGAGTCGGGGGAGAAGAAGTGGGCAGGAAGAGGAAGGGGAAGCAGCACAGCCGGCGACATGACCCGGAGGAAGTACAGATGTTTTCTTTAAATCCGTAGGAGAACTATAAGGATATATCTTTTCACAATATGTCATCTTGTCAAAGACCCTTAATGTGAATATCATGTTACCGCGGTATCGGAAGACTAACATGTCATAATTTTCTAAGCCGTGTGTTTTGACATAATCCTCCCAACTCTTTCCTCCTATGTAGTAATCTTGCATTATTACATAGAACTAAAATCCGGTTGGAGGATTATGTCAAAACACACGGCTTAAAAAATTATGACAAGTTAGTCTTCCGACACCGCGGTAACATAGTTGTCACATTAAGGGTCTTTGACAAGGTGATATGTTGTGAAAAGATATATCCTTATAGTTCTCCTACGTATGTTGAAGAAAACCTCTGTACTTCCTCCGGGTCATGCCGCCGGCTGTGCTGCTTCCCCCTCCTCTTCCTGCCCACTTCTTCTTCCCCGACTCTATACTTGAGCTGGATATCATATGTGGCTGAGAGAGTCAAATAAGAAGAAGGGAAGTAGGGAGGAGCAGATGGGTTCAGAGCCATGGTGGAGGAGAGGAGAAGGAAAATGCTTGATCAGAACTTGAGGTGAAAAAGTTGTGACGTTGATAGCGTGAGAGAGGGAGAGGGTAGAAAATTTCTTCTCCCCCGACTCTACACTTGAGGTGGATATCATATTTTGGTTTCTGTATTTTGGCTCCAGCTCCATTTGCATTAATCTACGGTACGACATGGTGATCAGGACATAGTCCCTGCAGCCATTCGACTGGCAAGGCAGAAACTATGTAGCCGTAGATAAAGTTGACTGTCCTCCGACCCTCATCCCTCGGCAATGATGATACGACAACCTATCACTATATCTTATATAGTAGTAGATGATGTCTTAGTATTATACTATGTGAGTTCATCTTGATTCTGTTACATTCTTCAGATACTAGATACGATAAGAACATATACTACACCATATGTACAGAACATAGATGATTCACACTAATGTATGCTAGAATGAATCTTGGGTTGTGTTCTGAGCCATTCGTTTCCATACTTGGCAATTAAGTTGTGGACCATTATGTTTGACATTGTTGTTACAAATTTTCATATATCTGTGTTGATTGATGAGATTGTGTTTCAAACGTGTTCGTGATTGTGTGTATCTGTGTTGTTTAATACTGTGTTCGTGATACACACCGTTGTTGTTGTAACAAATGGTGTAGGGGATGCTGCAAATGCTGCAGGGGATGCTGCAAATGCTGTATTTTTTTCAATATTAGCGACGTTCAGCGACGTTCGGCGACAAAAATAACGTCGCTAAGTAAGTACCCCAACGTCGCTAACTGTGATGAATATCGTCGCTGATCGTCAGTAAACGTCGCTACGTATAACGTCGCGATATGTCGGTACTTTAGCGACGTCAAAAAGTTGCAAAACGTCGCCATTTGGCTCTCAAGCCAGGTCAGCATCGATGCATGTCAAGTCGCTCAACGTCGCTAGGTTACGTCGGTAAATGATGACATTTTCTGTCGCTGGTGGTCGCTGCATTAGCGACGAGTTCGTGTCGCTGAGTATTGTCGCAATAGCGACGTATTACGACATTTTCATGTTTAGCGACTAGGTTAATCGCGACTACGTGCAAACGTCGCTAATTGATATTGGCGACGTATTTTCCCGATTTAGCGACGTCTTTTGGCGTCGCTGATTTGACAGATTTTAGTAGTGTATTGGAAGATCATACACGAGCTCCCGAAGTCATTTTGTTTCATTCGTTGCGATATCAAGTGCAAAGAACTCAGATTCTTTGGAGGAACGAGAGAGCATAGTATGCTTCTTCGACTTCCACGATATAGCAGCTCCACCTATTATGAAATAAATCCACCTGTGGACCTCTCTCTCTCCAACTCTGATCACCGGCTGACATCATTGAAGCATTCTACTACCGACGGATCTCCGCTGTAGTGCAGTTTATAGGTCCGAGTCTTCTTGAGATATCTTATTACCGGTTTCACAGCTTTCCAGTGCTCAATGCATGGGTTGCTCGTGAAAGACTCAGCATTCCCACGACGAAATCTATGCCAGGCCTTGTGGTAGTAGTAGCATATATCAAACTCTTGAATACGTTTGCATACTCCAACTGTCTGACGCTTTCTCTCAAATTAGGCTTCAGCTTCAGATCACACTTGTAAGGCGTATCGATCATTGGAAGATCCTGATACCCGTAGCGTGTGATCATCTTTTCAACATAATAAGACTGTGATAATGCTAGTCCAGTGTCTGTCCGGATGATCTTGATCCCTAAGATCACATCAGCTTCCCCCAAGTCTTTCATACTGAACTTAGTCTAGATAAACTTCTCTGTCTCCGTGATACGACCCATATCCGTACCTTGGATCGGCATGTCGTCCACGTACAGACAAACGATTACACCTCTTCCATCAGCGAACTTTGTGTAAACACACTTGTCCCTCTCGCTGACCCTATAGCCATTTGACCTTATAACCTTGTTAAACTTTTCATGCCACATCTTGGGAGCCTGTTTAAAATCGTACAAGGATTTCACCAACTTGCAGACTGTCTTCAAGACCTTTGATGACAAATCTTTCTAGCTGTTGCATGTAAATCTTTTTGGTCAGCTCGCCATTTTGAAAAGCCATTTTTACATCCATCTGATGTTTCACCAACTTATGTATTGCTGCGAGAGCAAGCAATATTCTGATGGCAGTCATCCGGGCTACTGGAGCATACGTGTCAAAGTAGTCGATCCCCTGCTTCTGAGAAAACCCCTTGGCTACTAGCCTAACCTTAAATGTGTCAATAATTCCATCTGCTTTTATCTTCTTCTTGAAGATCTATTTGCATCCGATGGGTTTTGCTTCTTTAGGAAGGTCAACCAACACCCAAGTTTTATTAGAGGTGATTGAATCAGTTTCATTGTCTATCGTCTCCTTCTAGAAAATAGCACCTCTGGTCTTCATCGTCTCATCATTGGTAAGCAGATCTGCTTCCACATGATAGGTGACAAAGTCATTTTCGAATTCCTTCGACCTCCTCACTCGCTTAGTTGACGGCTCAGTGAGCTCTAGTTTAATAGTTGTTTCAACAACAACTTCTTCTTGGACTACATTCTCATTAGAAGCTTCAGTTTCCTGTGCGCTCTTATTGTTCTCCAAAATATCCGCAAGAATAATATTCTTGTGTCTTGCAAACTTATCATCAAAATATTCTGCGTTGCGAGATTCAATGATATGATTTGATTCAATATCAAAAAATCTTCGAGCATCACTTTTCTCGGTATAACCCAAGAAGATCATCTTCATAGTCTTATCCCGAGCTTCCGAATCTTCAGATCTAGAAGCTTTACATATGCCAGATACCCCCACACTTGAATGACATTCAAGTTTGGTCTGACCTTGAACCAAAGTTCATAAGAAGTGACGTCTAATGTTGCATGTGGCACTCTATTCAGAATAAAAGTAGTCGTCAATGCAGCTTCCCCAGTAGCATTTTAGAAGACCCACAGTCAACAGCATTGAGTTTATCATTTCTTCCAATATTCTGTTCTTCCTTTCTGCTACTCTGTTAGATTGAGGGGAGTATGGAGCAATAGTCTTATTAATAATTTTATGTTCTTTGCAGAACGATACGAATTCATGAGACCGATACTCTTCTACTCAATCACTTCTTATTCTCTTGAGTTGTTGTCCAGTTTGCCATTCAGCTTCGGCCCTGAATTCTTTGAACTTCTCGAATGCTTCATCTTTAGCCTTCAACAAGTAAATGAACGCGTACTTTGAAAAGTCTTTGATGAAGGTTATAAAATACTTCATCCCGACCTTTGTAGAGAACTGTTTGAAGTCACAGATATCAGAATGTACCAACTCCAGAAGATTTATGCTTCGATCAACCCGAGGAAAAAGTTTCCTTGTGATCTTCGTCTGAGCACACACTTCATATTTCTCTACCTTACCCCCATATTTTGAGATAAGTCCTAGACTAGACATTCTGTTTATTCTTTTACAATGAACATGTCCTAGTATATTATGCCACAACTCAAGAGTATAAGTAGAATAAGCGATTACATTAACAACACTAGACTGATTTACAAGCTAAACTTTAAACATTCCTTCGGTATAAAATACTTTTTTGAAGTATGTTTCCTTTATGGACATCACCATCTGGCCAGCACTGATGTCCATCCTTAGGCCTGGATTACAGAGTAGGTCTCTAGATATCAGGTTCTTTGCGATAGCAGGTACATGCTTCATACATTGATGCGTCAGAGACTTCCCTGAAGTCAGTTTCAACACCACCGTCATGATCCCTTACACTTCAGCTTGTGCCTGATTCGCCACCATAACAACTTCAGAAGTTGGTACGTAGGTGGTGAACCATTCCTTGCTTGAGCAGACATGGCATGTGGCACCAGTATCTACCCACCTGTTAGAGTCAGCTCCTACCGCAGTGACCTGCACAATCATTGCAACTACGTCATTGATCATTGAAACCTTACTAGGCTCACCTTGCTCTGATTGCCTGGGCTTAGATTTGCATTCACTCTTGAAGTGGCCCTTCTTGCCACACAAAGCAAGCCAAATGGGACTTTGGCTTCTATTGTTTGAAGGAAGTCTCCTTCACTTTTAGATTGTTGGGGTACTTCTTCTTACTTTGGGAAGCCTCCTGTTTTCCCTTGGATTTCTTGGTGTGAACCAAATTGGCATTAGCCATCTGTTTGGACAAAGCATCCACCTTCAGTTGAGGCCTCATCTGGTCCTCAACATAGATTTCTTGTAGAAGATCTTTGAGACTGATCTCCAGTTTCTTCCTATGCATGTTTGCATAGAACTTGCTCCAACCAGCAGAGAGCTTGGAGACGATTCCTCCAACAACAAACTTGTTGGTATGGGGCATCGCCTCATCTTCCAACTTTTGTCGCAGCTTCAGGAACTCTTTCACCTGCGGCAACAAAATCTTCTTGTCTTCAACGTTCCACTTGTGATATTTTTTAACCACAAATATCTTGCTCCTATTTTTGTCATCTTCGTATAGTTTTTTCCAGAGACTCTCATATCTCTGTGGCAATTGTCTTCTTAGAATATGATTATGCCAGAGAGTCCTCCATAGCATTTAGAATGAGAAGCCTATAGAGGCTATTATCCCTTCTCCATTTGGTCTGACTTTTATTAGCAGCAGTAATTGCGGCTACAGACCTAATTTCTAAAATAGTCGGTTCTGTCTCGGTTAGCACGTGGTCAACTTCAGAAAGTTAAAGATTTAGGCTAACCTTCCTCTTCCAGACTTGATATTGCTCTCCATCAAATTGCTCTAACTTACAGAAGTTAGGATTGATGAGTGAAGCACGGAAGTTTTCCATCTTGTGAAATCAAGCTTTGAGATTGTTATTCCCAGGGCGTAATTTTTTGATGGAAAACTAAAATTATGCAACACTTCAAAGAAGGTGCACGAGAGAGATCCCAAAGGATTCTGAGAAAACGAACACTAATGTGTCACTTCGAAGAAGGCACAGTAGAATTCGTAGTTGCAGCAGTGAAAGTCCACTAATATTTTCTGATTTGATCAGAAATGTTCTTGTTTAGAACGAGACAAAAGTGAATGAACATAAATGGTGAAATGGCCTGTTAGGGTGAATGATCACTGGTGCTCAAAACTTGATTCACCCCACACGAACAGCTTTCCGGAACCAGCAAGTTCGACGGAGAACTTCGAAACACTTCGCTCTTCTGACTCCTCGGATGGCGCAGAACTCCGCTTACAAAGTACCTCTCTTCTCTGCTCTGAACTTAGAGAATTTCCTAAGGAAATTTTTTTGATACTTAGTACTGTTACCTGAGAGAGAAGAGAGGGACTTTATATAGGTGCGCTTAGTAACTGCTCGATTTACCGAACGTTCATGACGTAGGAAAAACCGTCATCTGGCCGCACGATCCGCTGCGCAGAGGCTCGCGCAACTCGCGCAACTTAAGCGCACTATGCGTCTAGCGACGATGCTGATATATAATTATATTGAAGCAATGGGTAATTCTGGCGAACTCGCCTCCACTGGGGCTCGAACTACGACCACTTGGGCCGCATGCATGTGTCTTAACCACTAAGCTGGAGGTCATTTGCATATATATATATATATATATATATATATATATATATATATATATATATATATATATATATATATATATATATATATATATATATATGACATTTTATTGTTTATAAAAAATGAAAATAAAATTTTCAAGAACAAAAAAAAAAAGAAGAAACCAAATGATATCAAACTAATCTAAATGTTAGAAAATGTTAGAAAATCATGTTTAAGTTTGTGTATAAGTTAGTTAATTAAAGCACTAATATATATATATATATATATATATATATATATATATATATATATATATATATATATATATATATATATATATATATATATATATATATATATATATGACATCTTTATTATTTATAAAAAAATTCAAGAACGAAAGAAACACACACAGAGAGAGAGAGAGAGAGGAGAGAGAGAGAGAGAGAGAGAGAGAGAGACGAAATGATATTAAACAGATCGACACAAAAACAAAAAAAAATGTTTATGAATTTAAAAACAATTAATTAATAAATTGCGCATCCAGGGAATCGAACCCTGGTCAATACCGTGGGAGGGTACTATAATACCACTACACCAGATGCGCTCCCGTTGCTGTCTACCATGTGATTAATAAAGTCGTTATTATTTGTTTTAATTTATCTTGTGTATCATGTCGTAATAACATTGAAATTTTGTCTTCTTTTACTTATCTTGGATAAAATGGTTGTGCCCCCTTAGATCCTAATTTCTAAGGTGAAACCTACGTCTCAATTTGGACATAATAATAAGATTTTCTAATGTAATTTTTTTTATTGAATCACCACAAAAAATATGTTTGATAACTATTTTAGTACTATTTTGTGATGTCCGACGATACGTACGAAATTTTTTGCGCACTGTATTGCATGTCTGTTAGATCCACTGTCTCCAATTTCCACCATCTTAGTTAAAGCAAAATATGTTGGAATGTTAAATATTTTAGTTGCATGATTTCCTTTTACTCCATAATTTTTTTCTAACCAAAGGAGCAAAATGAATAAACTATTTATAATAATAAAATTGGGAAAATATGCCTCCTTTATTGTGCATCTCATTATGTACATTATTACTTTTTATATATGAGAAACGAAGAAAATGTTGATTCCACTGTCAGCTTAGTCAAATCTAAATGAGATAATGAAGAAAACTTTACCAGCTGCATGCTTAGTTGTCTTGTGACAAAAAAATGGACTTAGTGTTAGTGATGCTTAGTGGTCTAAACCATGCTTATATAGCTTTTACTAGCCATTCTTATACTGATGTTACTTACCATTCTTGGTTCATTCCTAGAGTAAAACTTTGATATATAAGGAGGTATG
The DNA here is from genome assembly GCA_029216955.1 of Iris pallida. NCBI lineage: Eukaryota > Viridiplantae > Streptophyta > Magnoliopsida > Asparagales > Iridaceae > Iris > Iris pallida. The sequence goes on from JANAVB010027598.1 coordinate 9,214,780, forward strand.
AAAGTTTTGATACTTTTTTGTATGATAAGTGAATGCATTCTTAAATTTTATGTCCACACTTTTTACAAAGTGAAAGAAGGAACCACTTGTCATACGGAGGAGGATTTTGATACCTCCTTCTCTATCAAAGTTTTATCCCCATTCTTATACTACTGTTGCAGCTTTTTCTTCTCCGACATACAATGCAGCCAATCGTTAGTGGAGGATTTGATCGGAGGTGAGGCAACCACTACAGCCATTCGGTGAAGGAATTTGATTGGAGTTGGATTGTGGATTCTGTCATGTATTCTGTGTTTATATTTTGTTTTATATATTGAAATGTTATTAAAAATTTTTAATAGGATTGGCGATGATAATTTGGATATGGTAACATGTATACTGTAGTGCATCTTTAATGATGGTCATTCGAGCCATTCTTATCTCTCTTTCTTAGCCTGGAAATTTTGTAATTGTTTCTAATATTTTGTTCAGTATATGTTGTAAAGTTGGAAGCTGAATATCCCATTCGTGTCGTGCTGAATATGTTGTAAAATTTTGGGTATTCATGTTGCTTCCTGGAAAATGTTTGTATATTCATGTTGCAATAAGTTTTGTGTTGTATATTCATGTTGCATTATTATATTGCAATAATTTTTGTGTTGCATATTCATGTTGTTTCCTGGAAATTTTCCCGAGTTCCCTATTGCAATAATTTGTGTGTTGTATATTCATGTTGAATATCCCACTTGGCAATAATTTTTGTAGGAAAAATTTATCAAATGTCCAAAAACCGCAAAAGTTTTATAAAAAATTCATCGCAAAATAACAATTTATCGCGTTTCCAGAATTAGCGAAAAATGTATAAAAGGATGCGGAATGACTTTTTTGCCCTTCTAATTTATTGAAAACACCACGAAACCTACTCTTCAAAAAATTGTTTCGATTATCTCTCTTCTTCCATACGCTGCTCACTTTCGAATTTAGGTTTTCTACTCCAAAATCTTCAAACCTTACTTCAAAAACTCGTCAGTGACTCTCCATTCGCAATCTGCACACTCGTTGTAAAATCACGGAGAATTGCCATCTCCGTGTTGAAATGACGGAGAATGGTCATTCCCCATGTTAAAATTATGGAGAATAGTCATTTTCCATGTTAAATAACAGAGAATGGATATTCCCCGTGTTAAAATGCAGGAGAATAGTCATGCTCCGTGTTAAAATCACGAAGAATTGTCATTCTCCTTATTAAATTGACGGAGAATATTCATTCTCCATGTTAAAATAACGGAGAATGGCCATTCTCCGTGTTAAAATATAGGAGAATGGTCATTCTCCGTATTAAAATCAGGAAGAATTGCGATTCTCCGTGTTAAAATCAAGAAGAATGGCCATTTTTTGTGTTAAAATGCATGTCATTCTCTGTGTTAAAATCACGGAGAATTGTCATTCTCTGTTGTTAAAATCACGGAGAATGGCCATTCCTCGTGTTAAAATGCAGGAGAATGGCTATTTTCTGTTGTAAAATTACGGAGAAAAGTCATTCTCCGTGTTAAAATCACAGAGAATGGCCATTCTCCATTGTAAAATCATATAGAATGGCCATTTCCCATCTTAGAATGCAGAAGAATGACCATTCTCCATGTTAAAATTATGGAGAATGGCCATCTCCCGTTGTAAAATCACGGAGAATGACCATTCTCCATGTTAAAATCATGGAGAATGACCTTTCCCGTGTTAAAATTACGGAGAATGGCCATTCCCGTGTTAACAATAAGGAGAATAGTCATTCCACTACAAAAATTTGTCAGATTAGCGACGTTCCAAAACGTCGCTAATCTCGGCCAAAACGTCGCTAACCTAAATTAGCGACGTTTTGGAAACGACGGAAAAAAGCGTGTCGCTAATCGAGAAAACGTCGCAAAACGTCGCTATGGTGACATTAGTTAGCGACGTTTATAACGTCACTAATTAGTGATGTTATTTGCCATGTTTGCTTGTGGTAGCCAATTAGCGACACAGTAGCGAGATTTTTGCGACGATGTGGTGGCCTTTTTTTAAATTTTTTTTCAATTTAGCGACATTTTTAGCGACGTTTACATTCATCGCTAACAGTTAGCGACGAATATAAACGTCGCTAAAAATGTCGCTAAATTGAAAAAAAAAAATCCAGAATGCAAATGTACAATCCAAAATACAGATCCAAAATACAGAATCCAATCCAATCCAAAATACAGAATCTAATCCATGGGTTCATCGACCCCTTCTGTGGAACACTCAACACCGGCACGCACAATACAATCCAGAATAGACCAAAAATAATTGGTCGTCTCCTCAAGCCTCTCGGAACATCAAAATGTGTATCACACATCACATAAACCAATATACATCATAATATGCATCACACATCACACAAACCAATATACATCACACACCAAAAAACAAATATCTATCACAATATCCAAAGGAGATATATCCATCAAAACAAATATCTATCACAATATCCAGAGGAGATATATCCATCCAAACAAATCCAGTCAATATATGTATCTACTGTCGTCTATGCTGGGACAGATAGAACTCCCTCAGCCAGCGCGCATAAGTAGGATCCACGGCAGCCAGATCAATATCCAGAGGTGATGGATGACTGGAACTTCCGGTGGAACTGCCCTCTGGTGCCACCTCCTCTTTCACAGCTCCCTCGACTTTAGGAATTACTTCTGGAGCAGCTCTCTCGGTGGAACTGCCCTCTGGTGCCACCTCCTCTTTCACAGCCATCTGTGCCCTCAAGCGAGATCCTCGGATCTTAGGTGCCATCTGTGAGAACAGATGCCATCTCGTTTGAGTACATTTTCGAAAGGAGATAAAATACAGAAAATTTGATTTTTTGTCATGTGTGAGAACGGATGGCTCATAACACAACCCAAAATTCATTCTAGCATACATTAATATGAATCATCTATGTTCTGTACATATGGTGTAGTATATGTTCTTATCGAATCTAGTATTTGAAGGATATAACAGAATCAAGATGAACCCACATAATGTAATACTAAGACATCATCTACTACTAAAAGATATAGTGATAGGTTGTCGTGTCATCATTTTCGAGAGATGAGGGTCGGAGGACAGTCAACTTCATCTACAGCTATATAGTTTCTGCCTCGCCAGTCGAATGGCTACAGGGACTACGTCCTGATCACCATGTTGTACCGTATATTAATGCAAATGGAGCTGGAGCTTGAGCAAAAATACAGAATCTAAAATACAAAATACATAATCCAATCCCTGGGTTCGCTGAAAATACAAAAACAAAGATTGACACATAGTACTAATTCATATATGTTTTAAGTGTGAGAACGGATGGCTCAGAACACAATCGACAATGACGTATATTAGTTACATGAGCTAGTCGTCGTAAAACGTTGCTATGACGTCGCTAATAGTGACTAATTTAGCGACGTTAGTATGAACATCGCTAAATTCTAATTATATTCCCCCCCCACAAATTTATTACCTTCCATTTTACTCTCTCACTCTCTCTCCTCCCCCCTCCAGCGCTCCCACTCTCTCGGACGCTCTCACTCTTATCGAATATAGTATCTGAAGGATATAACAGAATCAATATGAACCCACATAATGTAATACTAAGACATCATCTACTACTAAAAGATATAGTGATAGTTTGTCGTATCATCATTGCCGAGAGATGAGGGTCGGAGGACAATCAACTTCATCTACGGCTACATAGTTTCTGCCTCGCCAGTCGAATGGTTGCAGGGACTATATCCTGATCACCATATCGTACCATAGATTAATGTAAATAGAGCTGAAGCCAAAATACAGAATCCAAAATATAGAATCCAATCCCTGGGTTCGCCGAAAATATAAAAATAAAGATTGACACACAGTACTAATTCATATCTATTTTAAGTATGAGAACGGATGGCTCAGAACACAACCCAAAATTCATTCTAGCATACATTAGTGTGAATCATCTATGTTCTGTACATATGGTGTAGTATATGTTCTTATCGAATCTAGTATCTGAAGGATATAACAGAATCAAGATGAACCCACATAATGTAACACTAAGACATCATCTACTATAATAACAGAATCAAGATAGGTTATCGTATCATCATTGCCAAGGGATGGAGGTTAATTGGAGGAAGTTACTGCAGAAAGTGAAGAGCAACATGAACTGACGCACGAAAATGTGGAGCTCTAAGCTGGGACAAGTAAAGTTGTGCTTTGAAAAAAGAACTCTTATAAACTCTTTGTTCACAAAGCAAGCTATAATTAAAGAACACAGAACAAGTATCGAGTTCGTAACTCAAGTATAGAGCTTACAAGAGTTATAAACTCGATACTTGTTCTGTATTTATTATATTTTGCTTTGTGAACAAAGAGCTTACAAGAGTAGAACATCCAAAACACAACTTTACTTGTTACAGCCTTGATCTTCTCCTTTTCGTACGTCAGTTTATGTCAGTCTATACTTTCTGCAGTAACAATCACAAGTTTTATGTTCTTGAACAATATATTTCACATGCTTAATTGCCAAGTGTGGGGACGAATGGCTCAGAACACGACCCAAAATTCATTCTAGCATACATTAGTGTGAATCATCTATGTTCTGTACGTATGGTGTAGTATATGTTCTTATCGTATCTAGTATTTGAAGAATGTAACAGAATCAAGATAAACTCACATAATGTAATACTAAGACATCATCTACTACTATATAAGATATATTGATAGGTTGTCATATCATCATTGCTGAGGGATGAGGGTCGAAGGACAGTCAAGTTTATCTACGGCTATATAGTTTCTGCCTCGTCGGTCGAATGGCTGCAGGGACTATGTCCTGATCACCATGTCGTACCGTAGATAAATACAAATGGAGCTAGAACTGGAGCCAAAATACTGAATCTAAAATACAAAATACAGAATCCAGAATGTAAATGGTGCTGGAGCTGGAGCTGGAGCTAGAGCTGGAGCTAGAGCTGGAGCTGGAGATACAATCCAGAGATTGACACAATACTAATTCATATATGTAGTCCAATACAAATAGTCTAATACAAACACAACCCAATACAAATAGTCCAATATAAATAAGTACTAACAGCTAATGAGAACCATGCAACTCATGCAAACACTCAGTGATACGATCACGCAATCACCTCGAATAAGTGGGATCGACGACGGCAGGAGAGATGTAGTCCATTGCAGGTGCTGGATGAATAAAACTTCCGATTTTACTAGTTACCGGTGTCACTTCCTCCTTAACAGTAGGAGGAGCCACCTCAGCATTCAGTGTTTCCCTCAAACGACGTGCACCTCCTCGGGTCATGGGTGCCATCTGATAAGATCGATATTCACAAATAATATAATTGTAACAAAAGCAAGCTAACTAAATGAACCATCATCTCGTTTGAGTACATTTTCGAAAGCAGATAAAATACAAAAAAAATTCAATTTTTTGCCAAGTGTGAGAACGGATGGCCCAGAACACAACCCAAAATTCATTCTAGCATACATTAGTGTGAATCATCTATGTTCTGTACATATGGTGTAGTATATGTTCTTATCGAATCTAGTATCTGAAGGATATAACAGAATCAAGATGAACCCACATAATGTAATACTAAGACATCATCTACTACTAAAAGATATAGTGATAGGTTGTCGTTTCATCATTGCCGAGAGATGAGGGTCGGAGGACAGTCAACTTTATCTATGGCTACATAGTTTCTGCCTCGCCAGTCGAATGGCCGCAGGGACTATGTCCTGATCACCAAGTCGTACCGTAGATTAATGCAAATGGAGATGGAGCTGGAGCCAAAATACAGAATCTAAAATACAAAATACAGAATCCAATCCCTGAGTTCGCCAAAAATACAAAAACAAAGATTGACACACAGTACTAATTCATATCAGTTTTAGGTGTGAGAACGGATGGCTCAGAACACAACCCAAAATTTATTCTAACATACATTAGTGTGAATCATCTATGTTCTGTACATATGGTGTAGTATATGTTCTTATCGAATCTAGTATCTGAAGGATATAACAGAATCAAGATGAACCCACATAATGTAATACTAAGACATCATCTACTACTAAAAGATATAGTAATAGGTTGTCGTATCATCATTGCCGAGGGATGAAGGTCGGAGGACAGTCAACTTTATCTACGGCTACATAGTTTCTGCCTCGCCAGTCGAATGGCTGAAGGGACTATATGTCCTGATCACCATGTTACCAATTAACCAACCAACAAAACTACTTGTTACAAATATCGGCACTATCGGTGCTTTCGAATCGGAGTATCACATTTTTCGGTGTCGGAAAACAAATAATTATTACTAAATTATCATATTTTACGGCACTATCGGTGCCCCTGACCAAGCCCCCCTACACCACCCCTAAAACCCTAACCCGAACCCAATCCCTAACCCCTCCCCCACCAGCCCCCCCTCTCCCACTAGCCCCCCTCCCCTCCCCTCCCCAGTCCCTCCTCCCACACTAACCACCCCTAACCCTAACCCGAACCCTAACCCTAACCCTCCCCTCCCCACAGCCCCCCCTCCTCACCCCCACCCTAACCCGAACCCTTACCCTCCCCTTCCCCCCCGCTCCCCTCCTCCAGCCGCCCCACCCCCCTGCTTTCCTCCTCCAGCCGCCCCCATCCCCACTGCTCCTCTCCCCCAGCCGCCCCCACCCCCCTGCTCCCCTCCTCCAGCCGTCTCCACCCTACTGCTACCCTCTCCCAGCCGCCCCCACCCCCACTGTTCCCCTCCTCCAGCCGCCCCTACCCCCTGCTCCCCTCCCGCAGCCGCCCCCATCCCCCCTGCTCCCCTTCTCCAGTCGCCCCCACCCCCTGCCCTTTTCCCCCCATACATACCCACCCCTAACCCGAACCCTAACCCTAGCTCCTCTCCCCAGCCGCCCTTACCCCCCTGCCCCACCCTCCAACCACCCCCACTCACCCCCAACAACCCGCATCCCCCCTGTCCCTCCCTTCGAGCCACCTACACCCTGTCATGCTCCAGAATCAGATTACTAGAGAGCGGGGGACAGACACAGCCAGCTACGTACAATGAAGTGAATCCTACCTTACAATACGGTCACGGCTGTCTAGATGTATGAGGATTTACTACAAGCCACTAGTTTCTTAGGGTCAAAAACAAGCTTAGTGTCTTAATCTCAAGCAAACAAGTAAATATAACAAGATGGTAGATCATCAGACATACAAAGTAAGGCATCCCAAATATTACATATTCAGATGATCATGAAGCTAGTCATACAAAATGCGAAGACTAGTAAGAGTTTAAGTCATACATGATCAACCCTAGGATTTGTCAATCATGTTACAGCCCGTAGGCAGACAGAAATGTGAATTCAACACGAGCTAACACTTGCTCAGCGGCTAAACGCCTCAAAAGAATAATTTTACAATAGAGTGGGAGAGGAAAATAAAATCCACTCATTGTCAGGATTTTTTCTAGTGGTCACCTTCTGGTAGGAAGGCTGGGAGATCCTCGGAAGCTGCTCTGAAATCTGGTCATACAAAACCAGCTGGGTCAGACCCCAGAAAGAGCAAGTGCCACAAAGAAGGCTTCACTTAAGAACTAAAACTAGCATATTAGCACATAAGTCATAGATGAAATAACATATGACATGGGTTAAAGAAAATATGATGATAAATGATAAGATGACTAAAGAAATATTCCGGTAACCAAGTTACAACCCATGAACCAAACAAGGACCGGTGTTGTAACCCTTCACCTGAACGAAACTTTTAGTCTCTAACCAATTATCGATAGAGTAAAGCATATACAAGAATGTCCGGAGATAGCCATGTACTGGATCTAGACAAGACTAGACAAGATGGAACTCCATCCAACATTCACGGCCAAGCAAGAGTACGTCTTGATAGTTAACTAGCTAGGGTTATCACAAGCCTAGTTACTAGCAAGATGCAATGAGATATTCCTATGGCCACAAGTCCTGCAGACTATCCAGGTTATCCAGACGCAAGGTTCATGATAAGAGTTATCTTGGCTTGTTAGGTGACTTGGTTGTAACACATGACAGTGTGCATAGTAATCGTTTCATGTAGTGTCCCACATAACAGTGAGCCAGAAATCTGCCCTACTCGTCGGCAGGCTGCAAGTCCATCAAGAAGGTGCCCAGATAACGGAATTGCTTGTAGCCAAAATATCTCTCTATATGAACTACGTGATCAATCTAGTCATTAACCTAGTCAGATTCAGCATAAATTCCTTACCGTTGTGTAATGCCTGTGGTTCGTATTACGTATTTTGGAATACGTGTACGTATTTTGTCTCGTATTGCATGTCTACTTGCTTGGTTCGGCTTGTTTGGTTTGGCTTGGTTCGGCTTGGGTTGCTTTTGGTTCATCATGGACCAAGGGAAAAACCCCTACCTACCACCATCCTCACCATTTATTAACCCAACTCTCTCTTTCCCCATTCACTTCTGCATTAATTTTTTTCTTCTTCCTCCATTAACTCTTCACCTACCTGAGAGAGAGAGAGAGGGAGAGCTTAGGCAAGTGCATCTTGCTTCATGGATGAGCTTAAGTTTTATTGTACCATTCTCTTCTTCACAACATTCTAAAACACTTTAGTACTTAGCATTTTCAATTTCCATGGCTCATTGCTTGTAGATCTAAGTTTATTTCATTTTCAGATTTCTTGGATTTGATCTATTTAATCTTGTTATTATCAAGTTCTGTTGGTTCCATGTTGTAAAAAATTTCATTCTGTCCATTTTGACTAAGGGAGTTCAGATTTAGACACTGGATGAAGGTTTTATGAAGCTTGGAAGCCATGGCTTGCATGGTTCTTCTTCTCGAAATAATGGAGAAGAAGAACAGTTCCCTGCCGCATGATTCTTTGCTGCATGAACTTAGCCACATAGACTTTTATGCGGCAAGTTATTTTCCAGCCGCATGAGATCACTTCTCAGCCGCATATGATCTCCTGCCGCATGTGCCGCCCTTTTTCCAGCCGCATAAGACTTAACTCCCTGAGCCGCATGAACTTCAGCTGCTTGGCCTTACGTAGGCTGAACCGTATGCGCCTCGTAACCCGAGCTGTATGTGTCCTGATTAATTCAGTCGTATGAACTCGAAGTCCCCCAGCCGCATAAGCTCACTTTTCCTGAGCCGCATAGACCGAGTCTCTTCCGAGCCGCATGGACTTCCCTCCCTGGCCGCATGGGACTCCGCTCATTCCAGCCGCATAAGACCCCCTCCATTTCCAGCCGCATAAGCTCCTGTCCCCTTTTTAGCCGCATAAACTCGAATTCTTTCGAGCCGCATGAGCTTTCCCCCTTTCAGCCGCATGTGCCCTGACCAACCCAGCCGTATGCACTCCCTTTCCCTGGCCGCATGGGCTGCTCCCTCCCCGAGCCATATATGCCTGTCCTTCCTGAGCCGAATGAGTCTATGTTTCGCCGAGCCGCATGAGACTCTCCTCCTCGCGGCATGGTTTTTTTCGTAACCTTGCACCCTTTTTATTATATTAAAAAATTACAATTATGCTTGGGTTCCTTGATTAGATGCTTGTACTATGTTATCCTGCACATGTTTTCTGAATACGATAGTGACCCATAGTGGTGCACTCTTGACAAATAACATGATATGCTAGTGGCCCGCCTTGGCGCACTCTTGACAAGTAATCCTGACATGATATATCTTGAATTGTTGTTGCGACGGCTAACATGACATGACAAGTATGAATGACCTGGACACCGTAGGCGATTGTGCTTGTACAAATAAACCAGTCTTGTCTTGCATCATGTTTAGGATGGGACCCCTGAGTATCACGGTCAGGGGTACTTATTGAAATGGACTAAGACTAATAAATAGAATAACACAGTAGTCATGAAGAGATTTTCCAGCTACAGAAAATCCCGTTACCTGGGCGCGCTTGTGGATCAGTAGCCTGCCGACGAGTAGGGCACATTTCCAGTACACTGTCATGTGTTGCACCCCCTCTCTTGAACAAATATTCGACCTGGGTAACCTGGATGGTCTGTAGGGCTTGTGGCTGTTGGAATAATCTTACTGCATCTTGCTAGTAATTAGGCCTGTGATAACCCTAGTTAGTTAATGTATCAAGCCATACTTATTGCTTGGCCGTGATTGTTGGATGAGGCATAATCAGTCTAGTCTTGTCTTGATCCTGTACAAGATTATTGCATGCCCTGATTTCTTATATTATCTTGCCGATAAATGGTGGAAAAACAAGTTCCGTTCAGATGAAGGATTACAACCCCGATCCTTGTTTGGTTTACGGGTTTTAACCTGGTTATCTGAATAGTTCCATGGCTGCCTCGTCGTATATCATCTTGCTTTTTCCTATATTTCCAGTTCTTACTACTTATTTTACTCTTATACTAATTGCTGGTTTTAGTTTCTAAGTGAAGTTTTTTTTGTGGCACTTGTTCTTTCTGGGATCTGACCCAGCTGGTTTTGTATGGCCAGATACCAGAGCAGCTCCAGAGGATCTACCGACTTTCCAGTCCGATGGTGACCACCAGACGTAACCAGGGCAACGAGTGGGTTTATTTTTGTTCTCCCACTTCATTGTAAAAATATTCTTTTGAGACGTTTAGCCGGCGAGCACTTGTTTAGCTCGATTGCATTTACTTACTGTATGCCTACGGGCTGTAACATGATTGACATATCCTAGGGTTGATCATGTATGACTAAACTCTTGCTAGTCCTCACATTTTGTAATGACTAGCTTCATGATCAACTAAATATATAATGTTTGGGACGCCTTACTATTGTATATTTGGTGATCTCACATCTTGTAACATTTACTTACTTGCTGGAGATTGAGATAATAGGCTTGTTCATGACCATAGGAGACTGTTGGCTTGTAGTTAAACCCTCATATATCTAGACAACCGTGACCGTATAGCGAGGTGGGTTGCACTTCAATATACGTAGCTGGCTATGTACGCCCCCGCTCTCCAGTATTCTGGTTCTAGGGTGTGACATGGTTTAAGTAGTGGCCCATACAGGTCTGGTAAATCAAGATATGTGAGGGTTTACCGAATAGATGTCTCAATCAGTACTCACCCTTGATCCCTGTTCGTATCCTCTGAATCCCTAAAAATTCTTGTCTTAATTGCATGCTTGTATCTTTGATCTATCCTGGTCCTTCCTTATTGTTCTCTATGTCGTCTTCTTCAACGACATTGTACCTGGCCCCGCCGATCAGCGAGGCGGAGCACCTCCCGTGGATCAGCAACAACCTGGAGAACAAGCCCAGCATTCAGAAGTGGCCTCCAGAGTCATGCCTACTGGAGGAGAGCCACTGGTCCAGCCAGTTCAGCCTGTAGAGCCTGATGATGGCACTTTGGTGGGTCTCATCAGGACCTTGATAGCTTTCCAAGATCGTCGAGGAGATGCCTTGTACCAGGCATTGACCGATGCTCTGACCAGAGGAGGTCATCAGGGTAACAGCACGGCCAACAGCTTCAAGCACTCGAACCCTCCATTCTTTGATGGTAGCGAAGATGCTATTGCTGCTGATGCATGGCTTCAGGACACAGAGGTGATTCTAGAAGCAGCCAGGACTCCAAAAGCTGAGAAGGTGGCTGTAGTACGCCTGCAGTTGTTAGATCTTGCCCGCAGCTGGTGGGCGGCGCAGGTCATAGGATTAGTGGCCCCTATTTCATGGGCAGTATTCAGAGAGAGATTCCAGACCAAGTATTTTGATGTTGTAGCTCGATACGATCTACAGACGAGGTTCACCAATCTGAAGCAGATGGACAGGATGGTCGACGGATATGCGGCCGAGTTTTTTAGACTCAGTTGGTTTGCTCCTACCTTGGTAGCAACCGAGTTCGATAGAGCCCAGCGGTTCCAGCAGGAGCTCCATCTAGAGATCTTATTGGCAGTGGAACAGTTTGAGCATCAGACTTTTGATACAGTATTGAGAGCAGCTAGGAGGCATGAGTATACCTCCCAGAGGATCGTAGATAGGACCGGAGGTCGAAAGAGATCTCATGGTCAGATGAATCAGTCTTCAGCACTAGCCCAGGCCGTTCGGGCTTTGACTATTGGAGCTCCGAGGCGGGCGGCCTCAGTAACGTCGGTTCAGCATTTAGCCCCGACGTACCCTCAGCAGCAGAAGCAGAAGCACTCTTCCACGGTGGGATGTTCTCATTGCCGGAAGCCAGGACATGTGGTAGCAGAATATCGCAGGGGGCAGGGATTGTGCCTGGCTTGTGGAGCAGCAGATCATAAGATAGGATCTTGCCCGAATAGGGGTAGTTCATCATCGTTCAACCTTTCTAGTCCTTCGGTGAGAGGACCAGCACCAGTCCAGCAACAGCAGTATCAGCCTCAGAGGCCCTTGCCGTATCAGTCCCAAGCCTTCCAGCAACAACACCCCCAGCAGTATGCACAAGCCCAAGCCCTGAGTCAGAGCAGGCAGCGAGGCTTTCAGCAGAGGGGACCAGCACCCCGAGGACATGGTCAGGCTATGGTGATGACCGTAGAGGAAGGATTGGCACCATGAGAGGTAGTGGCAGGTACTATTCTCGTCAACTCCTTTTTAGCTTCAGCTTTATTTGATTCTGGTGCATCGTATTTATTTATGTCTGCACGATTCACGACATGGATAGGATTGGAGCCCGAGTCATTATCATTAAGGCTCAATATACTTACTGGTAACGGACTCGTGGGAGTAGATAGAGTGTTTTCCTCGTGTCGGATCGTAGTTAGCGGTAGAGAATTCTCCGCTAGAATGATAGAGTTTCCGATGGCCGATTATGATGTGGTCTTAGGGATAGATTGTTTGAGGAACCAGTATGCTAGAATAGACTACCACATTGGCAGGATTGTTTTTAGCATTCCAGGTGAGCCAGAGTTTTCCTTCTCCCGAGGCGAAGTTGAACCTTCTCCTCCGGTATTGCGGATGGCAGTAGCAGCAGCGCCGTTACCTCGGATAGTTGAGGAGTTTCCAGATGTTTTTCTAGAAGAGCTTCCAGGGATGCCGCCAGAACGGAAGATCGAGTTCACCATAGACTTGATCCCCGGGACAACCCCAGTATCAGAGAGAGTCTACAGGATAGCACCGACAGAGTTGAAGATATTGTACAAGATGATTGAAGAACTTAGAACCAAGAGATTCATTCGTGCTAGTGGATCGCCTTGGGGAGCCTCGATGCTTCTTGTAAAAATGAAGGATGGTACGTCCAGGTTATGTGTAGATTATCGTACCTTGAACTCAGTGACAATCAAGAACAGATACCCTCTCCCAAGGATAGATGGCTTGTTTGATCAGCTCAAGGGGGCAGCAGTATTTTTGAAGATCGACTTGCGCTCAGGATATTATCAGATCAGATTCAGAGAGCAGGACATCCCGAAGACAGCTTTTAGATCGAGGTATGGGCATTGAAAGTTCCTCGTTATGCCATTTGGAGCAACCAATGTGCCAACAGTATTCATGGACCTCATGAATCGTATTTTTATGCCCTAATTGGATCAATTTTTGATCGTGTTCCTAGATGACATCCTGGTCTACAGCAAGAGTGTAGCGGAGCATGAGCAGCATCTTCGTGTGGTTCTTCAGATTCTCCGATAGCATCAGTTATATGCCAAGTTCAGTAAATACGAATTCTGGCTCGATCGAATTTCATACTTGGGTCATATCATCACCAGAGGAGGAGTAAAAGTAGACTCCCAGAAGATCGTGGCTATTGAGTTATGGCCGATGCCTAGCATAGTTGCAGAAGTCCGTAGTTTTCTTGGTTTGGCCGGCTACTACCGACGATTTGTTTCAGACTTTGCTCAGATCTCAGTGCTATTGTCCCAGTTGACCCGCAAGGATGTGCAGTTTGCTTGGACAGCAGAGTGCCAGGATTCTTTTGAGAAGTTGAAGCGAGGCTTGATGACGGCACCTATTCTCACTCTTCCAGATAGGACCGAAGGGTTCTCAGTGTATTGTGATGCTTCAGGCAGAGGCTTAGGATGTGTTCTGATGCAGCATGGGAAGGTAATAGCTTATGCGTTACGACAACTTCGTGATCATGAGAGAAATTATCCAACCCATGACTTGGAGCTGGCAGCAGTAGTGTTTGCACTTAAGTTGTGGAGGCACTACTTGTATGGAGATAGGGTGGAGATTTTCATCGACCACAAGAGCCTGAAGTATGTTTTCACCCAGAAGGATCTTAACATGCATCAGAGGAGATGGCTAGAGCTTCTTCTGGATTATGATATCAGCCTGCAGTATCATCCTGGGAAGGCCAACGTTGTCGCGGATGTATTAAGTAGGAGAGCCGGAGCTTATTTCCTATCAGCGCAACCATAGCTGTTAGCAGATCTTCAAAAGATGGGTATAGAAGTTGTTCCTCCTTCCAGTGTAGCATTGATGGCCAGCATGCAAGTTCAGTCCACTACAGTCGAGAGGATTCGGATGGCGCAGTCAGTAGATTCCAAGCATCAGCGACTCAGAGCAGAGTGTGAGGCAGGACGAAGACCAGAGTTATGTATCCACGAGGATGCTACACTTCGATATGGTAATCATTTTTGTGTACCTAATGGAGATATCAGACAGGAGATCATGGCAGAAGCTCACAGTTCTCAGTATTCTATTCATCCGGACAGCACGAAGATGTACCGTGATATTCGTCAGCACTTTTGGTGGAATGGCATGAAGAGGGAGATAGCCTGGTTTATCTCTAGATGTTTGGTTTTCCAACAAGTTAAAGCTGAACATCAGAGGCCAGCTGGACTTCTTCAGCCTTTTCCAATTCCAGAATGGAAGTGGGAGCATATAACCATGGATTTCGTGACTGGATTACCTAGATCCCCCGCTGGCCGAGATGCTATTTGGGTTATAGTTGACAGGCTCACGAAGGTGGCTCACTTTCTCCCATTCAGAGTTGGTCAGTCGACGGCTCAGCTAGTCGAGATGTACCTCAGGCAGATTGTCAGATTGTACGGGGTGCCAGTCAGTATCACCTCGGATCAAGATTTAAGATTTACGTCGTACTTTTGGCATAGCCTATAGGAGAGTTTGGGGTCTCACCTCAAGTTCAGTTCAGCTTACCACCCGCAGACTGATGGTCAGTCGGAACGCACGATCCAGACTCTTAAAGATATATTGCGATCCTGTACACTCGACTTCGGTGGTTCGTGGGAAGATCACCTGCACCTGGTGGAATTCTAGTACAACAACAGTTTCCAGGCCAGTATTCAGATGGCACCG
Source organism: Iris pallida (assembly GCA_029216955.1). Taxonomy (NCBI): domain Eukaryota; kingdom Viridiplantae; phylum Streptophyta; class Magnoliopsida; order Asparagales; family Iridaceae; genus Iris; species Iris pallida. The sequence goes on from JANAVB010027598.1 coordinate 9,230,025, forward strand.
TTCGAGGGACTGTATGGTAGGAAGTGCAGATGCCCGCTAGCCCGGGATGATGTTAGAGAGAGGCAGATGCTCGGTCCGAAAATAATTACCCAGACAGTTGAAGTGGTCAGAAGAGTCAGGGATCATCTTCGAGTTGCCCAAGATCGCCAGCGTCATTGGGCCGATTCTCATCGGCGCCCTATTGAATTTTCTGTCGGCGACCATGTATTCCTGAGGATTTTGCCTAACCGTACCGTCATTCATTTCGACGAACAAGAAAAGCTTAGTCCTAGGTATATAGGACCGTTCGACATCTGGAGCGAGTAGGTGATGTATCCTATCGTCTTGCTCTTCCGCCGTCGCTATGTGAGGTGCATGACGTGTTCCATGTATCCCAATTGCGACGGTATATCCCGAACCTGAGCCACATCCTGGATCATTCGGAATTGGTTGTTGGTACCAACCTTTCGTATGAGGAGAGGCCCATGTGTATATTGGACCGGAGAGAGAAGATGCTTATGAACAAGAATATCAAGTTAGTCCGAGTTGCTTGGGGTCATCACCCTTTGGGTGAGTCAACCTGGGAGCGTGAGGATGATATCCGATCGCGATATCCCGACCTGTTTGACTCGTGAGGTATAATGTCTTCCTTATGCCTCATGCCTTCGATTCCTTGCTTGCATGATTGATTGATTGATTGATTGATTGATCGTCTAGTATAGCTTACCTGCGATTAATATAGCCTGTCCTTGTCCCTCTAGCCTCTTAATTAAATTCCGAGGACAGAATTCTTTTAAGGTGGGTAGAGTTGTAATGCCTGTGGTTTGTATTACGTATTTTGGAATACGTGTACGTATTTTGTCTCGTATTGCATGTCTTCTTGCTTGGTTCGGCTTGTTTGGTTTGGCTTGGTTCGGCTTGGGTTACTTTTGGTTCATCATGGACCAAGGGAAAAACCCCTACCTACCACCATCCTCACCATTTATTAACCCAACTCTCTCTTTCCCCATTCACTTCTGCATTAATTTTTTTTCTTCTTCCTCCATTAACTCTTCACCTACCTGAGAGAGAGAGGGAGAGCTTAGGCAAGTGCATCTTGCTTCATGGAGGAGCTAAAGTTTTATTGTACCATTCTCTTCTTCACAACATTCTAAAACACTTTAGTACTTAGCATTTTCAATTTCCATGGCTCATTGCTTGTAGATCTAAGTTTATTTCATTTTCAGATTTCTTGGGTTTGATCTATTTAATCTTGTTATTATCAAGTTTTGATGGTTCCATGTTGTAGAGAATTTCATTCTGCCCATTTTGACCAAGGGAGTTCGGATTTAGACACTAGATGAAGGTTTTATGAAGCTTGGAAGCCATGGCTTGTATGGTTCTTCTTCTCAGAATAATGGAGATGAAGAACAGTTCCCTGCCGCATGATTCTTTGCTGCATGAACTTAGCCGCATAGCCTTTTATGCGGCAAGTTATCTTCCAGCCGCATGAGATCACTTCTCAGCCGTATATGATCTCCTGCCGCATGCGCCGCCCTTTTTCCAGCCGCATAAGACTTAACTCCCTGAGCCGCATGAACTTCAGCTGCTTGGCCTTACGTGGGCTGAATCACATGCGCCTCGTAACCCGAGCCGTATGTGTCCTGATTAATTGAGCCGCATGAACTCGAAGTCCCCCAGCCGCATAAGCTCACTTTTTCTGAGCCGCATAGACCGAGTCTCTTCCGAGCCGCATAGACTTTCCTCCCTGGCCGCATCGGACTCCGCTCATTCCAGCCGTATAAGACCCCCTCCATTTCCAGTCGCATAAGCGCCTGCCCCCTTCTTAGCCGCATAAACCCGAATTCCCCCGAGCCGTATGAGCTTTTCCCCTTTCAGCCGCATGTGTCCTGACCAACCCAGCCGCATGCACTCCCTTTCGCTGGCCGCATGGGCTGCTCTCTCCCTGAGCTGCATATGCCTGTCCTCCCTGAGCCGCATGAGTCTGTGTTTCCCCGAGCCGTATGAGACTCTCCTCCTCGTGACATGGCTTTTTCGTAACCTTGCACCCTTTTTATTATATTAGAATGTTACAATTATGCTTGGGTTCCTTGATTACATGCTTGTACTATGTTATCCTGCACATGTTCCCTGAACACGATAGTGACCCGTAGTGGTGCACTCTTGAAAAATAATATGACATGCTAGTGGCCCGCCGTGGCGCACTCTTGACAAGTAAACCTGACATGATATATTTTGAATTGCTGTTGTGACGGCTAATATGACATGACATGACATGACAAGTATGAATGACCTGGACACCATGGACGATTGTGCTTGTACAAATGAACCAGTCTTGTCTTGTATCATGTTTAGGATGGGACCCCTGAGTACCACAGTTAGGGGTACATATTGAAATGGACTAAGGCTAATAACTAGAATAACAAAGTAGTCATGAAGAGATTTCCCAGCTACAGACAATCTCGTTATCTGGGCGCGCTTGTGGATCTGTAGCCTGCCGACGAGTAGGGCACATTTCCAGCACACTGTCATGTGTTGCACCCCCTCTCTTGAACAAATATTCGACCTGGGTAACCTGGATGGTCTGTAGGGCTTGTGGCTGTTGGAATAATCTCACTGCATCTTGCTAGTAACTAGGCCTGTGATAACCCTAGTTAGTTAAAGTATCAAGCCATACTTATTGCTTGGCCGTGATTGTTGGATGAGGCATAATCAGTCTAGTCTTGTCTTGATCCTGTACAAGATTATTGCATGCCCTGATTTCTTATATTATCTTGCCGATAAATGGTGGAAAACCAAGTTCTGTTCAGATGAAGGGTTACAACCCCGGTCCTTGTTTGGTTTACGGGTTGTAACCTGGTTATCTGAATAGTTCCATGGCTATCTCGTCGTATATCATCCTGCTTTTTTTCTATATTTCTAATTCTTACTACTTATTTTACTCTTGTACTAATTGCTGGTTTTAGTTCCTAAGTGAAGCTTTCTTTGTGGCACTTGCTCTTTCTGGGATCTGACCCAGCTGGTTTTGTATGGCCAGATACCGGAGCAGCTCTAGAGGATCTACCAACTTTCCAGCCCGATGGTGACCACCAGGCGTAACCAGGGCAATGAGTGGGTTTATTTTTGTTCTCCCACTTCATTGTAAAAAATATTCTTTTGAGGTGTTTAGCCGACGAGCACTTGTTTAGCTCGATTGCATTTACTTACTGTCTGACTACAGGCTGTAACATGATCGACATATCCTAGGGTTGATCATGTCTAACTAAACTCTTGCTAGTCCTCACATTTTGTAATGACTAGCTTCATGATCAACTAAATATGTAATATTTGGGATGCCTTACTATTGTATATTTGGTGAACTTACATCTTGTAATATTTACTTACTTGCTGGAGATTGAGACAATATGCTTGTTCATGACCATAGGAGACTATTGGCTTGTATTTAAACTCTCATGTATCTAGACAACCGTGACCGTATAGCGAGGTGGGTTGCACTTCAATAAACGTAGCTGGCTATATGCTCCCCCACTCTCCAGTATTCTGGTTCTGGGCATGACACGTGGTAACCAGGGATACAAGTCATAGACATGATGCGAGACAAGACCGGTAGCTTATACAAGTGCATTCAATACAATCATCTATGGTGTCATAAGAGTTTACTAGCATGTCGAGATAGCCATCGCAACAGCATTCAAGATTATATGTTAGACTTACTTATCAAGATTACTTGTCAAGAATGAGCCACGACGGGCCACTATCAAGATTACTTATCATATCAAGAGTGCGTCACGACGGACCACCATCAAGAATTATCATGTCAAGGTTGCTTATTAAGAGTGCACCTTAACAGGCCATTATCGTGTCATGCTACTTGTTACTTGTTAAGAGTGCGCCTTAACAGGCCACTATCAAGGTTGAGAGAAACATGCATAGAAATAGCTAGTAACATATTTTTGAAGCCAAGGAAAAGATCTAAAACTTCTATATTGGAAGTTGGAAGAGATTATGACCACAAATCAGTCAAATAGGACAAGAAAATAGCCAAAATAGACGTTATGCGGCCAAGGGTGGATGGGTCTCATGCGGCAGTGGATGGGTACCCATCCATGCGGCTGGGGTCGATGGGGACCCATCCATGCGGCTGGGGTCGATGGGAACCCATCCATGCGGCTGGGTCGATAGGGACCCATCCATGCGGATGGGGTCGATGGGGACCCATCCATGCAGCTGGGGTCGATGGGGAATCATCCATGCGGCTGGGTCGATGGAAACCCATCCATCTCTGAAAATCTGAGAAGGATGGCCATGGAACCCATAGCTTCCAAGCTCCATAAAACCTTCACCGTAAGTCCAAATTTGGACTTCTATAGGTCAAAATGGGGTAGAATGAAATTTTCTACAACATGGAAGAATCAAAACTTGAAAATAATAAAGTTTGATAGATCAAAACCTAAGAAATCTGAAAATGCAAATAGCTTAGATCTATAAAATGAAAATTGAAAATGCTAAGAACTAAAGTGTCTTAGAATCTCGTGAGAAAGATAATGGAACAATGAAAATAGAGTTCCTCCATGAAGTAAATTGTACTTGCCTAAGCCTCTCTTGGTAGGTGGAGAAGTTAAGAGGAAGAAGATGAAGAAATAAATGAAGAAGGAGAAGTAAATGAGGAGAGAGAGATGGGTTGGTAGCTTTTAAAGGGAGGGGTCACATGTTGAACCAACCCAACCAAGCCAAACCAAAACCAAGCCATGCCAATATTAAACCAATGCAAGATTAAACCAAGATTAGCTAGTTAAGACAAGTCACAATAGGGTTCAAAATTTCGTACACGCATACTAAAATACGTAAAACAAAAAATAGGGGTGACAACTCTACCCACCTTAAAAGAATTCCGTCCTCGAAATTTAATCAAGAGGCTAGAGATGTCGAACAAGCTATACTAATCACAGGCAAGTGATAACTAAGCAATCAATCAAGCAATCATTCATGCACGCAATGAAGTTGAAGGCGTAAGGCATAAGAAGACATTATACCTTACGAGTCAAACAGGTCAGGATATCGCGATTGGATATCATCCTCACACTCCCATGTTGACTCACCCAAGGAGTGATAACTCCAAGCAATACGGACTAACTTGATAGTCTTGTTCTTGAGTATCTTCTCTCTTCCGTCCAATATGGATACGGGCCTTTCCTTATACGAAAGGTTGGTACCAACAACCAATTCCGAATGATCAAGGACATGACTCGGATCCGGGATATAATGTCGTAATTGGGATACATAGAAGACATCATGCACCTCACATAGCGACGACGAAAGAGCGAGATGATAGGACACATCACCTACTCGCTCCAGGATGTCGAAAGGCCCTATATACCTAGGACTAAGCTTTTCTTGTACGCCGAAATGAATGACGCCATGGGTAGGCGAGATCCTAAAGAATACATGGTCAAAATTTAAGGGGACGTCGATGGAAATTGGCCCAATGACGCTGGCAATCTTGAGCAACTCGAAGATGGTCTCTGACTTGTCTGACCACCTCAATAGTCCGTATCACCATCTCTGGTCCAAGCATTTGCCTCTCACCGATACCATCCCAAGCTAAAGGAGATCTGCATTTCCTGCCGTACAAGGCTTCAAAGGGTGCCATCTGGATGCTGGCCTGGAAGCTGTTGTTGTAGGAGAACTCCATGAGATGTAGGTGATCTTTCCACGAACCACCGAAGTCGAGTGTACATGACCGCAACATATATTCAAGAGTCTGGATCGTGCGTTCTGACTGACCATCTGTCTGTGGATGGTAGGCTGAACTGAACTTGAGGTGAGTCCCCAAACTCTCTTGAAGACTCCGCCAAAAGTGCGAGGTGAATCTTGAATCTCTATCGGACACAATACTGACTGGTACCCCATGCAATCTAACTATCTACCTGAGGTACATCTCTGCAAGCTGATCTGTCGACTGACCGATTCTGAAAGGGATAAAATGAGCTACCTTCGTGAGTCTGTCAACTATAACCCAGATAGCATCTCTTCCAGCTGGGGATCAAGGTAATCCAGTTACAAAATCTATGGTAATATGCTCCTATTTCCATTCTGGGATCGATAAAGGTTGAAGAAGTCCAGCTGGTCTCTGATGTTCAGCTTTAACTTGCTGACAAACCAAACAACGAGAGACAAACTGGGCTATCTCCCTCTTCATGCCATTCCACCAAAAATGCTGTCGAATATCACGATATATCTTTGTACCGCCGGGGTAAATCGAATACTGAGAACTATGAGCTTCTACCATGATCTCTTGTCTGACATCTCCACTGGGTACACAAAGATGCCTCCCATGTCGAAGTGTACCATATTCATGAATACATAACTCTGGTCTTCTCTTTGCTACACATTCTGCCCTAAGCCGCTGAAGCTTAGAATCCACTGACTGAGCTAACTTGATCCTCTCATCTATACTGGACTGAACATGCATACTGGCCATCAATGCCACATTGGTAGAAAAAACAACTTCAATACCCATCTTCTGAAGATCGACTAACAATTCTGGCTGTACTGTTAGAAAATAAGCTCATGCTTTTCTGCTCAATGCATCTGCAACAACATTGGCCTTCCCAGGATGATACTGCAAGTTGATGTCATAATCCACAAGTAGCTCTAGCCATCTCCTCTGATGCATATTGAGATCCTTCTGGGTAAACACATACTTAAGACTCTTGTGGTCGGTGAAAATCTCCATCCGATCTCCATAAAAATAATGCCTCCACAACTTAAGTGTGAAAACCACCACTGCTAATTCTAAGTCATGGGTTGGGTAATTCCTCTCATGATCACGAAGCTGACGTGACGCATAAGCTACTACCTTACCATGCTGCATCAAGACACATCCTAATCCTCTGCCAGAAGCATCACAATAAACTGAAAATCCTCTAGTCCCATCGAAAAGACTAAGAATGGGGGCCGTCATCAATCTCTGCTTTAACTTCTCGAATGAACTCTGACACTCGAATATCCAAGCAAACTGTACATCCTTGTGGGTCAACTGCGTCAATGGCACTGAAATCCGAGCAAAATCTGATACAAACCGCCGATAATAGCCGGCCAATCCAAGGAAACTTCAAACTTCTGCGACAGTACTAGGTACTGGCCATGTCTCTATGGCAACTATCTTCTAGGGGTCCACTTCTACTCTACCTCTGGTGATGATGTGACCCAAGTACGAGATACGATCCAACCAAAACTTGCACTTACTGAACTTCGTGTCAACTGGTGCTTCCTGAGAATCTGAAGAACCATACAGAGATGCTGCTCATGCTCCGACTCACTCATGCTATAGACTAGGATATCGTCTATAAATACTATCACGAACTGGTCCAAATAGGATATGAAGATACGATTCATGAGGTCCATGAATACGGCTGGCACATTGATCGCTCCAAATGGCATAACAAGGAACTCCCAATGTCCATATCTCGATCTAAATGCTGTTTTCGGGATATCCTGCTCTCTAACTCTGATCTGATGGTACCTCGACCGTAAATCAATCTTCGAGAATACAGCCGCTCCTTTGAGCTGATCAAATAAATCATCTATCCTTGGTAGAGGATATCGGTTATTGATTGTTACAGAGTTCAAGGTACAATAATCAACACATAATCTGGTTGTACCATCCTTCTTTTTTACAAAAAGCATCGGGGCTCCCCAAGGTGATCCGCTGGCACGAATGAATCCCTTGGTTCTAAGTTCTTCAATCATCTTGTACAAGATCTCCAACTCTGAAGGCGCCATTCTGTAGACTCTCTCTGATACTAGTGCTGATCCGGGAATCAAATCAATGGTAAAATCGATCTCTCTCTGGGGGCATGCCTGGAAGCTCTTCGAAAAATACGTCAGGAAACTCATCTACGACTCTGGAAAATTGAACTGCCACTGCTACTGCCATTCGTAACGCTGAGGAAGAAGGTTCTACTCCGCCTCGAAAAATAAAAACTCTGGCTCACCAGGAATACTAAAAATAATCTTGCCGATATGGCAATCTATTCTAGCATACTGGTCCCTCAACTAATCCATTCCTAGGACCACATCATAATCGGCCATCGGGAATTTTATCAACCTAGCGGGAAACTCTCTACTGCTAACTACGATTCGACACGAGAAAAACACTCTATCTATTCCCACAAGACCATTACCAGTAAGTATATTGAGCCTTACTGATAATGACTCGGGCTCCAGTCCTATCCGTGTCACGAATCGTGCAGACATAAATGAATGCGATGCACCAGAATCAAATAATACTGATACAGGAAAAGAGTTGACGAGAATAGTACCTTCCACCACCTCACCTGATGCCAACTCCTCCTCTACGGTCAAAGCCATCACCTAACCTTGCCCTCTGGGTACTGGTCCCCTCTGCTGGAAACCTCTCTGGCGGTTCTGGATCTGAGCCTGGGCCTGGGTATACTACTGCGGTCCCTGCTACTGGAATGCCTGAGCCTGAGGCGGCAATGGCCTCGGAGGTTGGTACTGCTGCTGTTGCACTGGTGCTGGTCCCCTCACCGAGGGACTAGTATGGGCCAATGAGGATGAACCGACTCTCAGTGGGCAGAACCCTATCATGTGATTCGATGTCCCACAAGCCAAACACAATCCTTGTGCTCGGCGACATTCTGATACTACATGCCCCGGCTTTCCACAATGAGTGCAGCCCATTGTGGAAGACTGCCTCCGCTTCTGCTGCTGAGGGTACGTCAGAGTTTAATGCTGAACCGACGTAACTGATGCCGTCCTCCTCAGAGCTCCAATAGTCAAGGCCCTAGCTGTTACTCCGTCCTCCAGTTCTGTCTACAATCCTCTGCGAAGTATACTCATGCCTCTTCGCTGCTCGCAAGACGGCATCAAAAGTCTGATGCTCAAACTGCTCCACTACTAGAATGATCTTTAGGTGGAGTCCCTGCTGGAACCGCTGTGCTCAGTCGAACTCGGTTGCCACCAAAGTGGGAGCAAACTGACTCAGTCTTGAAAACTCGGTCGCATATCCATCGACCGTCCTGCTCATCTGCCTGAGATTGGTGAATCTCGTCTGTAGGTCGTACCGAGCTACAACATCGAAGTACTTGATCTGAAACTTGTTACTGAATACCGCCCATGGAACAGGCATCGCCAACCCAACTGCTATCATCGCCCACCAGGTGCGGGCTAGGTCCAATAACTCCAGGCGCACCACCGCTACCTTCTCTCCTTCTGGAGTCTTGGCTGCATCCAAGATGATCTCGATGTCCTGGAGCAACGCATCAGCTGCAATAGCGTCCTCACTGCCATTAAAGAAGGGAGGGTTCAAGTTCTTGAAACTGCTAGCCATATTGTTCCCTTGGTAACCAACACGGCCCATGGCATCTTGTACTGCCTGGTGCAGGGCATCGCCCCGACGATCTTGCGATGCATGCAATGTCCTGATGAGACCCACCAAGGTTCCATCGTCATGCTCTGCAGGCTGGACTAGCTGGACTGGTGGCTCTTGACCCCCAGTAGGCATGACTCTGGAGGCTACACCTGAGTGCTGGGCTTGATCTCCAGGTTGCTGCTGGTCCACAGGTGCTCCGCCTTGCCGATCGGTAGGACCATGAATAATGTCGCTGAAGAAACAACATAGAAAACAATAAGGAAGGACCATGATAGACCAAGGATATAAGCATGTGATCAGATCAAGATTTTAAAAAGATTAGAAGACACGAGTAGAGATCAAGGGCGAGTGCTGATTGAGACATCTATCCGGTAAAACCCTCACACATCTTAATTTATAAGACCTGCATGGGCCACCACTGAAATCGTGTCACGCCCCAGAACCAGATTATTAGAGAGCAGGAGACAAACACAGCCAGCTACGTACAATAAAGTGAATCCCACCTCGCAATACGGTCACGGCTGTCTAGATGCATGGGGGTTTACTACAAGCCATTAGTCTCTTAGGGTCAAGAACAAGCCTAGTGTCTTAATCTCAAGCAAAGAAGTAAATGTAACAAGATGGTAGATCATTAGACATACAAAGTAAGGCATCCCAAACATTATATATTCAGATGATCATGAAGCTAGTCATACAAAATGCGAAGACTAGCAAGAGTTTAAGTCATACATGATCAACCCTAGGATTTGTCAATCATGTTACAGCCCGTAGGCAGACAAAAATTTAAATTCAACATGAGCTAACACTTGCTCGGCAGCTAAATGCCTCAAAAGAATAATTTTATAATAGAGTGGGAGAGCAAAATAAAATCCACTCGTTGCTAGGGTTTCTTCTAGTGGTCACCATCTGACAGGAAGGCTGGAAGATCCTCGGAAGCTGCTCCAAAATCTGGTCATACAAAACCAGCTGGGTTAGACCCCAGAAAGAGCAAGTGCCACAAAGGAGGCTTCACGTAAGAACTAAAACTAGCATATTAGCACATAAGTCATAGATGAAATAACATAGGACATGAGTTAAAGAAAACATGATGATAAATGATAAGATGACTAAAGGACTATTCTGGTAACCAAGTTACAACCCGTGAACCAAACAAGGACCGGGGTTGTAACCCTTCATCTGAACAGAACTTTTAGTCTCTAACCAATTATCGATAGAGTAAAGCATATACAAGCATGTCCGGAGATAGCCATGTACTGGATCTAGACAAGACTAGAAAAGATGGGACTCCATCCAACATTTACGGCCAAGCAAGAGTACGGCTTGATAGTTAACTAGCTAGGGTTATCACAAGCCTAGTTACTAGCAAGATGCAATAAGATATTCCTACGGCCACAAGTTCTGCAGACTATCCAGGTTATCCAGACGCAAGGTTCATGTTAAGAGTTATCTTGGCTTGTTAGATGACTTGGATGCAACACATGACAGTATGCATAGTAATCATTTCATATAGTGCCCCACATAACAGTGAGCTGGAAATATGCCCTACTCGTCGGCAGGCTACAAGTCCATCAGGAAGGCGCCCAGATAACGGGATTGCTTGTAGCCGAAATATCTCTCTATATGAACTACTTGATCAATCTAGTCATTAACCTAGTCAGATTCAGCATGAATAACTGACCGTGGTAACCAGAGATACAAGTCCTAGACATGATGCAAAACAAGACTGGTAGCTTATACAAGCGCATTCAATTCAATCACCCACGGTGTCATAAGAGTTTACTAGCATGTCGAGATAGCCATCGCAATTGCATTCAAGATTACATGTTAGACTTACTTATCAAGATTACTTGTCAAGAGTACGCCACGACGGGCTACTGTCAAGATTACTTATCATGTCAAGAGTGCGTCACGACGGACCACCATCAAGAATTATCATGTCAAGGTTGCTTATTAAGAGTCCGCCTTAACAAGCCATTATCGTGTCATGCTACTTGTTACTTGTTAAGAGTGCGCCTTAACAGGCCACTATCAAGGTTGAGAGAAACATGCATAAAAATAGCTAGTAACATATTTTTGAAGCCAAGAAAAAGATCTACAACTTCTATGTTAGAAGTTGGGAGAGATTCTGACCACAAATCAGCCAAATAGGACAAAAATAGCCAAAATAGGCATTATGCGACCAAGGGTGGATGGGGTCTCATGCAGCAGTGGATGGGTACCCATTCATGCGGCTGGGGTCGATGGGGACCCATCCATGCGGCTGGGGTCGATAGAAACCCATCCATACGGCTGGGTCGAAGGGGACCCATCCTTGCGGCTGGGTCGATGGGGACCCATCCATGCGGCTGGGTCGATGGGGACCCATCCATGCGGCTGGGGCGATGGGAACCCATCCATTTCTGAAAATCTAAGAAGGATGGCCATGGAACCCATAGCTTCCAAGTTCCATAAAACCTTCACCGAAAGTCCAAATTTGGACTTCCATAGGTTTAAATAGGATAGAATAAAATTCTCTACAACATGGAACAATCAAAACTTGAAAATAATAAAGTTTGATAGATCAAAACCCAAGAAATCTGAAAATATAACAAGCTTAGATTTACAAGAAATAAACCATGGAAATTGAAAATGCTAAGTACTAAAGCGTCTTAGAATCTCGTGAGAAAGACAATAGAACAATAAAAATGGAGTTCCTCCATGAGGCAAGTTGCACTTGCCTAAGACTCTCTTGGTAGGTGGAAAAGTTAAGAGGAAGAAGATGAAGAAATAAATGAAGAAGGAGAAGTAAATAAGGAGAGAGAGAGAGAGAGGGGTTGGTAGCTTTTAAAGGGAGGGGTCACATGTTGAACCAACCCAACCAAGCCAAACCAAAACCAAGCCATGCCAATATTAAACCAATGCAAGATTAAACCAAGATTAGCTAGTTAAGACAGTCACAATAGGGTTCAGAATTCCGTACACGCATACAGAAATACGTAAAACGAAAAACGGGGGTGACACTCCCCTCCCCAACCACCAACAACCAAAATAGAGAGAGAGAGGGAGGAAGGGGGAGAGTCACGTACCGGAGAGGGAGAAGAGTCGCCGGAGAGAGTGAGAGCGCCGGAGGGGGGGGGGGGAAAGAGAGAGTGAGAGAGTAAAATGGGGGAAAAATGAATCGTTGGGGAAGAATTTAATTAGAATTTAGAGACGTTAATCGAAACGTCGCTAAATAAGTCGCTATTAGCAACGTCATAGCGATGTTTTGCGACGACTAGCTTATGTTACTAATATACGTCGTTGTCACATCGCTATTTTCGTCGCTAGTAGCGACTATTAGCGACGTTTCAATTAAACGTCGCTAATGTGCACAATTTAGCAACGTTATTGTAACGTCGCTAAATTTACGTCGCCAATTGAGCAGATTTTAGTAGTGTTCTCCGTGTTAAAATTATGGAGAATCACGTAGAATGGCTATTTCCCGTATTAGAATGCGGAAGAATGGCCATTTCCCGTGTTAAAATTACAATGAATCACAGAGAATGGCCATTTCCCGTGTTAAGATCATGGAGAATGATCTTTTTTCCTTCTTATTTTAAAAGTATATATTGATTGATATCATACTTTTCATTGTTGTTTGTTTTATATCAGTGCAAACAACCGAGCACAGTAACCTAATCGCGGAAAACTTTAAATCTCTCCACGATGATGATGATGATGATGATGATGATGAGCGATGATCGGAGTTCGACTGAAGAAAAGCACAGTGAACTACGAATGATCTTTCTGATCTCTGTTGAAGATGAGAGCAATAGAATTCAGATCTCTCATGAAGAAGAAGAAGACGAAAATCGCAATCCAAATCTGAGTTTGTGAATTCAAATACATATATATGGCCAAATTTGTGCGAAGGAATAGTTATGGTATTATTAAAATGACAATTATGTAAATACAGAGCATCTAAAGGAAATCTTGGAATTTTCATAAACACCCACCCCGAAAGTGGGTATTTCAGCAATTTTCACATTTTTGTATATTCATCATGTTTCCTAGGAACTCTAATTGAGGGGGGCCGGATCCATCATGTTATAGAAAGAAAAAAATATTGTAAATTTATTCCTACAAATATTATCTGGGAAAGAGCTTTGGCCCAGCCCATTTTGTAAGGCCCATAAAACGGAAATAACCGATTAAGTTCGGTTCGGATGAGGTTCAATTCCCAAATGACTAAATGCACAACTTAGTATCAACGCTTATAAATAAGAATAATGTTATTTGTCCCTCTAAATTGTTCCTCCAAATTATCTTTCCTTATGTGGCTGCTGACGTGGCATGTTGATGTACAAGCTAGCATGAAAAAATTAAAATTAAATATTAATATTAACATTGATGTTAACATTAACATTAATATTAATATTAACATTAATATTAACACTAACATTAACATTAACATGAAAAAAATTGGATAATTAATTTTTTGGGTCAAAATTTGCCATGCCATATGACACATAATATTATTTAACATTCCACGTCAAGTGCCACATAATGAGGAATGGTTTGGAAAGATAATTTGGAGGTACGAATATTATTACTCTAAAAACAATTTCCTTTATCCTGCTTGCAGGTAAATCATAGTTGGATAGATTTTTAAACAAAAATAATTTTTAGGGAGGAAGAAACTTTAAAAAAAATCACGACAAGGAGAAACAAGTTTAGAAAATTTTAGAACCCAATACATTCCGCCATTCTGACTCCCAAATCAACGGTCGAAATTTTGATTTCTATTGTTTTTCAAAACCAGTAAAATTATTTTGTATTATCCGTTATATAGAATTTGCTCAAAATTTATTTAGCTAAAAATCAACGTAAATTTTATTCAGTTATTAAATTTGTTATTATCATAAAAAAATTGTTATTATCCTTGAAGGATATTTAGAAACAAATTAGCCTCAAATTCCTAATTTTTGTATCTATTTTTAAAAAATAATATAAAATTTGTTATTACTCATATGTAAAGTTATTTATTTTTCAAATTCAAATAAAATTTCATTCAATATTGATAATAAGAAATTATCCATTGTATAATTTATTTATTATCCGTTGTATAATTTTTTTAATTATCCATTAATAATGACTTAATTATCCATACACAAAATTATCATGAATATAATGTATAAATTTATCTTATTATTGACTGTATAAAATTATCGTATTATCCATCCTAACATAATAACTTATTGATGATAACCAAATTATTTTATTATCTATTTTATAAAAAAATTATTATCCAATATGATGAATAATTTAATTTTTTTTGATGAATAGAATTTGCATATGGATAATAAAAAAAATTCAATTATTTTTTTCAAAAAACAAATACCAAAACTAGAATTTTGAGCTAATTTGTAACTATATATCCTTCATGGATAATAACAAATTTTGTATTGATTATAACAAATTTTATAACTAAATATTTTTTGCATTAATTTTTAACTAAGTTAATTTCGTACAAATTTAATACCATGGATAATAAAATAAATTTTAATACAAAAATTAGGATACTAAATACCCTTCGTAACAACAAATTTTTTACTGTTAGCAAATTTTATAACTAAATAAAGTTTACATTGACTTTTAGCTAAATAAATTTCGAACAAATTTTATAAAATAGGTAATAATAAGTTTCATTTTATTTTTTTTTAAATACCAAAATTAGGATTTTGTGCCTATTTTATAACAAAATAACGTTCGTGGATAATCCCAAATTTTGTATTGATAATAACAAATTTTATGACTAAATAAATTTTACCTTAATTTTTAGCTAAATAAATTTGAACTAATATGATACAATGGATAATAACAAAAAAAAAATTGTTTAAAAAGTATAAACCAAACTTTCGCCTGTTGGACTGGTGTCATCCTGTCGGAGTGTATTGGGTTCTTAATATTTGTAAACTTTTTTTTACTCTGATTATGTCTCTAAAGTTTCTCTATCTACAGTTTTTTTTTTTTTTTTGCTTTTTAAATGGAAGCAGTTCTTATTTTCTTTTTTATTATTGGATTTGTCGGTTCCTTAATCTAGTTTACAGTCACGAGGTGCCCGAATTTGCAGTTCCTAATTCATTCTGCTTCAAATCCAATATATAATTTGCTACAACCAGTTAACCCTTGTGACGTGGACTTGCTCTTCGTTCTTACAAGAACAAGGCTTAGCAAGTAGATAATTGCCTCAAATAAGCAAAATGAACCCCATGGCCTTGGACTAGACCAAGCTCCTTCTTGAAGTGGGTCTTCTCGACTCCAAGCCTCCTAGAGCTCCTTGCTCACCCCAAAAAGAAGAAAAAAGAAAATGGGGGAAACATGAAGGGGATGACAGAATAATGAAATGGGGTAAATAGGGTTATGTGGAAATCCTAGGGGCTTGGATGGTCTCTATGTATCCCTATATGCTCCATCTATCTAGCCATACACTCTACTTCTACTCATACCCCCAACAACTCGGAAAATGATTGATTGGTCAAAACTAGCTATGGATTCTTAACATGGTATGTATTAGAGCCAATCGAAATTTTGACGGTATATCGACGACATGTTTGTCCTCTGATACTTGTAATTCTTCATCACCTATGAAAGGTGGGCTTGCTCATTTTTTGCTTCCTAGTATGTTTCCAGGTTATAGCTTGGGCTAGTTTAGATCATGGATTATACCAATTATTTTTGGATAAATTTTATAAGTGTTTAGCAAGTAGCTTAAAGCTAATTAGCCTCGTTTCTAAGTGATTAAAAGAAATCAAGAGGGTATCGTTTGATTGATACTCAGACTTATTTTTTGCTTCCTAGTAAATAAGGTAGCTAATCATACTTAATAATTTATACAAGGTATATATAGTAACTTTATGTACATTAATATTTCCTAACACTCTCCCTATGTATGATTTTGATTTTATCATCTTTCATCCAAAATTTGTGATTATGAGGTCTCTCCACTTTCGTTAACAACCACGAAATTTTCACATCAAATATACTTAATTTCTAGTGATGTATTTAATAATGTGTAAACATGTTTAAACATACATACTAATTTTCAACTAAATATCTTGAGCTAATACCGTGAGCATTAGAATTAGTAATTTATTACACACAACATTGTTTATCCACATCAATACCTTAACTATCACCTATATGCAAACAACATATGACAGAAGATAATTTTTCCCTTAAGTGGTAGGGTTGCAGTGGTGATGGCCGGAAGGGGTGAAACATGACGATAATGGATGTTGTAGACTGGCAATAGAGGAGGGTGGTGTTTTAACATGTCGATGTAAAGATTATTTGTAAGTCATAACACAGTATGGCGAAGGGACAAACGAGGATGTTGTAGGCTGACATTGAAGTAGGGGGAGATGGCTTATGTTGTTCAACTTTTCAAGGACAAATCGTTCAAAATTTTGTAGTTGATCATCAAATAGAAGAATTGGAAAGTTCATGGTAGCATGTTTTTTTGATTTCCCATGTATGCAATATTAGTTGCAAATAAGGATGGTAGGTGGTTATAGAAGTTGAAGATTCATGGGTTACTGACTACAGGTTTTGAAAGACGAAGAGTTATATGTGTTATTGTGTGTGGGCCGGTATGTGAATGTTTAAACATTAGGCATGATGTAACTTATGAGAATCGAACCTGATTTTAGGAACGAGAGGAATTTAAGGGTTCCCAATTTGGAAAGATATTATTTTGGGTTAACCTAGAATATAATTCAAGCTAGGATTCCTAATTAAACTAGAATTTCTTGACTCCCTATAAAAAAGAGGTTCAAGAATTTCTACCACCAATCTAAGAATCTATAGTCTTAGGGTGCTTCAACTTCGAGATATAAAAAAGTATCTAAAGAAGCATCTTCTTATCCATTAGGGTTTGAGATTGTCACCGTAGTATCAATAGGGAAACCATTACTAGGTCTGCAGTTCGTGTCTATGTTAGAGACGGTCTATGCTTCAGCATATGCATATCCTTACAAAGTGGTATCAGATCCCTCGGTTCGAGAAGGGATGAAAGTATGATCATATTGTAGGATCGATGGCACCTCTAGAGGAGGATGAATAGAGTACATCAAAAAAATATTCCCCAATTAAAAACTAAACAGGTAAAGGCATGTATATATATAAACTTAAATGCAATGAAGTAAAGCAATAAGTAAGTGGAGGCAAGAAAGCAATAAGCAGACACCAAGGTTTATACTGGTTTTCCTCTGAGAGGACTAGTCCAGTCGCGAGAACTCTTGCCCGCTATTAGTCCACTATTTGAAATAGAGGTTACACGGCATGCTTTACTCCGAAGAACATGCCAACTTCAACACCGTCGTATTTTTATCGGAAGCCCACGATCACACTTCAACATCTTTTGAAGAAAGCTTTTATACTCCAAGCTTGTACAACTCGAATACTTCTAATCGGAAACCACAGATAGTTTGAAGAAGATGAGCTGTCTCGGAAATAGAAAGTTTAAAGCTTTTTTGTAGATAGGAAGGCTTTAGAGTAGATAGAGAAGATCAAGAATAAATAAGCGATTAGAAATGACAAATTCTTATCTTTTTATAGGAATTTTTGAGGCAGAGTTCGGGCAGAACTCGTAGGGTTAATGTTGATAATTTTGAACGTTGTAGATCTACAGAATAGGTATTTGCTGTTGACCAGGAGCAGTTTGGGTAGACCGAGTTCGATTTGAGTTCGGACAGAACTCGGTCCGAGTTTTGTCAGAGGATTTCTAAGTCAGTTTTGATTTTTGTGGAGTTTTGGATAAACAAAGAGTTATGTTTTATTTTTGGTCAGGATTATGGATTTTGTGAGGAAAGTCTTCCAAGTACCAGTGATCCCGACTCATAATTTCTAGACTCAATAAAAAAAATACAGAATAAAGTAGAAAAATATGCTTTAACAAAATAAGTTGCGATCTTCTTTCTTTTCATATCAAATTTAGAGTTTTAAGTCAATTATCGAAATCGGTTCGACCATGACTGTATGGGCCAACAATCTCTCCCATTTTGATAATTTGACAAAACTACGATAGATACTTGGTTCAACCTTGTTTGGAAGAAGACTTGATGCAGTAAGGACGTAGCTTGTTCATCGGTACAATGTACTTGCTCCCCCGTAATAAACGATGAAGTTCTGTTACTCTTCCGTAACAAGACAAGTAGGTTGAACATCTGTAAAGTCTAAAAATAAATCTCAAACCAAAACTTTTTAGAAACCAAATCTTTGTAGAGCAATACAATTTTTTTTAAAATAAGTATAATTATTTCTCTCCCGTTTTGTCATATAAGCAAAATGACATAATGAGAAAGAGTTATACTCAGCTCAAAAAATAGCAAAATGTAGAATAGAACCAATTTAACTCATAGTGCTAGAAATAGTAGACTTACATATAAATGGAAAGTGAAAGTTCATATACTAATACAAGCCAGCTAAAAGCAACTCAAACTGATAATGCTTGAAAGAAGCATTTATCATTAGTACATAGCAAACACAACTAGTGCATAAAAAGTGAGACTATATCATTAATGAACATCCTCAATCGTCATCCTCATCACCATCAGCAACATCCGTCGTCCTAGAAGGATCGATCTCAGCAGATCAGTTGGGATCAGAACGGGCAACAGCAGGGTCAAAGTATTGGTGAGCCTCTTGATCATCAATGCGATACCCAAGCACTGAGGGATCACGAACCATGAGAATAGGACCACCAGGGTTGTGAGCAAAGCTGTAGAAAATGTCCCTCACGGTGTTGGATATATAAGCTTAAAACTGAAGAGCGGTACGGAAGTCCATGGACCTAAAATGATCTAACATCATGACCTGGAGGGACTCAAGGGTAACACCACTAGGAGGATGGGAAGGATGTGAGCTGTCTGTAAGCCCACTTCCCAATTTTTTAAATTTTATTTTATTTGATTATGAATAATTTTGTGATCATTAAGGGTCATGCTTAAGCTTATAGGTGAGCTATGGCCATACTATGGTTATATGGCCTCTAGATAGCTTATTAGATGTTATTTACCTATTTTATATTTTTCCACAATTTTTGGATTTTTTAGTGATTTAATTTATGAAGGTTTATTATTTTTTAGAGACTTCTAAGATTTACTGTAAGGCCATTCAGGGTTATTTGGGACCAAGTATTTTATTTAGGCTCTAGAGGGCTACAAATATTTTTTACAATTTTTTTAGAATTTTTCTGGAATTTTTAGGAATTTATTTGGAGTTAAATTAATTTTTAAATCAATTTATGTAATTAAATACCTAGTAAAATCCCAGTCAACTCAGAGTGGGCCCACCTGTCGGCGCCCAACTGCCTCTCTCTCTCTCTCTCTCTCTCTCTTTCTCTCTCTGTTTTTCGAAAACCCTAATTACCTTGGCCGAATTTTGAAAGATTTCTTCCTTGGAGAATCCCGACTTCCTGAAGCGATTGCCGCCAATCTCGACGAGCTTTTTGCGCGCCATTTTTTTTTATCGGAAGCATATCAAGGTATAGTTTCTAAATATCTAATTTTTTATAAATTCTGAACCTAAATTTCTGAAAAATTCGTAGAGTGCTAGTTGTCCGAAATTTAACATGTTTCGGTGTTTTTGAGATTTCGGGAGAACCAGGAATCAAAATCATGAACTGTTTGAAGTTTCGAAAAGCTGACACAAAGATCTACGACATAAAGTTTTTCCAAAAAAT
Source organism: Iris pallida (assembly GCA_029216955.1). Taxonomy (NCBI): domain Eukaryota; kingdom Viridiplantae; phylum Streptophyta; class Magnoliopsida; order Asparagales; family Iridaceae; genus Iris; species Iris pallida. The sequence continues at coordinate 9,250,103 of JANAVB010027598.1, forward strand.
AATACATTCATGTAGTATTTTAATTAATTCGTTGAACTCAGATTTGATTGGTAAATCACCGATTTGGTTTGACCAAAGCGTTATTTTGTGGCATGGTAGATTCCAGTGCACTCGTGGTAATAAAATCTACCAAGATACACTTTCTAAATCTTAATTTCATGACATTTGACTAGATGGTTAGCAACATGCCTCGGTTTGTGTGCCATGGTTTCCAAAATTGGAAATATGACTTTCTATAGCCAAACTTTCTTGTTTAATTTATATTTCATATTATTATTAGGTTAAATTAGATTTTAAGTGATTTATTCTAGAATTAATTAATATTAGATAAGGAAATCCATTCGCCACTTATTCCATGATTTTAGAATTAGAATCTTAGAATTGACCTGTGGTTTTCGTGCACGGTTCGTGGTACGATGGTGCGATATGGATGATAGCTTCTAGGTTGACTTTTCTCTCATCCTCTACTTGTGACTATGATTTGTTCAAGGGTTCAGGCAAGTACAGTATTGCATTATATTTTGGTATATTATAATACTTTCTTTATTGTTTTCTCGTTTGATATCTCGTTGAGACGTGATGGTGACACGGTAGGCTTATTACATCCTTCTTATTGTATTATTGACCATTTTTTATTGTTAGTGAGCCAGGAGGGGAAATATTCGGTAGATATATGAACAAACCCAACTATTGTTATCGTGAATAGTTATGTCATACACCGTACGTATGAGTTAGTTGTACCCTATTATTGTGGATAGCCATCGTATGATGTGCCCTATTAGCCCAACCATTCATATATCGAGAGGTATTTCACACACATAGTCGTTTCCATTGTTCATGATTTTAGTTCAGTTCTTTATCTTCATTCTTCTTTTCTATTAGCTTACTCGTTCATGATTATTACTTTCCATGTCTAGTTTATATCATGCTAGTTCTTTATATGTTCTTTACCTTTACTGTTTTTTATTAATTCTAGCTTATTTTATGCTAACAATATTAAATGTAATATGGTTGAACTTTGCTCCTTTTCTGACTAGATCGTTGCAGGTGACTTATCTTGCTTCCTATATTTATGCTATGGACTATACGGGAGAGACATGGGTATATGCGAAGGTCAACCCTAGAAAACTAGTTAGATGTGTTGGTAGTTTTTTAATATTTGTAAGACATTATATTTTGATTTACTGTAAACTTGTGAATATTGTAAATTGATTTAGTTGTTGTGAATGGGCAATAAAGATAGTATTTTATGAGCATTTTGTTTATTATGGGCTTGATAGTGTACTACTGCCGATATTGCACGTAGGATGGACTTGCGCACGCATTTGCATTCGAAAGTGGGTACGGGTCATGACACTGTCGACTGATGGGTCAACTGTAGCAGGAGGAGCTTGAACTACAATAGGAGCAGCTCAGCGATGCTTATACAGATGGGCAGGTGGAGCATCCTGATCACAGCCATCTAAGGTAACCTCAAAGTACTGAAAGATGTAAGGCAAACACATCGCATAGAGTAGACATTGTGGTTTCTTGTGACACCTTTCCATAGTAGCGATGATAGTCTTAGGAAGACTGAAAGAGACATGGAAGTGAAGATAATAAATAACAGAAAGTTCCAAGCATGAAATTTCATCAGTAGAGCTAGTTTTCGGAAGGATAGCAAAAAATATCATCCGATACAAGTCATAAAAATAGTTGTTCAAATGCTTGGGACGAAGAATGCCTTTGGGACATGAATTTGGTGCACATAAAAAGTCACGAGATGAGTCAGAAGTAATATGTGCTGAAAATTGCACTGAGGAGATATCCACTAATGCTTCCCTAACATTAGGTATTTGAAGCATAATTTCCAAATCATCGGCATTGAACTCAATGTCAATTCCACCAACTTTTGATTTAACGTGCCTTTTATGACCGATTAGTTACAATAAAACATTCGGATAGTATTTGAATAAAGTGGAGAGCTAGATTGATCTAAATCGAGTAAGTCGAAGTGTTCAAAGACATTAGTGTGATCACAAAATAAGTTAAAGTTAATAGGACTTTTTGCACAAAATTTTCTTTAATAAAATTCATTAAACCAAGCATTTGATGCATCTTGAGATACAAAAATAAAATCATCAAAGTAGTCTCCGTCCGGCACGACGGGACTAAACAAAGAGAATGAAGCTTCCTCTTGAGCAGTAGAGGATGAAGCTTCACCAACATTCCTCTTCTTTTTGAAAGAATAAGAAATTTTGGAGCCATTGAAAATGAAAGTAGAGGAGGAGTAGAGATATACCAAAATTGATGTGAAACAGTAGAAGAGAACCTTGAGAGCACTGTTTCACTTAACGAAATGCCTAAAATTGGCTTTTGAAAGAAAACGAGAAAAAGTACAAAAGTAAAAGTTGTTTCTGGAAAGTATTGCTATGGAAGTCTGATCTGAGAGCGATCACTTTGTTCCTTGGACGATACGATGATGATGAAGAGAACTTCTTGAGGAAGATGAACAATCAGAAGAACTAAGTCGTCAGAAAGGTATCGACACAACGGTACTGATGGCACAGTCGAATGCTTTCCTGCTTTGCTTCATCCTGTTCTTGAGAAACAGTTGAAAAAATACTTCTGGGAAATATCACTCTGAAAGTATGAGTTTTCTCAGAATCTCCTTCTCTGTATCTCTCTTGATGTCTTCTTGTGTTAAAAATAAGTCTATTTATAGACTAGACCCTCTGTGCGTAAAAAGCGTCATAATTGGGTCTTTACGCAAGTAACTGTCACCCACGATTGAAATCAACCTCTACGCATGATGACACGTGTCCCATGTAGATTTTTGGTCTCTACGCATGGTGACACGTATCCCACAACTTCAGCAATATGGGGAGAGCACGCACAAATGTTCCTCGATAAGTGTGGCATGAAAGCCACGTATGCAGACCACGTTCTCACATAGCCAGAAAAGATTGGGGGTAAAAATAATCCAAAATAGACTTCCTGCGTAAAGTAGCAAACTGGACGTAAAATAACCCAAAATAGACTTCCTGTGTAAAGTGGCTGAAAAGTAGCCTTGAGCGTATAATTAGCTCAAATAAACTCTACGCATACGAAAGCCTTGAGCGTAAAGACTCAAATAGCTTTCATGCGTAAAGGAAGTGGCCTCTTGAGCGTAAACTAGCCTATCTGCACGCTAAACGACAAGTGTTGGGTTTAGTGAAAAAAATCTTCTCAGCTTCTGTGCGATGTTCTGTTAGAAAATCATACTGTCAGATCAATATCACGCGCATTAAATGCAGTCTGACCGCCTGTCGCCCTCGCGTAAAGTTTGAGGATAGCTCTTGCGTAAAAGAGCTCGTGTAGAATTTGAATCTGATTCAATAGAGTCCTTTTAATGAGCCTTGCGTAGAGTCTGACTTTGCGTAAAGTTCTCAACTTCTTTAACTTGGTCTATGAAGTTTATTTCATGCTTCTACAAGACCCCCTTCAAAGTTTTCAAATTTTTCTAAAATTTGAAATACTTTGAACAAAAGCGTAAAATCCGGGATATCCAACAGTCATCCGCGTAGAATTCGGGATACCCAACAGTCCGCGTAAAATTCGGAATATCCAACAGTTAGCTTAGAAGCCGGGATATCCAACAGTCAACGTAAAATTCGAGATATCCAACAGTCAGCTTAGAAGCGTAATATTCGGGATATCCAACAGTCCGCGTAATTTTCGGGAATTTGAACCGATTTTCAAAATTCTCTATAAATAGAGCTTTGCGAGAGAGTGAGAACTTTACTCATCATTGCAATCTCTATCTTCTTTATTCTCTTCTCCGAATATCTCAGTTCAAATCAATGGACCCCAAGAGCAAAACCTCCGCCGACGCCAAGGGCAAGAAGCCCGCCGCTGCTTCGTCGAGGAGTGAGCGTACGGAAGCCGCCGTCGCATCATCGGAGGCAACCCGAAGGACCAACCCAGCTGTGGCTCCGGCCATGATAGGTAGAACCCTACCTAATTTGGCCATGGGTTCGACGGAGAAGAAGAAGAACTGAACTCTAAACTTTACGTCCACGTTTATACGTGTCAGTGTAGAATAAGAATCACCAAATACGCCCACGTTTATACGTGCCAGTGTAAAAACAACATACGCTCACGTCTGTACGTGCCAGCCTAAAATATAAACAACAAAATACGCTCACTTCAATACATGCCCGCGTAAAACATGTTAATCATTAAAATACGCCCACATTTATATGTGCCAGCATAAAATATGAACAACAAAATATGCTTACGTCTATACGTGCCAGTGTAAAATGTTAAGCATTAAATACGCCCACATCTATATGTGCCAACATAAAATATGAACAAAAAAAATACGCTCACGTCTATACGTGCCAGCGTAAAATGTTAAGCATTAAATACGCCCACATCTATATGTGCCAGCATAAATACACAAGTGATAAGACTTTGCGTAAAACTCTATTCTGAAAAAAGAGAACTTTTGCACTTAAAATTTTTTAATCAACTTAACTTCTACGCGTAAGCGTAAAGTTTACATAGTCAAGCCCTCTAATACAGAATCTTAATTTTTATGCGTAAAATTTATTTGTGTAAAGATCTGTGTGAATAAGTCATTTGCGTAAAATTCAAATTAGATTTTTACTAACTTGATTCTTTTTTTCTTTTGGCAGTGGACTAGAAAATTCATCCTCTCGCAGAGGTATTCGGCTCACCAGCTGGTATTGTGGGCTCAAACTATTTGGAAAATCTGTCTTATGTTGAATTCCCACAAAGTGACAAGCAGTACCCTGAAGAGAGACAACAACTGATAGCTGCTCAGGGAGACAGAATGCTGCTGTCATTGATGAATGGAGAATTGCTGGTGTCGCTAGATGGCCAGCAATTTTTGAAGCCTGCCTTCATGTTTGGGGACGCTATTGATTTCCAATCACAAACGAACCCCAAGAAGGAGGCTTTTGGGTGTTTAAGTTTAAAGAGAGGGCGAGTATCTCCCAGACATGGCAAGAGATTATCCCCAATTTTTATTTGTTCACGCCACCCATCCAAGACAAATGCTTTGGAACCTGACTCCCAGCAGTCATGGTAGACCAGGCAGAATTATTTTCAAGATGGACGGGGCCAACCAAATGGGCTACCATACCAGTACTCCTAGTGGTGGTATCATTTCTTTCGCCGGTCTACTGCCTGAATTCACACCAAGCGAAGATTCAGCTTTGATTCAACCAGTGCAGATCCCAATGTTCATAAACAAGCTTATGAAGGCCTCAGTATTATATCCCCAGGCCAACCCTAGGCTGCAAGGGTGGATGATTCCTCATAATCAGAACTGGATTCAACTTAGTGCTTGGATCATGAAGAACTTCAAAACAGAACTGTAAGCCATTGGACTATATGAAGTAGTAGCCTCCATGAGTCAGGGCATACCAATGAACCGTAACCTGTTCTTGGCTTTAATGGAGTTATATATAAGTTCAACAGGGACTTTTGCAACCCCAATAGGTGAAAGGGCATTGTACTGCATGAGATGCAATTCATCTCCAAGTTGCCAATGGGTGAAGTCCCATATGAAGAGTACGTTCCCTCCAACCGGGAACTAGCAGAGATCGGGGAGAAAAATCCTTAGTTAGTTGACGTATACCAAGAATTGATGTGCCATTTCCTGACTTGCACCACTATATATGAAAGTGGATCGCATTTGGCATACATCAATAAATAGACAACATATCTATTCTACCACAAGAATATGATATCCAAGGATGACAAAGAGAAATTTCAAAATAACAAGGCTCAACCTATCAATCCTTGTTCAATCATCCCTGCTGATTCAATAAACACTTGGATGGTCACCTATAAATCTCCGAATAAATATTTGGCCACCAAGGCTGGAGAATTTCCTGCTAGGACCGAGGCATTGAGCTTTCTGAGACATGGCAGTCGAAAGCTCTCAAAAGAAGCCTTACTAGCGGGCTTCTTTTCTCTGTAGCTGCGAAGATGGATCGTACCAGGGATTGGCACAGCCGACAGGATTCACCAAAACGTACTATGGCCAGCAGTACGTTTGGTATTCAAAGTCAGAATCAACCTGTTATCGGCAATGGTATGCCGGATAAATACAGGTTTGCGAGCATTTGGTGACGAACTGATCAATAATGCTCATCACCGAAAAGATTTCTCTAGTGTGGAGATGCCCTACACTTATTTGATAGGCTGGTTGTTGCATCACAACTGTAGTTTGTTGATACCAGCCTCTGGAAATGATACGGAGGTATTCCTCTAGAAGTTTAATAAAGCCACGTGGACTGCAACTTCAGTGGCGGACACCCGGGCAACACTCAACTATTCCCACGGGTGGAACTTTTTCTGCACAAGACCACCAGTCCCAGCTGACTATTTCGGCATGCAATTTGAAGATATAGGTGAAGGGAGGACTTCATTACCTGCGCCAGTTTTTAAATGGCTAATGTGCATCAGACCCTCACATCTGATGTATAGGAATGAAGACAACTGTGCGTTCGAACCGTATCTACCCAGTCGGTTCGCTCGTCAGTTTGGATATGACCAACTTCACGTTGGTAATCCCTCCACCAGCTTTCACATTATAGAAAATTAGTTGATGGTGCAAGGGAATGGAGGTACTTTAGTACTGCATGTACCGGTGCTAGATTCTGGGTATCAACTGCTACAAGTACAACTGAGCTATGAATGCTTCATACGTATGCTCGTTTTTATGCATCCATTCATTCCTTCGCGAATGACTACAACATGAAGGGGAGTCTTCGATGGGCCAAGGAAGGAAACGTCGAAGAACCAGTTAGGGTACCTTCGGACATACCCGTGTAGGAACCCTAGAGGGGGGGTGAATAGGGTCAAGCTAACTAATCAAGCACTTAGCACAAGCTAATTGGCAATTTAAAAATATAAGTGCAAGAGAAGAAGCAAACACAATACCGACACCCGATGTATCCTGGTATCCTCCTAAGAGGCAGTCCAGTCCCGGAACTCTCTCCGGCTTTAATCCACTATTTGAGTAAATAGTTACACACGAGTTTGGATCCGAAGAACTCGCCAACTTCAACACGAGTTTGGATCCGAAGAACTCGCCAACTTCAACCGAGAGTTTGGATACGAAGACTCTCCAACTTCAACTGAGAGTTTGGATACGAAGACTCCCCAACTTCAACCTTTCACAATAGGTTTAGATCTCCTTACAATAGGACGAAGATCTTACTTTTCAACTCAATAACTCTAACACAATTTATGGATGGCAAATGAAAGCTTTGTAGAGTTGTATGTGGATAAGCTTTGGTGGTTTAGGAATTTTTAGGCTCAAAGCATCAACCTTGAATGAAGGAGTTCAAGGCTATTTATAACCAAAGCAAAGGAAAATGCAATAATGCAACTTTCACAGGCTGACGGATCATCCGCCGGATTTCCGCGGAAATCCGTCGGATCATCCGCCTGTATAGTCCAACGGCTACAAATAGAGCCGTTGGGATCAATCATTCGTAAAATCCGACCGTTGGAATGCAAACGGTCATATGGCGGAAAACCCGTCGGAATTCCGCAGTTTTCCGCCGGATAATCCGAACACTCACAGAAGGTATTCTGTGAGACCATTCGGATCTTCCGCCGGATTTCCGCGGAGATCCGCCGGATTATCCGCCAGGATTTCGAAGATTGTCCTAGGTTATTATCTACCATAGCTTTCGATTTTGCCATCCATTTCTTGTGTTTACAATGGTTCCTAAGACTCATTACAGACTCCAGATATACTGTAGCAGGTGCAGGCTTCTTCAGAGTCTTGAAATGATGATGGCATGGCTTGGCTTCTTCCTTTGATAGGTGCTGGCTTTTTCCCTTGGCGGCAGCTGTCCAAAGATATCCAGTTTACGAAAACTGAATACCTTTCGGGGGCTTCGCCCCGAACCCCCGACGAGGGGCGCTGCCCCCTCGACCCCCGTCCGCTGACCGGGCAGCGGAACCCCCGGTGCGTGGCTCCAGAGATGTCGTCGGGTGGTTCAGAGAAATCTTGTGGGATCCGTCGTCTTTGGCCCACCATGATTTCTTCATTGCATATGTCCACGTTGATCTTGCTTATTGCTTTTCTGCATGTACATGTTAGACGAACAAAGCAATATCCATAGTAGCAAGTATGATAAATTAAAGCACATTAGGACTATGCAAAGTTTAAGTATAAGTGCTAAGGTGATGGCATAAATGTTAGTGATATCAGAATGATTAAACTTAATTGAATGACCACAATCAAAAACATAGTTTTGATTTTGGCAACCCAATTAAATTTAAGATAGATAAGCTCATATCACTAAGATGTAAACCAATGGGCACATATCACCAAAGATATAAGTATAAGTAGAAATGCTATAGTGATAGTATGAAGATTAGTGATAATGAAATGCTAAACTTAACCTATTAACCATATTCAAAAACATGATACAATCATTGGGCCAACAATCTCCCCCTTTTGATTATGGCAAATCGGTTAAGTTTAGTATAGACATAATAGATGCATGTATCACTAATATACAAAGGACATAAGCAATATCACTAAAAGCACACTACTTAGATTACTTATAAAAGCATACTTAAACTTACTTCTCCCCCTTTGACATGATCAAAAATAGGCTCCCCCGTACTAAGAGATAAAAAGAAATCAATCTCAAGCATAGAAATCAGAGCATGGGGAAGGCATAGACAATCATGATCAAGATATACTAATTGAGGAACAATAGAAGAAGTGTGTAAAGACAAGTGTATAAAACTACATACCAAATGTAGAGTACTAAAGAAAATTGCTTGTCAAAACACAATATGGTTGGTAAAACTTAAAAGAATTTGAAGAAAAAGAAATAAGTAGTTTACCAACTTGAAATCCAAGGAATAAATCCAAAACACAATAGGATATGAAATATTGCTCCAGTTTTGGAAGAGAACTATGAAATAAAGGATTTCAAACAAAAGCCATGAGGAATAGATAATTGCAACTAATAGATACCAATTGAGATATGAAATTAAATAAACTTGATACCAATTGAACAGATATAAACTTGAAACATTGATCAAAGAAACCATTAATAATCATAATTGTCCACAAGTAAATAGTGGAACAAAATAAAAGAATGATCAATGTAAAATATTGTAATTGACATAAAGTAATCTCATTATTTGCAAGATCTATATGCTTATCCAAGTTCATGCATTTGAACTCAATTACCTTATCATGCTATATGAATACCCTTTAGATAAACATGAAGGTAAAGGAGAAAAATACTTGAGAAGGAGAAATTCAGTCGACTTGAATGCTCCCCCTCAAAGTACTACCAAAGTAGATAAAAATCATGAATTTTGGATAAGTCCTCAACAAGGAAAGTCAAATCAATTAAGCATGAAAGAAAAGTCAAATTAACGAAAGCATAATATTCATCAAGATAAGATCTGAAAGTTAATATTAGCAAGATGACATATTTAACCCATATGAAAGAGAGAGATAAGATAATAAGGACAATTACATACACTCTCATAAACCCTTCAAAATAAAAAAAAATCATGACCTCAATCAATAAGATATGAAATAGAAGAAAGTATGGGTCCATGATGAACTAGGTATACGACATATTAAAGGGTATAAATAAATAGAATCAATTGATTTGCTCCCCCTCAAAATATGCGTATCTAGTTCCAAAGCACTTATAGCATAAAATAGATAACTACAAGATCTAGGGGTAAATCAACTATAGATTTCTCCCCCTTGCTCGATGCATATAAGGCTACAATATCGTCAAAAGACGAAAAATATCATCTTTAGTCAAGAAGAGATATACAATTAATAGCCACTAAAGATGAAGGATCAAAAGAATATTCCAATTAAGCACATATAATCAAAAGATGACATACATTAGTCTATATAGAAGGATCTCATAATTAAATATGATAGATCAATGTATGTTATCCTTTGAGAAAATGTCATCATAAAAAAGAATAAAGTCAATTAAGAACAATCATGATGATAGACAGAATATAGCCAAAAATAAAATAAAAATAAAACTCAAACATCATGTCCATGATTATCTAATTAAGAAAGAATCAACCAATTTATTACTTCACATGGACTAGATATGTTTTATCACATATGTACCCATCAACCGGGTAATATCCAAACTTTGCTACTTCTAAATGAAAGACCAATAAAGTTCAAATAGCAAAGACACTATGTGATAATCCATGAGTAGTCAAAGTAGAGTAGTAAATTAACTTGACATTTACAAAATTAGATAGTTTAGGACTACTCAATCATTAGGATCATTCATAAAGTAAACAAATGAATAAATATGATCTTATGAATCTCATCAAGAGAAAATCACAAATTCAAAAAAAATATCTCATAAATCAATAGAAAAATAAAGAAAAAGAGTCACTCTCATTTAAAAGATTGCAAATATAATCAAGAAGAGATGTAAATGATAATACGATGAAATCATGACTCAAAAAGTGAGAGAAATTTAAGAGATACTTGCTAATGACTAATAAGGAAGGAGACTTAAAGAAAGAAATCACAAACCTCCAAGAGAAACAAGATCTAATCAAGAATTTGTAAAACTAGTTTTAGAGAACAAACATATGTATCTAAGATAGGATACAAATTACATTTAAAAGAATCACAGATCTTGTTTATGTAAACTAGCATATCATATATAGATTAAAAAGAAAAACAATAGCTAGGTGAGTGAAAGTGACCAAATTATATAGCTTACCAATATATCACAAATAAGCAAACTATATAATCCAAATAAGATTAATGAGGGAAGCCATTAACGAGATAAATGTGCTCATTAAATCTTAAGTCACTAACACTAAAAATACTTGCTTAAGCAAAGAGTTCACAAAGAGGAAAATACATTTTGAATGAACAAAATGATTTAGAGACTCTTTACTAAGCAAGGATAAGAGCATAAGATGACAAATGAATGAATTAGACTCTTATCAAGTATAGGCCAAAAGAGATAATCATGAAAATGTAATAAAGTAAATCTTTTTGCCAAGTATTGAGATTAACCCAAGATAATAAATGATAGATCGATCTAGAGAATGCAAAATACTATAGCCATTATAAAATAAGTGTATTCTCTAAAAATGGGAAATCTCAACACAAAAGCTCAAAACCATAGTAGCTAAAGTCATAAGAAATATGATGTAACAATTACATGTATTCTCATGTGCTACAAAAACTATTGGGCAACAATAATTCAAAAAGAAGTATAAACCCAAGGAATGAGCAAAGAAAGATTATTAGGATCAAGAAAGCTAAATGCTAAAGATATCAAGAAGTACATTTTTCAAAGAGCTTTCATAGTGCACTGTAGAAATATATAGATGATATAGATTTGAAAAAGGCACTAAAAATAGAGGTTAATAAAAAAACAAGACAAAGCACAAAACCTTGTGATTCTTAAAAGAACTTCCATAAATAGTCAAGTGCAATACATAAACAAATATTTTCTCTCACCATCCCAACTTAAAGATATAAAACAAATGAATATCAAAAGCTAGGAAACATATATATATATGAAACTATATATATATATCACGAATAGGCATACATGAAAAGATCAAAAATCCATTAAGAACATGTATCCATAAAGTCAACCAAAAAAGCTAAAAAGACATCATTAAAGAAAGCTTTAAGGAAGAAGCATATTGATTCAAAAAGAGATTCACAAATTTGATCAAAAGAATCAATAGCTAGAGTATGAGTTAAGCACAAGTTTAGAAGTAACAAGTATGAATAAAACTTTTAGCTTAACTCATATGCCTACATAAAGGTATTTATACAAAAATAGATATCAATATAAGAGATACATGAACTATAAGTAAATGAAAATTTTAATGAATATAGTCATGTATCCTTAATGAATATTTGAGAAACCATCACAAAATCAAAAGCATGTATAAATAAACTTTATTAGGCAAAGACATAATTGATTCTCAAGAAGATAATCAAGATAAAGTATGAGAATCAATAATGAATATATTATGTAAGCACAAGATTAAAAAAGAAGTATAAGTATATACTTGTCAAGAATAAGAAGCTTGTGCTAAACACAAATATTCGCAAATACCGATTTAAAGTAAATAAGACACATTAAATACAAACCGGCAAGAAATAATTATTTTAAAAACTTTAAAGACGGAGAGTTAAAATTATATTAACTCAAATCAAAACCAAGCTCTTATGGACTAGAGTGATATACATGCTTTATAAATAAAGATTAAGAATAACAAGCATGCATAAATTAAATGTGTCACACTTAATAGAAAATGAGTGATAAACTACAAGTGTGAACTAAATATTTAAGCTAAGTAACTAGTCATGCTAGATAAAAGAAATAATAAGAGAATTAACTAAGCATGCTAGTATTATATCTCACATTGATTTATACAATAAGCAACTAAGGATATCAATGTGAGCTAGTAGCAAAACATCAAGAGAAACATGCTAGATTCTACTAATATAAACAATTTAAAGAGAATCGCTTAGCGTGTTACCAAAGTGGCTCTAGTGGCCACACTTGTGTTGGTGCAATTGCTTAAAAGATGACCTTTGAGCTTTGCAACCACCAACACGCTCCTTGGTGCTATGTCCCGATAAAAGAAGCTCCACCTACAACATTAGGCGAAGACTTTGGTATCCAAATGAACTTGGATCCACATTTGTTAGCTTTAGGGACCCATATACTATTTACTCTAGCATTGGTAGAAAAACTCCTACGAATAGGACAAGTTAAGCTCATGTGTCCAATGCGAGAGCAATAGAAGCACCCAATACTAGTGTGTGCACATGTATCCGAATGAGCATGGTTATGAATATGTGACATACTAGAATGATGAGTATCTCTAGAGTGAGCATGAGAAGATTTGGTTTTAAGAATATTATGTTCTAATATCAAATCATCATGCATACAAGTAAGAGAATCAAATTTAACAATTAAAGCATTATTCTCTTTTGCAAATAAAGCAATTCTAGAAATAAAATCATCATTTTGTTTCTTTAAAGAGTTAATAGAAGAATCATGCAAATGATTAAGCTCATGTGTTTGCCTCTTAAGATCTTCTATTGATGAGGAAAGAGATTTGATTTTCAAAATTAAAGCCTCATTCAAACTCTTTAAAGAAACACAAGATGAGTTTTGAGAATCAAGTCTAGATAATAAAACATTGTTTTCATTTCTCAAAAACTCATTTGCTTCTTCTAAATGAATAACCTTTTCAGAAAGTTCTTCATTTGTAGAATGAAGGTTGTCAAGAATCTCTAAGGATTGTTTAGCCATGGCTTTCCACTTAGAGCATTTCTTGCATTTAGAAGAAACATGATTGTCTATGCTACTAGAAATAAAACCCTCTTTATCGGAGGATGAGGAATAGGTTGCCATAGAAAAATAACAAGGATCTACTCTAAGGATGTTAAGCCTAACAATAGAGTCCTTGCTCTGATACCAATTGTAGGAACCCTAGAGGGGGGGTGAATAGGGTCAAGCTAACTAATCAAGCACTTAGCACAATCTAATTGGCAATTTAAAAATATAAGTGCAAGAGAAGAAACAAACACAATACCGACACCCGATGTATCCTGGTATCCTCCTAAGAGGCAGTCCAGTCCCGAAACTCTCTCCGGCTTTAATCCACTATTTGAGTAAATAGTTACACACGAGTTTGGATCCGAAGAACTCGCCAACTTCAACACGAGTTTGGATCCGAAGAACTCGCCAACTTCAACCGAGAGTTTGGATACGAAGACTCTCCAACTTCAACCGAGAGTTTGGATACGAAGACTCCCCAACTTCAACCTTTCACAATAGGTTTAGATCTCCTTACAATAGGATGAAGATCTTACTTTTCAACTCAATAACTCTAACACAATTTATAGATGGCAAATGAAAGCTTTGTAGAGTTGTATGTGGATAAGCTTTGGTGGTTTAGGAATTTTTAGGCTCAAAGCATCAACCTTGAATGAAGGAGTTCAAGGCTATTTATAACCAAAACAAAGGAAAATGCAATAATGCAACTTTCACAGGCTGACGGATCATCTGTCGGATTTCCACAAAAATCCGCCGAATCATCCGCCTGTATAGTCCAACGGCTACAAATAGAGCCGTTGGGATCAATCATTCGTAAAATCCGACCGTTGGAATGCAAACGGTCAAATGGCGGAAAATTCGCCGGAATTCTGCAGTTTTCCGCCGGATAATCCGAACACTCACAGAAGGTATTCTGTGAGACCATTCGGATCTTCCGCCGGATTTCCGCGGAGATCCGCCGGATTATCCGCCAGGATTCCGAAGATTGTCCTGGGTTATTATCTACCCTAGCTTTCGATTTTGCCATCCATTTCTTGTGTTTACAATGGTTCCTAAGACTCATTACAGACTCCAGATATACTGTAGCAGGTGCAGGCTTCTTCAGAGTCTTGAAATGATGATGGCATGGCTTGGCTTCTTCCTTTGATAGGTGCTGGCTTTTTCTCTTGGCGGCAGCTGTCCAAAGATATCCAGTTTGCGAAAACTGAATACCTTTCGGGGGCTTCGCCCCCGAACCCCCGACGAGGGGCGTTGCCCCCTCGACCCCCGTCCGTTGACCGGGCAGCGGAATCCTCGGTACGTGGCTCCAGAGATGTCGTCGGGTGGTTCAGAGAAATCTTGTGGGATCCGTCGTCTTTGGCCCACCATGATTTCTTTATTGCATATGTCCACGTTGATCTTGCTTATTGCTTTTCTGCATGTACATGTTAGACGAACAAAGCAATATCCATAGTAGCAAGTATGATAAATTAAAGCACATTAGGACTATGCAAAGTTTAAGTATAAGTGCTAAGGTGATGGCATAAATGTTAGTGATATCAGAATGATTAAACTTAATTGAATGACCACAATCAAAACACATAGTTTTGATTTTGGCAACCCAATTAAATTTAAGATAGATAAGCTCATATCACTAAGATGTAAACCAATGGGCACATATCACCAAAGATATAAGTATAAGTAGAAATGCTATAGTGATAGTATGAAGATTAGTGATAATGAAATGCTAAACTTAACCTATTAACCATATTCAAAAACATGATACAATCATTGGGCCAACAACCCGATGATGTTGCTGTTCCAGATGAGTATCTGGAAGTGATCCCTACGGGAGTTGGGGAACCAGCTGCAGGACCAATTATCATCACCAAAACTCGGAAGCGAAAATCAAGTGCAGCTGTTACCCTCCAGGAAAAGAAAAAGAAAGTCACTGTTAAAGGACCTTCCAGACAGAGAGACACTACTCCAGAGAGCGAAACTCCTGTCGAGGAGCCTCAAAATATTACATCTTCTTCAGCTCAACCTGGAGAAGGGTCTTCAGCATCTCAGCCTGCAGCATCAACAGAAGTGGTAGGAGTCTTGTCATCCGGATGCCTCAGCGCTTCACTAAATCAGACTTTGCCACAAAAGGCGAAAGCTGTTGAAGACACCGCCACGACTCATGTTAATGATCCGGAACCCATCCCCTCGGATGAACCGGCTCTTGATTTAGACGATCATGATTGGGATCAAGATTATGACTCACTCTTGGCACGTCCTGCACCTACTCCAGGTAAATATAATTATAAAATCTATACAAAATTATGTATTATGATTTTGTATATTAACTTATTTTGCTTAATCTTTGTAGGTGTCATCACTACAGTAAAGCCTGTTGCCCCTCCTCCTTCTCAAAAGAATATTCAAACAGAGTCTGAAGGAGAGAGTTCTTCTTCAAAAGAAGATACTGCTCAAGAAGAATATCCCCCATCTACGGAGGTACAACAATAGCCTACAGTAGAGGCTCAGCAAGAATTGCCTTCTCTTACTGAAGAAAGAGAAGAAGAACCGGCTACGGAAGTACCAGCTGCAGATGAAGAAACAGTTGTAGAAGAACCAACTGCAACTGAAATACTCCCAGAATTTGAGGAGCCTGCAGCCAACGAAGGTGATGAAGATATTATCAACCCATCAACCGAAATCGGAGACATAGTAATAACATCCTCAGTTATTGCTACTGATCCGGCACAAGTTCTTGAGAAGACAGTGTCTGAACCCGATACAATCACCATTCCTTCCGCAACATTCACCGCCACTGAAACTCAAATAGTTTCAGCTCCAGGAACGACTAGAGAAATAATTTATACTCATGCTGAAGATATTGTCTCTGGAACTTCTGGAGATCAGTTAGCCTTAGTAGAAACGACAACTATGACTCCATCTCAGCCTGCTTCCAAGGCAATAACAACATCTGCTCCCAGTCTTCAAAAGAGGGATTTAGTAGCGCTCGCTGCCACACCAAGCTCTAATGTAGAAATGAATCTTCTAGTTGAGATTCATACAGAAGCTTTCTACAAAACCCTGGCAGCTCTGATCAAGATGGTCCTGAAGAAGGGCCTAAATTATGAAAGCTTGAAGGCTGCGATTGCTCCCACCATTGGAAATGTTGCTATGTTCAATGACACCGCGAGAGCAGCATCGCTGGAGAAGGTGGTAGAAGGACTTGAACAGCCCGTTAAAGAATATCTAAGGCTGTCAAGTGAGACCCTTGAAAGTCTCATCCAAACTGGGTATGATGCTTTATCTGCAGAATACATCATTCGGGAGCCTATTTTTAAGGAATCTCTCAAGGAATACTACCTCAAAGTCGCCAGAGAGAGAGAGAGAGCTTTTTTTGGCTAAAACTAAACCTCTGTTGGAGACACACAGAGAAGCCTATGAAACTTCAAACATGAGAATTCATCAACAGAATGATAGAATTCGTGAATTTGAGGCAAAATTGGTTCGCTTGAAGACGAAAAGAAAGCAGATAATTGCAGCTCGAGACCAATATTTGACGCAGAGCTCAATATTGGAGGAGAAAGTCTTTGGAGCTGAAGCTACCATCAAAACCTTTGATGAAGCCAAGGATAAGATGATAGCTACTTTTGCCGAACTCGCTCATCTATGTACTCCAGAAGCTCGACGATATAGAGCTACTACAACCGTATTGAGCTCTCGTGAGAAGCGTTTGGCAGAGCTGCAGAAACTGCTTGAAGATGTATCTGCTCCATCTTTGGAAATAAAGAATTTTTGTATTCTTCTTTTTATATCATCAATAAAGAATTTTTGTATTCTTCTGTCTTTTCCATTCTGTAATATTTCAAGAAGTGATTGAAATATTTGTTTTATGACCCTATCATTTAAATAATAGGTATAAAATAAAAAAACACTTATCAGAGGTAATATGAACATGATAAGTCTTCTAAACTCAACAAAGTAGATTATAACTATCTAGAGGTAATATGGACATGATAGATAATGAATCTTGTTTTCTTTTTAGAGTATACAATACTATCAGAGGTAATATGAACGTGACAGATCGTAACAACTCAAAGAAAACAGATTAATATCTATTCAGAGGCCATATGGACATGATAGATAAGAAAAGAAGTAAACTTAATATTTATTCAGAGGTCATGAGAACATAATAAATAATAAATCTTTTTTCTTTCTAAAATTAGCTGGAAAGACAGAAGATCAAAATTCTCTTTTAGGAGAACAAATAATCAGCATAACCAAACCTTGGTAGCTGGAGAATAAAGAAGAAATTCAGACATAATATTTCTTCAAGAATTTGCCATTAATTGGCATCATGAGCAAATCTCCAGTAGGTTTTGACAACCTATAGGCACCATTGGAGAATACTGTCTCGACTACATAAGGACCTTCCTATTTTGCTTAAAATTTGTTTTTGCTTTTATGAGTCATCCCATTGGTCTTCGGACAACTAGAACTAGCTCACCGACTTTGAATACCCTCTCTTTAACTTTACGATTGAAAGCTCGAGATATGCGGACTTGATATAGCTCAATGTGCTGTTGTGCTTGAAGACGCTTCTCGTCCAATCCTTCAAGTTCTTGGAGTCGTAAGCGATCGTTATTCTCTGAGGTTAGCTCATTAGCAATGGCTATTCTAAGAGACGGGATCTGGATTTCCAGTAGAAAAACAGCCTTACATCCGTAAACCAGTGAGAATGGTGTAAAACCAGTAGGAGTTTGGACTGTCGTTCGATAAGCCCATAAACATTCTCCAAGTTTCTCGTTCCAATCACGTTTATTAGAAGAGACAAACTTTTTGAGAAGTTTAACAATAGTTTTGTTGAAATCTTCCGCTAAACTATTAGCAGCTGGATTATAAGCCATAGAAGCTATATTCTGGATCCGATTCTTACCATAAAATCGATAAAATGCTTGACTGGCAAATTGTGGTCCATTATTATGGATTATCCTTAAGGGAACTCTGAAACGATAAATGATATGATATTTGATGAAGCTAACCACATTAGATGTTTTTACTTCAACAAGGGGAACTGCTTCCGCCCATTTAAAGAAATAATCTGTTATGGCTAAGATAAACCGATGTCCATTGACAGAAGGAGGATTAATCGAACCAACAATATCCATGCCCCAAGCTTCGAAAGGCCAAGAAGCTGCTGTAGGATGTATGAATTCAGAGGGTTGGTGAATAAAGTCAGCATGAATCTGGCATACTTTACACCATCTGGCATAATCCACATCGTCTGCTATCATAGAAGGCCAATAATAACCCATTCTTCAAATACGGTCCTGTAGTTTCAGACCTGGTTGATGCGCACCGCAGACACCATCATGAGCTTCACGGAGTGTTTGCTTAGCTTCACTCTCAGAGAGACAACGCAGTAAAACTCCGTCATAAGAACGACGATATAACATATGCAAAGAAGAATCGTAGTAGAATCGAAATGATCGTCTTTAATTGATGCAGCTTCTTTTGGATCTTCAGGTAAAATTCTATGGACCGCATAATCAATAAATAGACTTCTCCAATCCCTTTGTCGAGAATTTGATTCTGTAGTATAACTCTGTTCGATATGCAAATTATTCTTGACACAGAATAAATCTCTATCCAACAAAGTAATGGTATTTTGTCTTCTAATTGGAACTGCTAAGTCTGCAGCTAGACTAGCGAGAGCATTAACTTCCAAATTTTTAGAACGTGGTACGAATTCAATGAAGAATCCTTTGAATGAAAGAACCAATTCGATTACCACTTGATGATAGGGAATGAGGTCAGGATTTCTGACTTCATATGTCCCTCTGACCTGATTAACAATCAGTTGAGAATCTCCATAAGCTTCCGGAAACTCAATGTCCAATTGTTTTGCTACTTGAAGACCAATTAGCAGAGAATTATATTATGCCATATTATTGGAACATGGTTCATTAAGAGAATAAGCACGGTATATGACCATTTTATCAGGAGAGACCAAGACGATGCATACTCCGGAGATAATATTGCCTTTAGGTTCAACCCGTGATGCTCCATCAAAGTATAGTTGCCAAATGTCATCCCTCAAAGTCATGTTGCAATCCACGACTTCATCTGGAACGTCCTCATATAGATTAGAAGTTTCAGGTATAGGGTGAGCTGCTAAGAAATCAGCTAATGCTTGACCCTTCACTGATTTTTGAGGTACATAGACCATGTCATAAGGAGTAAGCAACATTGCCTAAGTAGCTAACCGGGAGTTAAGAATACTCGGATTCTTCATCAATACCCGAATAGGATTTATTCTGGAGATGACATGAATAGTTTGCCCTGACACATAATGGCGTGTCTTTTGAACGGCAAAAACTAAGGTCAGACATTCTTTCTCCATATGAGTATACCTGTGTTCAGCTCCAACCATCATTCGGCTAAGATAATAAATCGCCTGTTCATGACCGTTATCACTTTTCTGTGCAAGAAGAGCACCGAGAGAATGATCTAATGCTCGAACATAGAGCAAAAATGGTCTTCCCACAACTGAGGATACTAAAACAGGTGGATTTGTAAGGTATTTTTTGATGTCATTGAATGCTTGTTAGCATGCTTCATCCCAAACAAATGACACACCCTTCTTTAATAGACGAGAGAAAGGTTGACATCTCTCAGAAAGATTTGATATAAATCTTTTGATATAAGAAATGCGACCTTGGAAGCCACGTAGTTCTTTTAGATTACATGGAGGACGTATTTCAAGAATTACTTTGATGTTATCAGGATCAACATGGATGCCTTGAGAAGTGATGACAAATCCCAAAAAATTTCCACTAGAAACCCCTAAGAAAGACTTAGTAGGGTTCATCTTTAATTGATGTCGACGCATCAATTCGAATACTGTCTTCAAGTCTTAAATGTGATCATCTTTTAATCAACTTTTGACAGCGATGTCATCCACATAACATTCAACTATTTTTCGTAGATGTTCTTGAAAAATATTGCTCATGGCCCTTTGATAAGTAGCACCGGCATTTTTCAGACCAAACAGCATAACCGTATAGCAGTAAACTCCAAAGGGTGTACAAAAAGTGGTATGCTTTTAATCTTCTGGATGTATCTTAATCTGGTTGTATCCTGAAAATCCGTCCATGAAAGACATGCGTTCAAAATCACATGTATTGTCTATCATGACATCGGTGATCGAAAGTAGAAATTCGTCATTTGGACAAGCTGCATTAAGATTTCGAAAATCTATGCAAACTCGGACTTTTCCATTCTTCTTTATGACAGGAACAATGTTGGCAACCCAGTCTAGGTGTTGTTCTTTACGAACAAAGCCACATGTGATCAACTTTTTAACTTCTACTTCAATTACATCCATCATATGTGGTCGAAAATGCCGTTGTTGTTGTTTTACAGGTTTGGCATTAGGAAGAATATTGAGTTTATAAGTAGCTACTTTAGGATCCAGACCCGGCATATCCTTTTAACTCCATGCAATGATATCAATATATTCTTTAATCAGCTTTATCAACTCCACTTTTTCATCTTCAGAAAGATTTTTACTGATGAATATTGGCTTAGACATAGTTTCATCTCCAACATCAATCTGGATAATTTTATTTTTTGTAGGTGGCTGTCGTTGTTCAAAACGAAGCTCCCATTGAGTGTCCATTTGTTGTGCCCAAGGGTCATTTTTAAATAGCTCAGATTCACCATCAGTTTGAACCATGTTGACTGAAAAGTCGCACTCAGATTCAACATACTGGTTTCCTCTAGAATCTGAGGATTGTAAAGAACTGGAAGAAAATTTGTCTTCCATATCTTCATTAAACATGTGGGATGTATCAGATTCATTGAACTGGATTTCTTCAGAATCTGAGGATTATGAAGAACTAGAAGAAATTTTTTCTTGTATATCTTTATTAAACATGTGGGATGGATCGTATCTCAACCCATGACGAGTTTTTTTGATAAAACGGATCACCACATAACGGTAACCGTCTACCTTTGCCTTGATTGAGACCTAACATAGTTTTCAAATCATATCCCATATTCTGGATAATCTTAAGAGATTGTTGACTATATTTGTCAATTCTGATTTTTCCTTTATCTTTCTATATGAGATCATCTGTCTGAATAACAGGGATATTTCTAGCCAAGCCAAACACAATTTGGCTTTTTTTTTATTAGACGGGATCACAAAATAAGATTCTTCGTGACGTCTATAAGTTACACAGGCTTGTGATGATGAGGCTAATGGTACAAGATAAGGAGAAGATGTTAGGAACCTTTGAGCATAGGGTCCAACATCGACATGAGGAGGAAAAGAATTTTCTTTATGATTAATATATAAGGTTTTCTCTGTATTTATGTCATTTTTATGTTGATGACTTTGATTATCAGCAAAAAAGTCATTCTTTCAATAAATTTGACAGCCATATACTATAAAAGGAAATCTTTATTAATATGAGAAAGTACAGAATGATCAATATTTACATCATTTACAGATTGACTATTATGCTTTGGATTGATCATTAACGGACTAGCATCCGTCTTCGACATAGACTTTCCAAGGTTGATGACCAATGGTTCTGGATCAATTGTACGAGAAGTACGTCCTTTAACCTTGATCATGAGTGGTTGAACTTGGCTCTTGACTGGAATTCTCACATATTCCTCAGACGAAGCTCGAGTTCTTCCTTTAACCTTAATCATCAATGGTTCGTCATTGACAGGTTGAGGTTGAAGTCGACCTTTAACTTTAATCATCAAAGGTTGATCTTCTGGAGGATCTTCTAAGACAGATTAATCTTCTGCAGGCGACCGATCTTCAGCTATATCAGATATTTCTTTCATATGCTTCTGTTTGTAGAGTATTTAATCAGAGAAATTGGCTTCAACATCCTTAAAAGGATTGATATCTACGAATTCAGTCTTCACAATCCCTTGAGAATCCACATACTTGAAGCATTGGTGGAGAGTTGAAGGCACAATGTTATGCTCATGTATCCACGGTCTTCCAAGTCGGATGTTGTAAGATACATCTGAGTTGATAACATAAAAGGTCGCCATAGTTCGAAGATCACCTATTTGAATCTTCAGACGAAGCTTCCCCAATGGTTTACCCTTTCCAGAGTTGAAACCAACTATTGTTGTACTAGTGTAAGTCAAATCACTAGTAGGAGTCCTCAAGGGTCGTAGCATACTCTGAAGAATAATGCTAATAGAAGACCCATGATCAATGTAAATTCTGTCAATTTTCAGTAGGGTCAATATACCCTGTGTAACACAGAGGCCTATCGTGTCTATTATGCTTCAACAACATATCTTCTTATGTGAAGGTAATGTTAGGAATTGATTCCATCACACTATGATATTATGGACACGACACTGGTATATTGTCAGGACTTTTGAGTTGAGCTAAGCATGAATCTGCCTGTAGCAAAGCTTCACTTAATGTTTCTCGACTTTCTTTAGAAAGAAGAAGCAAGTCAAAGATAGAAAGTCTAGCCGGAGTATTAGCTAATTGGGCTAGAATATCGAACTTGTAGGGTTTTACCACTATCCCTTGATTTGAAGCAGACTTCAATGGGACGTCAAAGCGTACTGCTTTTAGTTTCAACCGCTGATGGTTTAGAAGGTCTTGTCTTAGCAGGAATAGAAGATGACTGAGTTGGTAGTGTTTCAGTGACGGCATCTGCTTCTTTGGGAGTTCCCTCATAATCTTTGTGGTACTCTTTTCTAGATCTCATACCAACAAAAGTTTCTTCTTCAGACCCAGGAGAATGAAGTACCATATTACAGGATTTAGTCTTCTTTCCCTTAATCTTCTTCTTGTAAGGATTTTTATGAGGAATCTCAAAGCCCAATCCAATGGTAGATTTTTGACCTTGAATTTGTAAAGGAATTCATATTCCTTTATTATAGTTCAAGCCTTCCTCCTTTTGAAAGTTATAGCCCATTTTTTTCATGAGATGGACTGATTGTTGACTGTACATATGAGTGGGTAGCGGACTCTCAACAAATGATCCAACAGAGCAAGAAGGAACAGAGACCTCTGTAGCCACAGGAGTAGGGGCTTTCGAGATAGGAGAAAAAAATCCCTACATGAGCTTTCTTATAAGCAGCAAAAATTGTTGTGCCCTGCATAAAGGGACACTATTCATTGCTAACCATTATCGATAAGTAAGTTTGAGTTTGGTAGGAGGAGCCAAACTTGGAGGGCATATATTCAGACCCCTTAGTCTATCCTCCAAAGGAATGTCGTCCCAAAGATGATCCAAATCATCATAATCTGGAGTAACAACATGAGAAATCATATTGCAGGTTTTGACTTTTCGACCTTTCTTGGATTTTGAAGTTTTACTTTCATCTTCCATTTTCGATACTAAATCAAGGTGTACCCACATGATTTCACCATTTTTTTAATGTGAGAGACAATAATCCTTCACTTTGCTCTCTAGCTGGCGGGAGATTCACAATCTTCATTGTCGCCTTTAGAATTAGGACAATCCTATCTGGAACTTACTGTGGACAAAAACCTCCAAATTGAAGAGAAATCATATTAGTTGTGACTGTATGCTCATCATTGGTTAAAGCGATGTCATTAGCATTTATCAACTCTTGAATTTTCTTCTTTAAAATATAGCAAGCCTTGGTAGGATAATTTATGTATCTATAATAGATACAATATTTAGGATTATCAGTTAGATTCACCTCATTAGGTCATTTTGGCTCTGGAATCTGGAGTTTACCACTCTTCACGAGACATTGAAATATCCCTGGGATATCACTGTCACCAAAAGAGTATTCTTCTTTTGGTTTGGAAGACTCCTGATTATTTGGCGTCGTTTTGGGTTTTGAAAGATTTACCACTAGGATTTCCTTTTCTTTCCCATTACGATTGCCAAAATTGTTACCTGAAGAGGCTTTCTTTTCTTTGTCTTCTGAGGCGAAGATCATCCCATGTTCACGAGCCAATCTACCATCGGTCTCGGCTGAAACTGCTGCTATAATGAACGAGGCCCAATCTGTAAATTGAGAGCCTGTAAAGACAGCAATGGTTGGTCGCAGATTCATTTTGCATGTATCAATTAATGTTGAATCTTACATACCAGGAGGCATCTTCAAAGTAGCCTGTCGAAAACGTTCAATAAACGTCCGAGTATCTTCTTTCTCTTTCTGTTTAATCTCTATTAAGGAGGACATATTCATGTCCATGACTCCTTCATAAAAACGAGAGAGAAATATTGCTTTGAATTCGTCAAAAGATGATATACAATTATCGGGCAGACTGTGATACCAGTCGTATGTAGTGCCTGTCAAACACCCAATGAAAACTCCGGTGAGAAGAGCATCATTCTTTTGCAGATGCACATAATATCAAAATAATTGATATATTGACTTGGAGAAGCCTTTCCATCAAATAACATCATAGATTTTGGCTTGAATTTTGGAGAAAAAGGTACATCATTCCAATGGAGAGGATAAGGTTGCTTGATCCCTAACCTCTGGAGCTGATCTTTTGCTTAAGAACCTCAAACTGTGCTTTTAACTCACGTACTGCTTGAATAGCTTCACTAGTTTAAGAAAGCATATTTGACTGAATAGTGGCTGGATATATCGTAACCCCCACCGGAGGTGGTACATCTTCTATAATGAGAGGATCTAGAGATACGGAGTTTTAATTGATAGCAGGCTCTTGACAAAGATTATTCAAAGGTATGTCAACCCCTTGACTATCTTGAGTTTGTGCTGCTACCTGCACTAGTGTTACCACTGCCGGCTAAATAGTTTGCTGAGTCACTATTATTTGATGCATATTTTACATCATGGCAAGCATATCCTTCAGTGATTGTTCCACTGCTGAGAGACGTTGCTCTGTATTAGAAGTAGACATCTCCGGTTCTTCTCCGATAACATAAGATTCAACCTCCCTTGAACATACAGAGGGATTGGTGTAGAGGTATGAATCAACGCTATCAGTTTTTGACTCCAAAGATTGGGTACCCCCAGCTTCTGAATCCGAAGATTGCAACGATCTTTGACTTCTTGACCGAGTATATTGATATACCCCTTCAAAAGTGTCAAGGAGTCGGTTGAACTATTGTTGGCTTGGAGTCTGGGACGAATTGCATCTCAGACGTCGTCCTCTATTGATATGAGATGCTATATTGACTGATGCATAAGACAACTCATGTTCTTGGTCATCAATTTGTTGCTGAGGCACATTATAGCTTAATCGGTCAAAAACTGACCGTTTAGAAGCCGAACAACAATATTTGATTACAATCTTGTGACACTCACAATGATGGTTTTCTTGAGGGAGTATCACAGGAGATTTTCTATTTTTACGCTTTTGTACAAGTAACTCGCGTAAATCAGAAGGAGTGGAAGGAGTCGTCTTCTTTATTATATTTGGGACAGAGAAACGTTTAGTCTCTTGCGTATAAAGAAGATTACTGGCTGCATTAGCAGAACCAAACTGTATATTTTTATGCGTCTGGAGTTGTGTGCGTAAATCCTGAGATTTTTGTGCACAAAGAACTCCATCAGCATTACGCGTAATCTGAAGGTTTGGTACTTTGCGTAAAGCAGTATAAGAAAGTTCTTGGTGAAAAACTGAAGTTTTACCAACAATAGATTTTTTGTTTTTACGCTGCATGCGTGTAGGCAAATTCACTTTAGATGCAAAAGCATCATTGTGAACTTTGTCTACCATGTCACCGACAGAAGATTTACCTTTACGCGTAGAGCGCAAAATAGGAACGTTTGCCACGTCACAGACGGGAGATTTACCCTTACGCGTAGAGTGCAGGACTTGAGTGTCTACCACGTCACAGACGGAAGACTGTTTTTTACGCACAGAGCGCAAGACTTGGGTGTCTACCACGTCACAGACGGAAGACTGATTTTTACGCCCGGGGCGCAACACAGAAGTAGGGACTGCCTCGTCATAGACGGGAGCCCCAACAACAGGAGTGGAAAAAATTCCCTTGCCTTCAAAGACAGCAGGGAGATCAGAGGGTGCTTTGGACTTAGGAATCCAAACTTTTCGTACCTTTCTTGATTTTTGAACATTGGAGCAGCGAGTACTACCCCCAGTTCGGAGCATTTCTTCATAAGCAGTCTGGTCGAATTGAACAACCAGAGTCTTCTTTGTCGATCCGACCAACACATCATCATATTAAGCAATTGCTTTCTCGTCGGAGGAGAAAGTTATCCCCAGCAGAGTCGCCATTTTGTTTCACTTAACAAAA
Organism: Iris pallida; assembly: GCA_029216955.1. NCBI lineage: Eukaryota > Viridiplantae > Streptophyta > Magnoliopsida > Asparagales > Iridaceae > Iris > Iris pallida. The sequence goes on from JANAVB010027598.1 coordinate 9,276,705, forward strand.
TGCCTAAAATTGGCTTTTGAAAAAAAAACAAGAAAAAGTACAAGTTGATTTTGGAAAGTATTGCTATGGAAGTCTGATCTGAGAGCGATCACTTTGTTCCTTGGACGATACGATGATGATGAAGAGAACTGCTTGAGGAAGATGAACAATCGGAAGAACTAAGTCACCAGAAAGGTATCGACACAACGGCACTGATGGCACAGTCGAATGCTTTCCTGCTTTGCTTCACCCTGTTCTTGGAAAAAAGTTAAAAAAATGCTTCTTGTAAATATCACTCTAAAAGTATGAGTTTTCTCAGAATCTCCTCATCTGTATCTTTTTTGATGTCTTCTTGTGTTAAAAATAAGTCTATTTATATACTCGACCCTCTGTGCGTAAAAAGCAACATAATTGGGTCTCTACGCAAGTAACTGTCACCCACGATTGAAAATCAACCTCTACGCGTGATGACACATGTCCCATGTAGAGTTTTGGTCTCTACGCATGGTAACACGTGTCCCATAAATTCAGCAATATGGAGAGAGCACGTACACATGTTCCTTGATAAGTGTGGCATGAAAGCCACGTATGCAGACCACGTTCTCACATAGCCAGAAAAGATTGGGCGTAAAAATAACCCAAAATAGACTTCCTGCGTAAAGTAGCAGACTGGGCGTAAAATTACCCAAAATAGACTTCCTGCGTAAAGTGGCTGAAAAGTAGCCTTGAGCGTATAATTAGCTCAAATAAACTCTACACATACGAAAGCCTTGAGCGTAAAGACTCAAATAGCTTTCATACGTAAAGGAAGTGGTCTCTTGAGCGTAAAGTATCCTATCTGCACGCTAAACGACAAGTGTTGGGTTTAGTAAAAAAATCTTCTCGACTTCTGTGCAATGTTCTGTCAGAAAATCATATTGTCAGATCAATATCACGCGCATTAAATGCAGTCTAACAGCCTATCGCCCTCGCGTAAAGTTTGAGGATAGCTCTTGCGTAAAAGAGCTCGCGTAGAATTTGAATCTGATTCAATAGAGTCCTTTTAATGAGCTTTGCGTAGAGTCTGACTTTGCGTAAAGTTCTCAACTTCTTTGACTTGGTCTATGAAGTTTATTTCATGCTTCTACAAGCACCGAATCCAAGTTCTTAGGGCTTAAGAAGCTTGGAGGAAGAAAAAAGAGTGTTGCTAGGGTTAGGGTTTCGGTATTTTCGAATGTGGTTGATGAGGAAGATGATGGTTGAGGGTGTTTATAAAAGGAGAAACCCGACTGTCCAGATTCTATACGGATTACCCCATATCGAGTTTGGCCCTAGTTCCGATTTTGTTCACTGGGTAGTCAGGACAGAATTGGAAAGGTTGATATAGATTTTAACATAAATGTGAAGTATAATTAGAAATACTTGTGTTGAAGAAAAATAATTTATATTAATTAACCAAAATACATAAACCGTATAGAATATTTCGGGTTAGCTGTAGGAACCGGATCCCGGCTAGCGATAGTCCACAAGTATTTAGCACCGTGTCGCTTAAACTTTTACGTATTTTTGTCAGTAGGACCCTTTCGGCTTGTAACCAACATATTTTATACAAATTATGAATTTAGATCAAGTAACATTCATTTATAAAATTTTAACATCCAAGATTCCCAATTCTCTTCGTATGAAGTTAAAATAATCTTCAGCTTGGGGCTTAGTGAAGATATCAGCTAGTTGATTCTCAGTGTCAAAAAATTCTAAACTAATATCTCCCTACATTACATGGTCTCTAAGAAAGTGATGTCTAATTTCTATATGTTTGGTGCGAGAATGACATACAGGATTCTTTCTGAGATTTATTGAGCTAGTGTTATCACAGTAAATAGGGATGTACTTAAAAGATAACTGATAGTCTTCCAAAGTTTGCTTCATCCATAGAATCTGAACACAACAACGTCTGCAGCTATATATTCAGTCTCGGTTGTCGATAATGCAACAAAGTTTTGTTTCTTAGAAAACTAGAAGACTAATAACTTTCCTAGGATATTACATGTGCCATTGGTACTTTTATGATCGACCTTGCATCCTGCAAAATTTGCGTTCGAGTAACCTACCAGGTCAAACGAATCGATTTTGGGATACCATAGACTAGTCGTCAAAGTACCTTTAAGGTATCGAAGGATACACTTAACGGCGCTCACATGTGATTCTTTAGGACAAGCCTGATATCTAGCACATAAGCATACTGAAAACATAATGTCTGGTCGACTAGCAGTTAGGTATAATAAACTACAAATTATACCTCTATACTTATGCACTTCAGTTGGTGTACCACTTTCATTTATGTCAAGATTTGTAGACGTTGCCATAGGAGTTCCAGTTGGTTTGACCTTATCCATGTGGAACTTCTTCAGCAGGTCTTTTGTATACTTTGCTTGATTGATGAATATCCCTTGTGTGCTTTGCTTGATTTATAGCCCAACGAAGAATGTTAGTTCTCCCATCATGCTCATTTCGAATTCACTCTACATACACTTAGCAAACTTATTATATAGCATCTCATTTGTTGATCCAAAGATTATGTCATCCACATATATCTGCACTAATAGAATATTCTTATCTAAAGATTTTATAAGAAGAGTAGAGTCAACCTTCCCTTTTGAAAAATTATGTTCGAGTAAAAAGAAACTAAGGCACTCATACCATGCACGAGGTGCTTGTTTGGGACCGTAGAGAGCCTTACGCAGCTTGAATACGTGATCAAGATTTTTGAAATCTTCAAAACCAGGGGGTTTTTTACAAAAACTTATTCCTTTATAAAACCATTTAGATAAGAACATTTGACATCCATTTAAAAAAGTTTAAAACCATTAAAACTTGCAAAAGCATAAAGCGTACGAATGGATTCTAGTCTAGCAACTGGAACATACGTCTCATCGTAGTCAATGTCCTATTCTTGATTATAGCCTTGAGCTACTAGACGTGCTTTGTTGCGTATGACTGAACCATTCTCATCTAGCTTATTTCGGAACACCCAATTGGTACCAATGATTGGATGATCATTAGGTCTGGGAACGAGTTCTCAAACTTGATTCCTTTCGAATTGGTTTAGTTTCTCTTGCATTGCAGAAATCCAAAATTTATCATTAAAAGCTTCGAAAACATTCTTAGGTTCTATTTTAGAAATAAAAGCAACAATAGCAACTATATCTCTTGTGCTTGAGCAAGTATTTACACCTTTTGATACATCACTTATTACCAGTTCTTTCGATTGATTTGGTATAAATCGTAATCATTTCGATAAACTTTCCAGGTAGGAGGATGGTGTATCTTCAAATGTTTTGTCTGAGGGAGTTTTCTCTTTTCATTGTCACTATTGTTGTTGTGTTGACTGTTCAGTTTGTCAAATGTAACATTTATCGATTTCAACAACGAGAGATCTTTTATTGAATATCCTGTATCCTTTGCTCTTTGCAGCATACCCTAAAAATATGCCCTTATCAGCTTTTTTATTAAAATTTTCGAAGTTGTCTTCAATGTTCAAGATAAAACATTTGCAACCAAACACCTTGAAATAGCTAATGTTAGTAGTTCTATTGAACCATAATTCGTACAGAGTTTTCTTGGATGTTGGTCTAATAAGAACTCTGTTTAAAACATGGAATGTTGTATAAACAGCTTCTGCCCAAAAATACTTTGGAAGATTATGCTAGTTAAGCATAACTCTGGCCATATTGCCAAGAATTCTATTCTTTTTCTCCACAACGCCATTCTGTTGAGGAGTTTTGGGGCAAGAGAATTCATGTGATAAACCATTTGAGTCACAAAAGTTTTAAAGTCATGGTTATCAAATCCTCCTCCATGATCACTTTGAATGCGAGTAATCATGAATCCTTTCTCATTTTTACTACACCAAAATGAGAAATTAGGAACACTATGCGTTTTCACATTCGGAACGCTTATTTTTTGTATCTATATTTCAGAACGTAATAAAACCATTCCTGATTAGAAAAACGTTCCTAACATATTTTATTTTATTTTTAAGAAAAAATTATTTCAGTAGATATATATGCTTTTATACCTTTCTGAATATATTTCCTGTCAAAAGTTGGGTGTCCATTTTGTCCCAAATCACATTCTGAGCGCTCATTTCCCCCCCTAAAAAAATTTCCTCAAGTATATCAAACCCTTCTCTCCTCCTCCTCTCCTTCTTCTCTTTCAGAACATGCCCTTCTTCTTATTCACAACTAACTTATCTCCTTCTCCTCCTCCAATACTTTACTGTCACCCTCCTTACCGACCGGAGGTCAGAGAGAAGGGGAAGGAGGAGAATCTATACGTTCGAGGCCTCGATGACCGTGCCGAAGGACGGGAAGAGCAAAGTAGAATTAAGGAGGAGGACGCGGAGATGAAGAAGAAAGGGGCGGATTACGGCGTGAAGGTGGTGGAAATCGAGGAGCCGAATCCGGGTGACAGCGCCATCCGGAAGGTTTGTGATTCGAAACAAAAATTAGTTCTTTTTAGTGTTAATATTTTTTAATTATGTTTTTGATGTCACTTTCGGAAGTTTGGATCTTATGTATTTTTCATTAGCAGCAGTAGTTTTCTAACAGTGGCAACATTTATGAACGAAAAGTAAAAGAAAAAAATAACACTTTGTTAAGAATGGTGATATTTAGATAGCTGGGTGTGTAAATTAGAATATAGAACTGATGGAGAAGTTGGTTTGGTATCTTTTCTTGTAGTGATAGAGGTAGTATATTATCTTTGTAGTTAGAACTCGAACCATGACATGAATACATCATGGCGCAATACGGAACTAGCGACCTGGGCACGAAATGAGTTTAGTGTGTACTATTGTATTTTTGGAGTTTGTGTTATATCCGATAGTGACATTATTCTAGGTTGAAAGTCCTATTTTTCCTTGAGTTTTTGGACAAAGGACTCGACCTGGACACGAACTTTCGGCTTAATTTGCAGATCCAATGGTCATCCCAAAAATGAGAAAGATCATATTGCTTGAAGCAATAATAGCAACAAAGATGAAGGGAATAGCTATAAGGAAGCTATAAAATCAGGATAATATTTTTGCTCATTTTATTTTCATAATTTTCAGACATTTTTTTAGTATGTTGGTTAATTTTGTAAAGTTGTATTAAATATACAATGTAAGACATTTCAACTTTATTAGTCTATGTACATTTGTTTTTATCTATTCTACAAGTACTTATGTCTAGATGTTCATTTACTTTCCTTTTATATTATAAAGAGCTTTACTTTCATAAAATTTTAAGAGAATTACAAAATATTTATCTATATTTAATATATTAATTTAAGCTACAAGCAATTTTGAAATGCTAAATAAACCGGCAATTAAGTAAACTACTTAATATATTAATATAACGCAAACAGGAACGAGCGTTCCAACTTTGGAATACTTTCTACGTGTTCCAGTAAGTGGCACAAAAATTAATTTGAAATATTTTGTTATGAACGCATTTTTTGTGTTTCAACACTGGAAAGCATTTAAACCGTTCCAATAAACATTTCTTGGAACGCATTTTTTTCGTTTCAAGAATCTTGGCAACCCATAAATAGGCATGGAATATAGGTGTTCCTAAAATTTTTTGGAACATATCTCTTCCGTTCTAAAATAGTCTTTTTGGTGTAGTGTTTGTACCTTTTTACAAAAAGATACAAATTCAAAAAAAGGCCGTACTTTTATTTGCAAGAAAGTAAATTCAAGTATATCATGAATAGTCATCGACTATTACGAACGCATAAAGCTTACCGCCAAGACTGGCGACTCTACTTGGTCCAAACAAGTCCGTATGTAATAATTACAGTGGTCTAGAGGTACTTACAGCATTTATAGATTTAAAAGATGATCTAGATGCCTTGTTCTTTTCACATTCGGCACAGACGATATCTTTCTTGAAAGTAATATCGGGTAAGCCTCTTACCATTTTTTTGTGGACAATCTTGCAATAATGTCTATGTTTGCATGTCCAAGACGCATATGCCATATCCAGTTTTCGTCTTGGGATGTAAGTAGACACTTTCCTATAATGTTAGTATTTTCTGACAGATATAATATATATATATATATATATATATATATATATTTTATATATATATATATATATAAAATATATATATATATATATATATATATATATATATATATAAAATATATATATATATTGTCCTCTCGTATTCCCTCAAAGGAAGTTATTCCAGAAGTTTTATCATAGAAAAAATATTTATTCTTAATAAAATTAATTCCATAACCATGATCAGTCAATTGACTAATACTTAGCAGGTTATGTTTTAATTCTTTTCCTAAACATACATTTTTAATAATGGGTGAGAGAGAAGTACCTATGTCGCCAATTTCGATTATATGCCCTTTTAAGTTATTTGCAAAGGGGATATAGCCTTCTTTCTTAATCGATAGAGTTACAAATAATGTGTTATCACCTATCATATGCCTGAAGCAACTACTATCGAGGATCCATTTGCTTTTAGTGGGAGGAGGAAGGTCCACCTACAACACAAGTTGAAGATGTAATCTTTGGTACCCACTTTCTTGAGGGTCATGATTTGTTAGTTTTTGGAACCCAAACATATACATGCATATCTACAAGCTTCCTAATCTTGCATTGATGTGATATATGTTATTTTATACCACAATAATAACATGTAGCTGAAGTGTTGTGCTAGATGGAGTTTGAAGATCATGTATGTGCGTTTTTGAAGATGTGTGTGACTTTTTGTATGGAAAAGTATACATAAATGCATGACTTCTAGCAGTGTTGGTCATGTTGTGTTTGTTCTTAGCCTTGTTACTTGTGTTCACTTGAGCTACAGGTTTGACAACTTGTTTGCTCAGCTTAATCTCTAACTTTTCAGAGACGTTACAGGCTTCATTGTACTTGGCCGTGAGTGCATCTAACCTCTGAGTAGTGATATTATACTTCTTTTTCTCTAGCTCATATAGATTATTGAGTTTTATATTTTTTCGATTAGCTTTCTCAAGCTTTTTAAGAGTGTCATGTAAACTCAACTATAAAGAAATAACTTCATCCGTATTACTAGAAGAGTTTCTAATGTCTTCTAGCATATGAGATTGCATAGAAAGCTTAAATTGTACAAATTTTATCTTTTTCTTGGTGCTTTTGTACAAATCCATCATTTTCTTCTGATCTTCTAACAGATCAGTGAAGGCATCAGGCAGTCCATCTAATATAAATTCTTTATTAAGAGGATTCGATATAACCTTAGCATGTGTGTCTATAAAGCAAAGATTTGTTGTGTTGCAAGGTTTTTCTTCTTCTTCTTCTTCAGAATCACTAGTCTCGCTTTCACTCTAGATGCTAGTGTTAGCATAATTTCTTGTCGAAGTCATTCTTTTGCTTAACTGATCATGCATGCTTCCCTTTCTTACAACAGGACAATTTTTTTTGATCTGACTTGTCTTCTTACAACAGTAGTAGATTGGTTCTTCGTCGTCTCTGGAATCATTTTTCCTTTCTGTTCGTCTTCTCGTACTTTAGGAATCTTCTGAAGTTTCTTGTCATGAGGGTCATTTGCTCGTTGTCTGAGCTATCAGATTCACTCTCATCATCATAGGTTGTCTTATGGTGAGTTTTGAATGCTATAGCCTTCTTTTTTGCTGTTGGCTCTTCGAAATCCTTAAATTCTAGCTCAATACCAGAATCTGTGATATTAGCGACACAAAAAAATGTCGCTAAAAGACACAAATACATCGCTAAAGCTAATTAGCGACATTTTAGTGTTGTCGCGTATCTGCAAGTCGCAAATCATATAAACGTCGCTAAATGTCTCATGTGCGACGACCAACGTTGCCAATTTAGTAACGTCTACCAACAAGGTGTCAAAAAATTTGCGACACAAATGTTGTTGCTAATGGTCCGTAAATGTTGCAGCAAACAGCGACGTCCACCGACATAAAGTGACGATCGGCGACGTTTATAAGCGACGCAAAACGTCGGTCACTTAGCGATGTGTAGTGACGCTATACTGAGTCGCTAATAGTCGCTAAACTGTATATATTACCAATGTGTAGCGACGCTCTTCTGCGTCGCTAAGCATTGCTAAATGTCGCTATTTTAGTAGTGGAAAAAATAAAAAAAGAATAATAAAGAAAAATATGAAAAAGAATTATAAATCGAGTCTGAAGAAAATCTCGTCGTATAGATCATTACAATATATAAATATCCACGTAAATAAGTGCAAGAAATAAAGTCTGAAAGTCTCAACAATATCATGGGTCTACACACAAACAACTAGTCTACAAACAAACAACTAATAAACTATCCTAACTAGGACTATTGCGGATCTAGTGGAGGATGGGCACCGCCATGCATCAGAGATAAGAACAACTCAAACTGCTCCCGTGAAATCGACACCGACTTCGATGAAGGCAGTAACATCAGTGGAGTCGGTGTCGATGAAGAAGGCAGTGACGTCAGTATAATCAGTGACGATGAAGGCGTACCCGGAGGACGTATCTGCTCCAACGCTGCTAGTCGATGGTTGTATGTGTCACAATCTGCTACCCAAATTGTTGGACCGGGCCGGGCCATGCCCAGCCTACGCTTGGTTATAGCGTATTAAGCTATTCTAAATAAAGACAGTAATGAATCTAGGATACTAACAGTTATAATATCACACTTTAAAGGTTCATCAAAACATAGCATCTATAAGCGAAAGTAAAATAAGTTCGGATTTAATTATTACACTTCCAAGGTATTAAACTGGAGACAAAGTCCAGTGACCAAAACATAAATTCTAAACAGTTCAACAACTAAGCCAAAAGGAATCTAAGCGAGACTACCAAGCGAGGTTCCCTACGGGGACTTCTTCGAGAGCAATGACCCGGTCCTCTGCAGTGGGCCCATAGTAAGGATCACAGAGCAACTCTTCCTCAGAAAGTATGCCTACAACATTTTTCTGTCATGAAGGGAGAAAGTACTGGTTCTATATACTAAATATACTGAGCATGGAATAAAAGAGATGTAATAAAATAAGAATCATGTCACATCATAATCTATCATGTAACAAATACATTTTTCGTGGCGACGTATGTATATCTAGTGTTTAAAACTCTAGTAGGTACGTAATTGGTCAATAGATATAAAATGTACCGGTGTACAAGTCAACATGTAATAAAATGTACGTACGCACAAGTGCACAAGCAATAGATGTACATACTTATAAATAAGCGGGATAAGGCCTACGACAAGGTTTCCATGTAATACGACCTCGCTCGGTACATACGTACTGTAGAGGGGGGCATGATCACGTGCTCAACTTTGCGGCCGGTTTTCATCTATCAAATAATAGAATTAACGGCTGAAACTTGACGGAAGTGAAGGAGTACATACTGAGATTATGTCAGAGGAAAGAGTTCGTCGATCCAATGGTCAAATTGCACAGAAAATGTGCACAAAGTTGCTGCCTTCAAACGCACTTTCTGACTTCTCCAACACGTGCGTCATGACGGGATCCTGTACGAAACGCATTAATCATCTGTAACACGCATCGGAGATAATGCTCGCATGCTGGGTGGCATGTAGGGGGTCGCCAGAGTCATGGGGGTGGTCGTGGGTCATCGTCGACGACAAGGGGGTGATCGCCGACTCGATGGTGGTCGCGGGCGGCGGTTTACAGCCGCACTGTACTGCCGTAGTGCTTGCTGCTGCTCACAGCAGCTATGTTCAGGGCCGCACGTTGTGGTGCACCGTAGTCGAGGAGACAGTAGTGGAGACGCCGGGTTATCCGAGGAGAATGGAAAAGGAGAAGGTGGATGATGGTAATGGTGATGGGATGAAAATGATAATGGAGTAATGGTAAAGATGATGGTATCAGATGTGGGGAGTTTGGGAGAGAGGAGAGAGGAGAGAGAGAGTGATATGAGGAGAAGAGTTGGGAGAAGAGGTGTATCGGCCAAAATAAAGGGGGGGCTGTGGTCAGCCTATGGAGGGATAAAGGAGATGCTGTTGTTGGAAGAAAAGTTGGAAGAGATAGTGAGATGTGTGGTAATTAGAAAAGGGGGTTGGCTGTGAGTAAAATAAAGATAAAGAGAATAGTATGGGATTAGGGCCGGCCAAAGGGTGGGGCTTGTATGATTGTGTCATGTGGGAATGTGGTGGTGGATTGATGGAGGCAAAATCAAGGGCTAGGATTAAGTGTAGGTTAGATTAGGTCATACTTTCTAGTTTCTAAACTTAATCGTAATAAACTAAATAGTATTATTAGGTTGGCTAGAACAATGTCACACCCCAAAACCAGAATACTGAAGAGCGGGGGAATGACTCAGCCTGCTACGTATTACGGGTAGGTGAATACCGTATAATACGATCAATGCTGTCTAATAAGACTAGGGGTGCATACTACATAAAAGTCTCACTATGGTCACTTTACATCTATTGTCTCAATCATTCAAACAAGAAACAGAAAATAGAGAACATGTGAGATAAAGCAGTAAGGCGTCCCAAACGCTCAGTCAAAATATTCTTGATATCTGGCTTTACAAAACACAGCCAGTTGATGTAGTAAGTATACACAATTGTTATCAGCTGCAGCCTGACTTAGTTACAATTATGCAAAAGTAGGTGCAAGACAATCTGACTAACATGTTGGTGCCAAACAGCAAGTATAAAGTAAATAACAAAAACGAGCGGGGAAGTAAGGAACCCACTCGAGTCCTCCTGCGATCATACCTCTAGTATTGACCATCTTGGAGGTAGAAGTAAGCTGGATCCTCGGGGACCGGCTCTAAATCTGGCCATGCAAAACCAGAGAGGTTAGACCTCTAATAGCAAGTACCGCAAGAGAGCACGATATTAGGAATGAAGCCAATCATAAGAAAATATGATAATAGATCTCTGGTATTACTAGGATTCACATAACATCACGACACTTCGAACCAACCTCCCAACCAAACAAGGACAAAAGTTGGCCCGTCATGTCCTAATATTTTGATCATCTCAGTTAGGCAACAGAGTAGGTATAGCACACAAACAAATCAATTTAAACGGCCATGCAACTACTACGGCTTGCTACTGTGAGTTCCAAGTTATCCTGGATTTATGCAATAAAGGATTCCTCAGTTCGTACTATGTGCAAGCAAGGCTAGTCTATCCAATCAATCAACTGCGCCAGTCATGTATTTAGACGAGTCCCAGCGGGACGCTCGTCGTTAGTATTCCATGTATAATTAAATAATATAAACAGATACCGCTTCCTGCCCGTGTGGCAGATTTGCAGTACTTGTGTGAACCAGCCGGCCTGTCGGGCACTTAATAGTCCCAAGAGGGCTGCCATGTAAGAACTCAAGAATTCATTCTCTCCATGCGGTCATTATTTTATTTATCTTAATAGCCTCTATGTCAAGCGAAATCCCATGCCGTGGGTCATGGTCATTCAAATGAGAACTTTCGTACGGGGTACGATATGCACAACTCTACAACGTTACCCGTGCGGTTAGGTTGTAGGTCTTACATAGTGTAATACAACAATCAAAACTAACCACGGAATAATCATGCCTTGAGCATAAAGTACACATGCCGCTTTTGTAGAAAATAAATAAATAAATAAATTGAAACCTGCATGTGTCTGTAGGCCAATATTCAGGATTAGCCAGTCGATTGTAATAGTTCATAGTTAATATGAACGTGTCTCATTCATTCATTTCAATAAGACGACTAGCCAGTCTCTTAGTTCCAAATAGGAACGCATGATCAATTATTAAATTAAGATGATAATCCTCGTTTATTAATGTCAAGGCAATAATTAATGTTAATAAATGCCAAGTCAATCAATCAATAGTAATAAATGTCAATCAATGTCAATTTGAAACAAGAATCAGCCAAAAAGTCATTATGGCCAGCATTCATGCGGCCGAGAAATTATTGATTCATGCGACCGAGAATGAAATGGGGTACATGCGGTTGGGCAAGGGTGATTCCATGGGCCAGAACAGAATGGTCTTTTGTGGCCAAATTAGCAAAGCCCTATGTGGCTAGAAACAAAAAGTGTCTCATGCGGCTATGGCAACATACGCCCATGCGGCCAGGGGAAATTCTATGCGGCTGAATAGGTGCAAGCCTATATGCGGCAGATAAGTCTCATGCGGTCAGATAACTCTATACGGCTCGGGCTGATCTTTATACGGCAAGTGGCTGATCAAGCTTATGCAGCTGACTATGCCCTTGCGGCTAACTAAGTCCATGCGGCTGACTAAGCCCATGCGGCTAACTAAGCCTATACGGCTGACTAAGCCCAAGCGGCTGACTAAGCCCATGCGGCCAACTAAGCCCATGCGGCTGACTAAGCCCATACGGCCAAGGAAGACTTGCCGCATGAAAACTCATGCGGTCAAGCACTATTCTTCTTCTCCTCCTTCCCGAGAAGAAGAACCATGGGAAGCCATTGCTTCCAAGCTCCATAAATCCTTCAGTCGAAGCCCAAATCTGGACTTCCATAGGTCAAAATGGGGTAGAACGAAATTCTCTACAACATGGAACCATCAAAACTTGAAGATAACAAAGTTTACTAGATCAAAACCTAAAAAATTCGAAAATGCTTTAAACTTAGATCTACGTGAAATGAACCATGGAAATTGAAAATGCTAAGTACTAAAGTATCTAAGAAATTTGAGAGGAAGATAATGGAACAACAAAAATGGAGATCCATCAAGGAGCAAGTTGGCACTTGCCTAGGCTGCTGGTAGGTGGGGAAAGTTTATGAGGAAGAAGAGGAGTAATGGTGAAGAAGAGTAATGAAGAGAGAGAAAGGGTTTGGGCTTTAAATGAAGAGGTGGTGGTTTGTGGGGGTTTGTGTTCGGTTCATGATGAAACAGCTTACTTAATCCAAAACAAGCCGAACCCAAAGTATAGCTAAAGCAGAGTATAAATTGCAGGAAATAAAATACAGAAATAAAATTACAAAAAATTAATTAACATAAAATTAAAGGGGTTTAATTACAGAACAATACATGATAAATATTAGATAAATATATATTAAAGCAGTACATGTATTAAAAATACGTATTCTTGGAACGGTAAATGACATCTCTACCCTCCTTAGAAAAATTCTGTCCTCGGAATTTTAAATCCAAGCAGGATAGGAATATCAAAACTAAGCTAGTCTAGGTACAAGAAACTTCAGCAAGCAATCATTTTTCAATGTTAACTAGTGGATAACATATCTATATTAACAATCTATGATGTCAAGTAGTTCTATGCATAGGGTGACAAGCATGAGGGGTTAAGATAATCAAGGTACACGGGAAGAAATATACCTTGTGAGTCAAACAGATATGGATACCGTGATCGGATATCATCCTCACGTTCCCACGTTGACTCTCCTAATGAGTGATGACCCCAAGCAACCCGGACAAGGCTAATTGTTCGGTTCTTGAGTATCTTCTCTCTTCGGTCCAAGATGGACACAGGCTGCTCCTCGTAAGACAGGTTGGTACCAACAACCAGCTCAGAATGATCAAGGATATGGCTTGGGTCCGATACATACCTATGCAACTGAGATACATGAAACACGTTATGCACCTATCGTAACGAAGGTAGAAGAGATAAACGATAAACAACATCGCCTACCCTATCAAGGATAACGAATGGTCCTACGTATCGCGGACTCAACTTCCCGCGAACGCCAAATCTTATGACCCCACGGGTAGGCGAGATCCGCAAGAACACGTGGTCCCCAACGGAAAACTCTAGCGGCCTATGATGCTGGTCCGCCTAATGACGATGCCGATCCTGCGCAACTCGAAGTCGCTATCTAATTCCCTTAACCAATTCAACTGTTTGAATAATCATTTCTGGGCCTAACATCTTTCTCTCCCCAATATCATCCCATGCTAGTGGCGACCTACACTTCTTACCATATAGGGCTTCGTATGGCGCCATCTGGATACTGGCTTGATAACTGTTGTTATAAGAAAACTCAACCAAGTACAGGTGGCTCTCCGAAGATCCTCTAAAATCTAGGGTGCAAGCTCACAACATATCTTCCAAAGTCTGAATTGTCCTTTCTGATTACCCATCTGTTTGTGGATGGTAAGCCGTGCTAAATCTCAACTTGGTGCCCAGACTATGATGTAGACTCTTCCAGAAATATGATGTGAAACGGGTGTCTCTGTCTGACACAATACTGACAGGGACTCTATGCTGCCTGACTATCTGTTGCATATATAATTCTGCCAACTTTTCTGTAGATTGCCCTACTCTGAAAGAAAGAAAATGTGCTACCTTTGTAAGCCAGTCCACTATCACCCAAATAGCATCTTTACCACTTGGTGACCTTGGTAATCCGGTCACAAAGTCCATTGTGATGTGCTCCTACTTCCATTTCGGAATAGGAAGCGAGTGCAATAATCCAGCTGGCCTCTGCTGTTCTTCCTTCACTTGCTGACATACCAAGCAACGGGAAACAAATCTAGCTATCTTCCTCTTCATCCCGTTCCACCAGAAGTGCTTCTTGATATCCTGGTACATCTTGGTCCCTCCTGGGTGTATAGAATACTGGAAACTGTGAGCTTCTGCCATAACCTCCTGTCTGATATCTCCACTAGACATAGGCGCGATCTAAACCAAAGGGTACCATCTTCATGAATTTGTATCTCCTTTCTGAGTCCTGACTCACATTCTGCTCTAGGCTTCTAAATCCTTGGGTCCTGTGCCTGAGCTGCCTTGATCCTATCTACCAAGTCAAATTGGACTTGTAGACTTGCCAGAACTCCTACATCATTAGGAAGTATAACTTCGATGCCCATCTCCTGAAGTCTTCTAAGATGTGCTACTGGGTTGTTAACATAAATGCGCCGCCTCTCCTGCTGAGAGCGTCTGCTACCACATTAGCCTTGCCTAGATGATACTGAAGCTCAACGTCGTAATCCTTGATCAGTTCTAACCATCTTCTCTGCCTCATGTTCAGCTCCTTCTGAGTAAAAATGTACTTCAGACTTTTATGGTCTGTGTACATGTCCACTCGGTCACCATATAAGTAATACCTACATAGCTTCAAAGCAAATACTACTGCTGCTAACTCCAAATCATGAGTTGGATAATTCTTCTCGTGGTCTCGAAGTTGCCTAGATGCATATGCTATCACCTTCCCATGTTGCATGAGGACACATCCAAGTTCTTTCCCTAACGCATCACAATATACTGTAAAACTTGCGGGTCCAACTGGCAATGTAAAAATGGGCGCTGATATCAACTTCTGCTTCAGATTCTCAAATGATGTCAGACATTCTGCCAACCAAACGAATGGCACATCTTTTCGTGTCAAGCGGGTCATGGGTGCTGAAAGCCTTGCAAAGTCTGATATGAATCTCCTGTAATATCCTGCCAATCCCAAGAAACTCCGCACATTAGCTACGGTCTTGGGTACTGGCCAACTCTCTACTGCTTCTATCTTCTTGGGATCTACTGCTACTCCAACTCCTGATATGATATGACCCAAAAATAAAATATGGTCCATCCAGAACTCACACTTGCTGAGCTTGGCATACAACTGGTTCTCTCTCAGAACCTGCAATACCTTCCGAACCCTCACTTGATGATACCCTGAACGAAGATCTATCTTGGAGAAAACTCTAGCTCTGCTCGACTGATCAAACATGTCATCGATCCTTGGTAGTGGGTACTTGTTCTTTACTCTTGCCGCGTTAAGCTTCCTGTAGTCAATGCACAATTTGGATGATCCATCCTTCATTCCTACAAGTACCACTGGTGCTGTCCATGGAAATATATGCTAGCTTGGATAAACTTCTCCTCCTTCAGTTCCTCTATGTGCTGATATACCTTGGCCTGCTCTGAATCCGCCATTCTGTAAACTCGATCTGATATCGGTTTAGTTTCAGGTGCCAATTCTATACTGAACTCAATATCTTTTACGGGCGGTAGCCGTGGAAGTTCTTCGGGAAATACGTCTAGAAATTCTTTCACTACCTTCGGAACTTGAACTTCTTCCATTGTCGTTACTATTCCCTGCTCTTGCTGAGTTGCCTCTGATCTGACTAAGATGAATCTCTTCATGCCTAGAATATCAAAAGATACACTCCCACTATGATAATCTATTATCGCATGACTGTCTTTCAGCCAGTCCATGCCTAAGATAACGTCAAAATTTCCAACAGGAAATTCTATCAACTGGGCGGGTAAGGAATACCCGCAAACTACAATACTACACGCTAGAATAACTCTACTAACTCCTACGAGCCCATTGCCAGTGAGTATATTCAACCTCCCTCGTAATGCCTCGAACTCCATTCCTAGTCGTGTCGCAAATTATGCAGATACAAATGAATGTCATGCTCCCGAATCAAACAATGCTACTACAGGATATGAGACGACGAGAATGTTACCTGCCACAACATCTACCGATGCTAATGCCTCCACCAAGGACAGTATGAATGCCTGTCCTCGACCTCCTTACTGGTTTCCATACTGTGGCCTAGCCTGGTTCTGCTACTGGCCCCTACCTTGATGATGCTGGGGTGGTCTATGCTGGTGTTGCTGCATCAGCGGTCCCTGCTGCCGAAACATCTAAGCCTGTGGCATTAACGGACACTGTGCCAACGGTCTTACTGCCACTGCTGGTCCTCGATACTGGCCTGTCCCTGGTGCTGTTAGAGCAAAAAACTGTTGTATAGGTCCTCCTGACCTCGAATTCATGGGACAGGTGGTAACCTGATGATCTGGAATTCCACATATCAAACTCTGTCCGTTCAATGTTCGACACATATCTCTAGTGTGCCCTACCTTCCCACAATTAGTGCAGCCCGCTAGGGGTTGCTAGTTCTTCTTCTGTTGCTGCTGCTGCTGCCTGGGTGGTGGTGTTGGCCCCCGCATTACCACATCGTAAAAGCGAATGCCAAGGGATGGTGCTGTTGTTCGGGGCACAGCTCCCCCTCTTCCTTCAATCTGACTGTAGGATCTCTTTTGACCTTCAGTCCTTGTCGTGATCCTCTGAATGGTTATCTCATGCCTTTGGGTTGCCGTTAATACTTCGTCAAAAGTCCGGTAATTATGCCCCTCTATCAATTGCAAGAGCTCAAGGTGAAATCCTTGCTGAAATCTCATAGCCCTCTGGCTCTCTGTCTCTACCATCTCTGGGGCGAACCTACTCAATCTGCAAAACTCCGCTGCATAAGCATCTACCATCTTGTCGGCCTGCTTGAGGTTGATAAACTTCTGTTGTAGCTCAAACTGCGCCACAACTCCATAGTACTTCGTCTTAAACCTTGCTATAAAATTGTCCCAAGCAACGGGGCGTCTTATACCTACTTCCTCTGATTCCCACCAATCACGTGCGAGATCCTGAAGTAGCAACTTCACCTGATCCACACGTTCTTCTGCCGGTACCTTAGCCGCCGTCAGAATAGCTTCAATGTCCTTAAGCCATGCATCTGCTGAGATGGCATCTTCCGTGCCCTCGAAACGTCGGGGGTTGAACTTACAAAATCTGGTTGATGCTCCTGAATCTGGCCTTGTCCCTCTTTCCAAAGCCGTCTGTAATCCTTGGTTGAGTAGTACGTTCTGCTCTTACAACTGAGCATGCATGCGCTGCTAGGCTAACATCTGATCTTGCTGAGTAGCCATCATTCCTCTCATGATCTCCAGAAGGGCCGATGTGTCCACGTCTACGGGGGTAGGTGGAACTGTTGGTGGTGGTGGAACCTCCGGATACCGTGATCCAGCTACTGCTTCTACTATTTCTTCTTCCTGGATAGTCTCTTGAGGTAGTACTGGCCCTTATTGCTGATCAACCTGGTCATGTTGTCCATGCTGTCCATGTTGTTGCTGTCCAGCTTTGACAGGTGCGGACGAAGTGCCCCTAAGAAAAGGGACAAGAGAACAATCAAATGACCGGACTTGAAGGATCAATAAAGTCAAGGGATACTGGAATGTCAAGCTGGAGTTAAGAATTGACGAATCATGAGATCAAGGGAGAACATATGTGATTGAGACATCCTATTAAAATACCCCACAAGTCTGAAATCAGACCTGCATGGGCCACCACTAAAACCTTGTCATGCCCTAGAACCAGAATACTGGAGAGCGGGGGAATGACTCAGCCAGCTACATATTACGGGTAGGTGAATACCGTATAATACGATCAATGCTGTCTAATAAGACTAGGGGGTGCATACTACATAAGTCTCACTATGGTCACTTCACATCTATTGTCTCAATCATTCAAACAAGAAACATAAAATAGAGAACATGTGAGATAAAGCAGTAAGGCGTCCCAAACGCTCAGTCAAAATATTCTTGATATCTGGCTTTACAAAACACAGCCAGATGATGTAGTAAGTATACACAATTGTTATCAGCTGCAGCCTGACTTAGTCACAATTATGTAAAAGTAGGTGCAAGACAATCCGACTAACATGTCGGTGCCAAACGGCAAGTATAAAGTAAATAACAAAAACGAGCAGGGAAGTAAGGAACCAACTCGAGTCCTCCTGCGATCATCCCTCTAGTATTGACCATGTTGGAGGTAGAAGTAAGCTGGATCCTCGGGGACCGGCTCTAAATCTGGCCATACAAAACCAGAGAGGTTAGACCTCTAATAGCAAGTACCGCAAGGGAGCACGATATTAGGAATGAAGCTAGTGATAAGAAAATATGATAATAGATCTCTGGTATTACTAGGATTCACATAACATCATGACACTTTGAACCAACCTCCCAACCAAACAAGGACAGAAGTTGGCCCGTCATGTCCTGATATTTTGATCATCTC
This sequence comes from Iris pallida, assembly GCA_029216955.1. Taxonomy (NCBI): domain Eukaryota; kingdom Viridiplantae; phylum Streptophyta; class Magnoliopsida; order Asparagales; family Iridaceae; genus Iris; species Iris pallida. Next base: position 9,295,461 of record JANAVB010027598.1, read on the forward strand.
AGTTAGGTAACAGATTAGGTACAGCACACAAATAAATCAATTTAAACGGCCATGCAACTACTATGACTTGCTACTATGAGTTCCAAGTTATCCTGAAATTATGCAATAAAGGATTCCTCAGTTCTTACTATGTGCAAGCAAGGCTAGTCTATCTAATCAATCAATTGCGCCAATCATGTATTTAGACGAGTCCCAGCGGGATGCTCGTCGTTAGTATTCCATGTACAATTAAATAATATAAGCAGATACCGCTCCCTGCCTGTGTGGCAGATTTGCAGTACCTGTGGGAACCAGCCGGCCTGTCGGACACTTAATAGTCCCAAGAGGGCTGCCATGTAAGAATTCGGGAATCCATTCTCTCCATGCGGTCATTATTTTATTTATCTTAATAGCCTCTATGTTAAGCGAATTTCTATGTCGTGGGTCATGGTCATTCAAATGAGTACTTTCGTACGGGGTACGATATGCACAACTCTACAACGTTATCCGTGCGGTTAGGTTGTAGGTCTTACATAGCGTAATACAACAATCAAAACTAACTACGGAATAATCATACCTTGACCATAAAGTACACATGCTGCTTTTGTAGAAAATAAATAAATAAATAAATTGAAACCTGCATGTGTCTGTAGGCCAATATTTAGGATTAGCCCGTCGATTGCAATAGTTCATAGTTAATATGAACGTGTCTCATTCATTCATTTCAATATGACGACTAGCCAGTCTCTTAGTTCCAACTAGGAACGCATGATCAATTATTAAATTAAGATGACAATCTTTATTTATTAATGTCAAGGCAATAATTAATGTTAATAAATGCCAAGTCAATCAATCAATGGTAATAAATGTCAATCAATGTCAATTTGAAATAAGAATCAGCCAAAAAGGCATTATGGCCAGCATTCATGCGGCCGAGAAATTAGTGATTCATGCGGCCGGGAATGAAATTGGGTACATGCGGTTGGGCAAGGGTGATTCCATGCGGCCGGAACAGAATAGTCTCATGCGGCCAAATTAGTAAAGTCCTATGTGGCTAGAAACAAAAAGGGTCTCATGCGGCTACGGCAACATACGCCCATGCGGCCAGAGGAAATTCTATACGGTTGAATAGGTGCAAGCCTATATACGACAGATAAGTCTCATGCGGTCAGATAACTCTATGCGGCTCGGGCTGATCTTTATGCGGCAAGCGGCTGATCAAGCTTATGCGGCTGACTAAGCCCATGCGGCTAACTAAGCCCATGCGGCTGACTAAGCCAATGCGGCTAACTATGCAGGAACGAAATAGTAAAGCGTAATACTCTAGAGGGGGGTGAATAGAGTTGGCAGCAGAATAATGCTAATTAAAAATGTTAGCAGCACAATCACAGAATATTAATCACAACTGAAATAAAGTAAAGATAGAGTTAAGAGAGCAAACGCAAAGACAGCGATGTATACTGGTATCTCTCTGTTGAGGACTAATCCAGTCGGTAGAACTCTTGCTACCAGTTGAATCTACTATTGGAAAAACCACAAGTTTTCTTACGAAGTCCTTGCAACTTCTACAACGCGAGCTTTGATACGAAGAACTCGTCCAACTTCAAATGTGAAGAGGTATTCTTCAATCAAGCCTTCTGATTACAATCTCTTAGAAACTTCTAGACCGTACCGCACTGGCAAATTGACTAGAGGATTGTAACTGGCCTGGGATCTAAAATTGAAAGCTCTAGAAAACTCTTTGGAAGACAGAAAGCTTTAGATAGAGAGAAGATTGAAAGTGAATGAGTGAGTTGAAATGATCGAAATCCTTCTCTATTTATAGGAGTTCCAAAGGCAAACTTCTGACAGAATTCGAACAGAATTCGGACAGAACTCTATGAGCAAATCTCGGTCAAATCCGCAACTGCAGGAGGACCAAGTTTCAAGGATTCAAAATCACAACGGCCACTAACCGAACTCTGGCCGAACTTGGTCCGAGTTCTGTCAGGGTTAAGTCAGGGTTTAATTAGGGTTTTGAAAATGCTTTTGGAGATCTTTGAAAACCTTTTTGAGAGGTCATTTTAAAAACATTTTGAACTCATTTGAGGGTAGCCTATTTGCCAGTACGACTCGGTGTACAACATATTCCTAGACTCAAATAAAATGAAAAATATATTGCATAAGGAATTATAGACTCGAGTAGGCAAACAGATCTTCGGTCTTGAATTCAGTGGATAGCCAATCTTGATCATGTCCAAGAATCCGAGATGTCCCGTATATCCAGACAGAGTTTGATCAATTATTAAAATCAGGTTGACCATATGACCAATGGGCCAACAATCTCCTCCATTTTGATAATTGACAAACTATGAATGATATAACATTAAGCTTGTTCAAAAAAATCAAAAAGTAGAAGTAGAATTGTTCATATCCTGTATTCTCAAAAAAATGTTAGATCTTTAATTTTCTCCCCCTTTGTCACTTAGCAAAATAATTGCAAAAGAAAAGGCTCCCCCACAATCAATGCATAAGTAACAAATAGTGAGAAAACATATAAAAGAAATAAGGCATAAAAATAGAGAAATATCGCAGGTATGTATAAAATAATCACAGGCATGTAATTTCACAGACAGTTAGAAAGAATGAAGCAACATAGAGAGATAGTGCTAACATAAACTGAAACTGAATCATAGTGATGAAATAAACTGGAATGCCATAAACTAAGGCAAAATAAAAACATGTCCATGCAAATAAATAAGTACTGAAGCAAACTACAAAGTGCTGATAATAATCAAAAAGAAATGATAAAAACTTGGAATGTTGGAGCATTTCCAAGTATACAATAGAATATCACTCAAAATCAGATAGTCACATCTCCTCATCATCATCATCATCAACATCATCAGCAGCTTGACCAGCATGTCCTGAAGGACCAGCTCCAGAGGTACCAGCGCCAGAAGGATGTGGAGGGGCACCAGCATAGAACTCACCAACATAATCACGATGTGGAGCACGATCAGGACGGTACCAATCATAGGCGTTACCGAGCTGGAAGTAGGCATGAACAGCCTCATCCTCACAGCGGTAACCAGAGAAAGCTGGATCTCTAGGGATGGAACCGGCTGAATGACCATATTGGGCGAAACGAAGATCAGCTAAGGAGTTTGCAAGCGCCTGATAGCGGGTGACGTCGCGGAACTCACGCTCGCGAGCCATGTCCGTCATCGAGACGTGCAAAGCAGGTAAATACTGATGTATGCCCTCAAATGTCATGGCATACTGATGAGGTGGTGGAGGAGGTACATTAGGAGGAGCAGTAGGTGGAGCTGTAGCAGTCATGCTACGACGAGATAACTGAAGAAACTTGGGCTCAGGGTCCTGAGTACAAGTCGACAGATCGATATCGAAGCGCTGAAAGATGCGTGAGAGAATCATCGCGTAAGAGAGATTTCTATCTCTTGTACGACAATGACCCGTCATCTGAATCATGGTCTTAGGGGCAGAAAATGGAATTCCCTTAAGAATGTGGTACATGGCGGACAGCTCAAGAGAGGTCACATCATCCTTGGAAGTGGATTTTGGAAGGATAGTGGAATAGATGATGCGATGCAATTCATAGTTAAACAAGTTCAGGTTGTTAGCCTTGAACTTTCCAGAGCGTACTCTATCAGGTACACAGAGTTCTGCTTTGAAACTTGCGAGTGTCGTGTCTTCGGAGAAATCAAATTCAGTGATATCGACTAGCGGTTCACCTTCGTTAGGGATACCAAGGATCTCCGCTAAGAGGTTATCATCGAAATTGATATCAATACCTCCAACACGTGTGCTCACATCGAAAGTGTCTAATATGAGATTGCAATAGAATAATCTAATGGCATTAGTTGCTATAGGGAAGCATATTTGAACAAAAAGATATAGCCCTAATGCCTCAAACAAATGACGATGATCAGGAAATAAAGTCCATTTGACTGGAGCGCCTGTGCATATGGATCTCATGGAGAAGTCTCCATACCACAGTAGGGCTTGGTCTAGGGTTTGGAAGAAAAACCCGTCGAACGCACCGTCGTTCGTTTGGACTTGCGAGAAGAGGGAATCCGTATGCGGATGCGAAGATGACCCTTCCTCACTAGGAGTCGTCTTCTTCCTCTTAGATGGATTGAATTTAGGTGCCATATGTGCAAATTGGAATAAAAAATGCACTAATTGAAAGGTGGAGAGAGATAGAGTTATACCTCACGAAATCAAGATATGTCATAGAGAACGACGATCTCCGCACGATTCCAAATTTTGGAGAGATTTCACCACTAGGATTGGATGGAATAGGGTGGTAAAGAACTAGGGTTTTGGTGCTCGGGTCGACTGCTGCTGCTGTTTGAAAGAAATTTGGAAGCAATAAAGAAGAGGGGCTCTCGGGTTCTGGATATATAGCCTGATACCCTCAATCGAACTCGGGCCGAATTCGGTCAGAGCTCTGGCCGAATTCGCCCAGGGTTCTATAAAGTTGATTTTTGCCACTCTTTTTCATTGTCTCATTTCAAATATTTAATTCAAAGATTAGTTATTTTAGCCTTCAATTAATATTATTGACGTCCAAAATTCCTAATTCTCGACGTAAATAATTGAAACGATCTTCCGCTAGAGGTTTGTGAAGATGTCAGCTAGTTGATTTTCAGTATCTATGTACACAAGGTTTATATCTCCATTTTGATGATGATCTCTAAGAAAGTGATGTCGAATCTCGATATGTTTAGTACGAGAGTGACATACTGGATTCTTAGTCAAATTAATAGTTCTTATGTTATCACAGAAAATGGGAATATGTGTATAAAATAAATCATAGTCTTCTAGGGTTTGTTTCATCCACAAAATCTGAGCGCAACAACGTCCTGCGGCGATGTACTCAGCCTCTGTTGTTGATAGGGCTACAGAATTTTGCTTTTTACTAAACCATGAGACTAAAGCCTTGCCTAAGAAATAACAAGTGCCACTGGTACTTTTTCTATCAACTTTGCATCCAGTAAAATCTGCATCCGAATAACCAATAAGGTCAAAGGACTTAGTTTTGGGATACCACAAGCCAACAGAAGAAGTACCCTTAAGGTATCGAAAGATACGCTTAACTGCGGACAGATGTGATTCCTTTGGGTTAGTTTGAAAACGTGCACACAGACAAACACTAAACATTATATCTGGACGACTAGCAGTTAAATAAAGTAAACTACCAATCATACCTCGATACTTACGTGTGTCGACTGGCTTGCCTTGTTCATCTGAATCAAGCTTTGTTGAAGTTGCCATTGGAGTGCCAATAGGTTTGACATTGTCCAGATCAAACTTCTTTAGCAGATCTTTTGTATATTTGGCTTGATTTATGAACGTCCTATTATCAGTTTGTTTGATTTACAGTCCGAGAAAGAATTTTAGCTCTCCCATCATGCTCATCTCAAACTCATTCTGTATACACTTAGAAAATTCTTGACACAGAGATTCATCAGTAGATCCAAATATAATATCATCAACATAGATTTGAATTAAAAGAAGTTTGCCATTAAAAGACTTAATAAACAGTGTAGTGTCCACCTTGTCTTTTGAAAAACCGTTGTCAAGTAGAAAAGAGCTTAAACGATCATACCAAGCACGAGGTGCTTGTTTTAAACCGTATAAGGCTTTCTTTAACTTGAAAACATGATCTGGGTTTTTGAAATCCGTGAAACCTGGAGGTTGTGCTACAAAAACTTCTTCTTTTATAAATCCATTTAAAAATGCACTCTTGACATCCATTTGAAATAGTTTGAAATCATGAAAACATGCAAATGCGCATAACATGCGAATGGATTCTAATCTCGCAACTGGGGCATAAGTCTCATCGTAGTCGATACCTTCTTCTTGATTGTATCCTTGAGCTACGAGTCGAGCCTTATTACGAGTCACTAAACCATTCTCATTCAGTTTGTTTCGGAATACCCAACGGGTGCCAATGACCGGATGATCAATAGGCCTGGGAATAAGTTCCCAAACTCGATTCCGTTCAAATTGGTTTAATTTCTCTTGCATAGCATCTATCCAAAAACTATCACTACATGCTTCATCAATAGTTTTAGGTTCTAGCTGTGAAATAAAAGCAACACTAGAAACAATATCTCTACTGGATGTACGAGTACTTACTCCTTTGGTAATATCACCAATTACCAAATCTTTTGGATGATCAGCTGTGAATTTTAACCTTTTCGGTAGATTCTAAAGGTAGCTGGTTCCTGGATCTTCTCTAGGAGGTTCAGCTAGTACAGAACTTGGTTGAGAATCAGCTGGAGTTTTGCTTGGTACAGATGTATCTTCGTCATTGTCATCAATAGTCATTTGATTCAATTCATCAAAAGTGACATTGATTAACTCTTCGATGATCATGGTACGTTTGTTGAAGACTTTGTATCCTTTGCTCTTGGCCGCATAACCTAAATATATACCTTCATCGGCCTTTTCATCAAATTTTCCCAAATTGTCTTTTGTATTAAGAATAAAACATTTACAGCCAAAAATTCTAAAGTATAAAACAGACAGAATTCTATCAAACTATAACTCAAATGGAGTCTTCTTCGATTTGGGTCGAATTAGAACTCTATTGAGAACAAAGCAAGCTGTATTGACAGCTTCAGCCCAGAAATATTTGGGTAGACTAAACTGGTTTAACATTACTCTGGCCATTTCGGTTAGAGTTCTGTTCTTACGTTCCACAACTCCATTTTGTTGTGGAGTCCTAGGGTAGGAGAACTCGTATATAAAACCGTGTGTGTCACAAAATTGCTCAAAATCAGCATTCTCGAATTCGCCTCCATGATCGCTTCTTATGCGAGTGATCATGTAACCTTTTTCATTCTGTACTTTCTTGCAAAAGGCGACAAATTCGGATAATGCATCATTCTTGCGTGTCAAGAAATATACCCGCGTGTATCTAGAGAAATCATCTACAATTACGAAAGCATAAAGTTTACCTCCGAGACTAGCAACTCTGCTAGGACCAAATAAGTCCATATGAAGCAATTGTAGAGGTCTAGTAGTACATACTGCGTTTATTGATTTGAATGTGGATCTGGTAGCTTTGTTTCTTTCAAATTGACTGCATACCGAATCCTTCTTGAATGTAATGTCCGGTAAACCGCGTACTAGCTTCTTTGTAGATAATCTTGATATTGTATCCATATTAGCGTGACCGAGTCTCATATGCCATAGATGACTCTCATCACTCTTGGCCATTAAGCATCTACCTGAAATGTTAGTTTCTTCTAACAAATAGAAAACATATATATTGTCTTCCCTGATACCTTCAAAGATAGTACTACCAGTTGAGCTATCAACTATAGTACATTTGTCTTTGCCAAAGTTGATTCCATAACCATGATCAGCTATGTGACTTATGCTGAGTAGGTTATGTTTCAACTCGGTAACCAGACAGACATCCTTAATCACAGGATAGGGAGACTTACCAATATCACCGATACCAATAATATACCCTTTCAAATTATTACCGAAGGAGACATAGCCTTCCTTCTTTTTCTTCGACAGTGTTGCAAATAGGGTAGCGTCACCGGTCATATGCCGTGAGCAACCGCTGTCGAGAATCCATTTGCTTCTAGCATGTGAAGGGTGTTCCTCCTACAAAACAGTTTGCAGATGAAACCTTTGGTACCCATTTCTTGTAGGGTCCTTAATTGTTAGCTTTAGGTATCCAAGCATAAACATTTAAATCAACAAGCTTTCTCATTCTACATGCAGATGATATATGACCAATGAGGCCACAATAATGATATTGTGCATGTCGAGTGTTGAAAGCTGAGTGGTGTGCATGGTTGGTAGGTTTAGGTTTTCTAGTATAGAAGAAAGCATACCTATAATCTTGTTTGGGCTTAACCTTTTAGGATAAAGGTTTTATAGGGTTAGGTCTGACAGTGTTTGGCTTGGGAATGTTCCAATTTTTTGGTAAGTGACACGTGTTAGGGTAGGAAGCAGCAGGCTCAGGCTGTTTTCCTAACCTAATTTTCAATCTTTTGGAAGTGTCATACAACTTAGTATAATCAGAAGTAAGTGATTCCATTCTGATTTGTGCACATTGAAGACTTTTCTTCTCTATAGAAAGTTCTTCCTTGAGTTGGTCAATAATTTTGTCTTTCTCTTCAGATGACTTGGTAGTCTCGTGTAATAAGAGCTTTATTGAAGAAAGCTCACCAGACTCACTAACATTATTTCTAACCTCAGCTAGTAGGTCGGTAAGTCTACCTATTTCACCTTTGTACTCTTTGAGTACCTTCTTAGCGGTCTGATACTTACTACACAGTTTCCTGTAATCAGTCATCAGGTTACTGAAGGCATCTCCTAATTGCTCAAAGGTGAAGTCATCATAATTATCAACTATAGGTTCAGTAGGTACCTGATCGGATGCCATAAAGCATACGTTTGCAGCGTCTTCTGATTGTTCGTCTTCTGAGTCGCTGGCTTCGCTTTCATGCCATATGCTGGTGTTGGCATATTTCTGTGATGTTGATCTCTTCAGGTTCCCTTTTTTATACCTGTTGCTCTTTTTGCTTGATGATGAGTTTGTGGGACAATCCTTCTTCATATGTTCCTACTTCTTGCAACCATAGCAGACAGCATCTTCTTGGTATCAGTTGTTGTTGTTGTTCTCTTTGACTCTCTTCTCATGTCTCATGAATCTTTTGAACTTCCTTGCTAGGAGTGCTTGATCTTCAGCGTCAGATCCATTGCTGTCTGAGTCATCTTCAGCGGCTTTTCTGTGCTGAGCCTTGAGAGTGATTGTCTTCTCCTTTGGTGCAGGCTCTTCAAAATCTTGTAGCTCCAGTTCATGAGTGAGTAGCTTACCCATGAGTACTTCGAGGGACATAGTTATGAGGTCGTTTCCTTCAATGATTGTAGTAGCCTTTGGAATCCAGTTCTTGGTGAGAGCTCGCAGGAGTTTGCGAATCTTTTCATGGTTACTGTAATCTTTGCCTAGGGAGGACAAAGGATTTATAATATCCAAGAACCTCTCGAACATTTGTGTAACTGTTTCGTTGGGCTTCACCTTAAACGCCTCGTACTCTTGAGTAAGTCTGCTGACTTTAGATTCCTTGACTTGAGTCGTGCCTTCATGTGTGACTTCAAGTAGCATTCATACTTCATTAGCCATTGTGCAGATAGACACCCTATTAAACTCAGTTCTGTCTAAAGCACAAAAGAGAGCATTAATGGCACGTGCGTCAAGACTGGCCCTTTTCTTTTCTTCCTCTGTATATCTGCTATAGGGTTTTTCAACTAAAACTCCATCAACATTTATACGAGGTGGCTTCTGATAGCTATCAAGAACAATGGACCATAAATCAAAGTCAAGAGATTTCAAGAAGAAACTCATCCGTGTTTTCCAATATGTATAATTCGTACCATCAAACAGTGGAGGTCTGTTTGTGGCCTGGCCTTTACTTGTGAATTTTACAGTTGCCATGTGTTGTGCTGTGATCTATAAAATAGTTAATTAAAAGTGAATAAATAATTGCACTGTTACCTTTGTTTTACCTGTAACATCCGCTCTGATACCAATTGTAGGAACGAAATAGTAAAGCGTAATACTCTAGAGGGGGGTGAATAGAGTTGGCAGCGGAATAATGCTAATTAAAAATGTTAGCAGCACAATCACAGAATATTAATCACAACTAAAATAAAGTAAAGATAGAGTTAAGAGAGCAAACGCAAAGACAGCGATGTATACTGGTATCCCTCTGTTGAGGACTAATCCAGTCGGTAGAACTCTTGCTACCAGTTGAATCTACTATTGGAAAAACTACAAGTTTTCTTACGAAGTCCTTGCAACTTCTACAACGCGAGCTTTGATACGAAGAACTCGTCCAACTTCAAATGTGAAGAGGTATTCTTCAATCAAGCCTTCTGATTACAATCTCTCAGAAACTTCTAGACCGTACCGCACTGGCAAATTGACTAGAGGATTGTAACTGGCTTGGCATCTGAAATTGAAAGCTCTAGAAAACTCTTTGAAAGACTGAAAGCTTTAGATAGAGAGAAGATTGAAAGTGAATGAGTGAGTTGAAATGATCGAAATCCTTCTCTATTTATAGGAGTTCCAAAGGCAGACTTCTGACAGAATTCGGGCAGAACTCTATGAGCAAATCTTGGTCAAATTCGCAACTGCAAGAGGACCAAGTTTCAAGGATTCAAAATCACAACGGCCACTAACCAAAATCTGGCCGAACTCTGGCCGAACTCGGTCCGAGTTCTGTCAGGGTTAAGTCTGGGTTTAATTAGAGTTTTGAAAAAGCTTTTGGAGATCTTTGAAAACCTTTTTGAAAACCTTTTTGAGAGGTCATTTTAAAAACATTTTGAACTCATTTGAAGGTAGCCTATTTGCCAGTACGACTCGGTGTACAACATATTCCTAGATTCAAATAAAATAAAAAATACATTGCATAAGGAATTACAGACTCGAGTAGGCAAACAGATCTTCGGTCTTGAATTCAGTGGATAGCCAATCTTGATCATGTCCAAGAATCCGAGATGTCCCGTATATCCAGACAGAGTTTGATCAATTATTAAAATTAGGTTGACCATATGACCAATGGGCCAACAAACTAAGCCCATGCGGCTGACTAAGCCCATGCGGCCAACTAAGCCCATGCGGCCAACTAAGCCCATGCGGCTGACTAAGCCCATGCGGCCAAGGAAGACTTGCCGCATAAAAACTCATGCGGTCAAGCACTGTTCTTCTTCTCCTCCTTCCCGAGAAGAAGAACCATGGGAAGCCATTGCTTCCAAGCTCCATAAATCCTTCAGTCCAAGCCCAAATCTGGACTTCCATAGGTCAAAATGGGGTAGAACGAAATTTTCTACAACATGAAACCATCAAAACTTGAAGATAACAAAGTTTACTAGATCAAAATCTAAGAAATCCAAAAATGCTTTAAACTTAGATCTACGTGAAATGAACCATAAAAATTGAAAATGCTAAGTACTAAAGTATCTAAGAAATTTGAGAGAAAGATAATGGAACAACAAAAATGAAGATCCATCAAGGAGCAAGTTGGCACTTGCCTAGGCGGCTGGTAGGTGGGAAAAGTTTATGAGGAAGAAGAGAAGTAATGGTGAAGGAGACTAATGAAGAGAGAGAAAGGGTTTGGGGCTTTAAATGAAGAGGTGGTGGTTTGTGGGGGTTTGTGTTCGGTTCATGATGAAACAACCTACTTAATCCAAAACAAGCCGAACCCAAAGCATAGCTAAAGTAGAGTATAAATTACAGGAAATAAAATACAGAAATAAAATTACAGGAAATTAATTAACATAAAATTAAAGGGGTTTAATTACAGAATAATACATGATAAATATTAGATAAATATATATTAAAGCAGTACATGTATTAAAAATACGTATTCTGGGAACGGGAAGTGAAAAATAACATATAGTAGGGTTAACCCACAAAATTTATTGAGCATCCTCTACATGGTACTAGTACCACTAACCTATACACCAATAATGACCATAATATATGTCACTATATTTATATATCTATTTGAGGAATCCTAGATCCTAACACTATTATCAATAATATTAAATTAAATATTGATATTAATATTAATATATGAAACTTGGGAGAGGGGGTGTATGTCATGAGAGTGGCCACATAAATTTTGGGTTGGGTATTAGGTCAAGTCGGATTAAGTTTGGCTAGGTGTGATCCATGGCTACAAATTTAAGTCATTTAGATCATTGATGAAATAGGAGCATGCGGGAGGTCAATTGAGTGGAACGCAAGTGGCATGCATATAGTAGACTTAAAATAGGTCAGGACCATATATTTGGTCGACTAGGTTGGATCGATGTCGAACCCCGAAATTAAATTGGAAGTTAGGTTACATTTTACGGTAGATGATCAATTGGCCTAAATTGTCCAAAAAGTTGTGCGATACAAAAAAATACAAAGAAACAATTTTCAGTGGGACATCATATACCAAAATAAAGGTAATCTTGTCTACTACAAATCTCATAAAAAAGTTTCCAAGGATGGACATCTCTGACGCTCCAAAAAGCAAAGGCACAAAAAAGTATATTTAATGATCAAAAATAATTATGATAATGTATTTATTAAAAATAATTCAATTAGAAAATTTAAAATAAACCCTAAAATTTAGAGTGCTCACAGTATGAATCCATGGTAGATAACAGCCTCGTACTGCTATCAACCATCAAATCCTGCATCAACGTCAGCCTCTCGCCCATGGACAGCTGTGATGCCTGTAGCTCCGTCATGCTGCACTATGCCGACGCTTTAAGATCAGTAACGCCATACTATATCATCTCAGCCATATCCTTGAGGTCTATGATGCTGCACTCAAGCGTATCAAATCGTCTGATGAGGGTGGCATCGTCCGTATGTGGCTGAGACTGGAGTTGCTCTTGCATCCTTCAAAGCATTTCGTCATGGACAGACTCATTCTGACAGTCAATGATCTTTTGGACTCGGGCAGACTCTTGCGAGGGCTGTGGGGAATGTACACTTGTAGCGAAGGCCCTAGAGGACTGTGTCACAACTAGGACGCCATAGGATCCGGTACCATAGTATGTACCCCTATGGAGACCACCAGTAGCGGTCGCCCACAACTCGTCCTCCGACGGAGCTGGAACGGGCTACGAGGAAGTACCAGCCTCTCCCACTGTAGGTGTACTAGCAGCCGCCCGCTCGCGAAGGTTAAGATACGTGGCCTAGAAAACTATGGATACTCGATAATTGCTAATATCTAATGTACTTACTATTACTAACTACATGAATATTTATTTGCATATTTCCTAAGTTATATTAAAATTAACGCAAAGTATTAAAATTAACACAATATTTTAATACTTACATAGGTCTGCTCGACCCTCCCATCAATGAGCTTCCCGCCCTTTCGATGGGTGGCCAGAAAGACGATCACCTTGTTGGCATCATGACCCCTTTGTACCTGTTAAAAATTTATTACTTAGTACTAAAATTAAATATTTTATCCTAGAACTAATTTATCAGACTTGCATTAAAATAATATATCAAAAATAAAAAATATACCAACTGATGGAAATGTTCCGTCATCGGAATCGACCTACACCACCACTTTGATGTCTTCTGTCTAGACGCCTTAGCCTTCTCAGACCTTTACTTATACCATGGCTCGTTGAATCTAGCCCTCATCACATTCCACTGATCAGGGGTGATCCAACCTTGGATCGACTTTTCGGCACGATTACGAGCCTTCTGGTCATTAATAGCATCACAGACCAGTTTGGCGGCGACGACAAGAAATATTCCCTCGATCAACTCGGCCCGGTGCTATAGGTAGAAATATGTTTGCTACAAGAAGTAATTTAGTCAGTTATATAATTTGCATAAATTAGATGATTCATACTAAAATAAAATATACTTTTACCTTGAAGTATGCAAACCAAAAGGCCTTCCTATTGTCCAGAGCATCAGAGTAGTTTATCCAAGGGCCACCATAATTGTACCTTAGAAAGTGGCCCAAGTGTATCTGTACCGATGAGGGACGATATCTATACGGAGATAATTATATTCATAAAAAGTAAATTTATGATGAATAAAGAAATAAATGATATATGATGATAAACCAACACACTTACTTTGTACCATCGACCTAATTCTCCGTCATCGTCTCGTCCGGAGGTGCACACGGAGGATCTCGCTGATACTGAGCCGACGTTGGGTCAAACTCCTCCATATGCTCATATGTCTCCATCGTTCCCTTAGTAAGAGGAATGCTAGACGATGGAGTAGTCTCAGGCCTGGAACTACTCATTCCAGGAGTGCTACCATGTAAAATCATGGCAGTCGGAGATATGGCTGGTCGATACACTGGAGTACTCGACGTCGAGGATCTAAAACCAGAAGAAAGTATCGGTGGAGAACTCCGTCCACGTCAGGACATGTCGAACGATCCGCATCGTCCTATCATACCTGATAACAATATATGATGATACAACAAATAAACAGATATATAGTATATTGTGCAGTTAGAAACATCAAAGTACATTCTATAAATGTAACCAGATAGAACATTCTACAGAAACATCAAAGCCTAGACCTCCTCTTCCTCTTATTCAGTATATTCTACAGAAACATCAAAGTCAATACTAGATAATAACATCCAGAATATCAAAGTTTAGATAATAACCAAGTCTACATAATAACAAAATGAAAGTGTATTTCTCTCAATCATCTTCAGAAAATTTATCTTGTTCGTCTTCTTCGACCTCCTCTTCCTCTTCCTCCTCATCTTCACTTTCATCTTCGCCTTCATCTTTTTCTTCTTCGGATAATTCTACTTCTTCTATATTATTAGTCGTGTAATAAGTAACTTTCAGGGAGTCCACATCTACAATATTTGTTACAAGAGGTAGCTCGTCCTTTGGATCAGCTTTTTGGTCAACGTCAAAGGTATCTCTAGCTTTAGTCTTGCATACTGCCCACCAGTCAGACCTCGTTGTTCCCCATCTCAGATAAGATGTGAAGTACACGAGCTGAGCCTGACTTGATAGGACAAATGGTTCGTAGTCTTGATAACTACGCTTATAGTTTATATCTGCAAGACTATGCTTGTCAATTTTCTAACCTTGATCTTGAATCGGATTGAACCATTCACACTTGAATAACACAATCTTAGCAGGTTCTGTGCCATAATTATATGTCAACTCCACAATCTCTCGTATGATGCCAACGAAATCATTGCCTGGATCGACATCTTTGTAGTTCGAAGATTTGATACACAAACAATTATTTTTCGTCGAATCAAGATCCAGGAAGCTGTCTCCGATCGAAGCATTTGTCGACTTGAACCTAAACCCATTCACACAGTAACTTGGCCATATTTTGATGGCAATAATTAATCCCTTGGCTAGAGTTATAATTGATTTAGTCTCAGGTGAAATTAGACGTCAACCTAAATACCAAAGAAGCGATAGTAAGTTATTTATTGTGCAGTTGCATTAAAAAAATAATTTTTGAGCTCCTTATATATACGCTCAACCAGGAAGGAAAACGATGTCTCAATTATCGTTTTAATTCTTTGTCTATTATTTAGGGTCTAACCGACCTCAACTTATCTTTATATGTGCTGAAAAATAATGAAGCAACCACCGATGAGTAGTATAATATTAGCTTATACTATTACATTGAGATGGCGTAAACCAGCTCATCATTAATTACTTATCCCTCTAGCTTCTCCACTTCATCTTCGTCACAATTGAGTAATATATAGAACTGAGCAGCCCTTAGCTCTTCGTTATTCAAATTTCTGTACTTTATTTTACCCAAAGACTTTCTGGACACATTGAATACTTTCAGTATTGTATTATTAGATTCCTGATATCCGTCATCATTTCTCAGAGCTCTTCTTCTATTAGTAGCAGTATGAGGTTTGAAATACTTTCGAGCAATAGTTTATAATCTTCTCGATAACATAAGCTTCACAAATAGAACCCTCAAACCGTGCCTTATTTTCATCTTTCTTTTTAAGTGATTTAGATGCCGCTCGAACGGGTACATCCACTGATACCCGACAGGCCTGCCAACACATGCCTCATAGAAAAGACAAATTGGCAAGTGCTCCATAAAGTCGAAAAATCAAGAAGAAAATACCTTCTTGAGCTTGTACAGTATTACCGTAATATCGTTCTCTTACTTTTCTAGACGATCGACAAGCAACTTAGTAGAACAAAGATCTCTGAAGAATATACTAAGCTCTGTCAATGGATCCCAAACGACCTGGGATAAGAATTCCTAAAATACAATCGAAATTAACCTCTTCATGAATACGTGACAATCGTGGCTCTTTATTCCCGTCAGTTTATACTCATTGAGATCGACGCATCTTCTCAAGTTCAAAATGTACTCGTCTGGAAATTTTAGGCCATGAATCCACCTACAAAATCTCACTTTATCCTCCTTCTCCAGTGATAAAATTTCCTTAGGCTACTTTAATTTTTTTCATTCCCCTCCTCTATTAAATGCAAAGCAGGACGTCTACATATTTCTTCCAAGTTCAACCTGGCCATTGAATTGTCTTTCGTCTTCTTTTTTACGTCCATTATAGTATTAATTATGTTGTTAAAAATATTCTTCTCGATATGCATGACATCAAGGTTATGTCTGATCAGATTGGTGCTCCAATGTGGAAGATCCCAGAATATACTCCTCTTCGTCCAGTTATGAGTGCGACCAAATTCGTCACACTTGTAGCCCTTTGCAGCCTCTTTAATAGCAGTTGGTAAATCTTTTACCTCTTCCCATATCATGTATCTCGGCCATCTTGGCGGTGGATTAGCCTTCTCCACAACGCCGGCACGAAAAGCATTCTTGTTCCTCCGGTATGGATGATCCTTCGGCAGGATTTGTCGATGACAATCGAATAAGCAAGGTTTGCCTTCGTGTTTCAAACGGAAAGCCTTGGTGCGGTCCATGCAATACAGACATAAAAGATGGCCATGAGTACTCCATCCTTGTCACTACCACATTTTAGCTTGAGAATATTTTGGTCATTTTGTGACTTTTGAATTATTTAAGATTTTGATTAATTGGTAAATTTTAGATTATTTTAATAATATTTAAATTAATATATTATGATTTTGGTCATTTTTCATTTTTTAATATTTTAGGAAAATTTTATATTTTTAATATTGTTTTTATTGGATTTGTTTAGTCGGGTTTGAGTTTCATCTCGTTCCGACTTGTATTGTGACCCGGGTAGCTTAAACTCTAGATGGGATCCAATATTAAGTTAAGTATGGCCCACAAAACCCGACATTTAAGTTATTTAGTTAGACAAATTTTTATCATGTTAGAATGGTTAAGTTAGAGACTCAAAACTAGATCATTTGACCCTAAACTTGAACCTAGTCTAGACTTATCCATATGAGACTAGAGAGGGATAATTAGGACATTTTCCATTAGCCCTAATGGACTCTTTATGACAGCCACCTTTAGGGGAGAATGATTTATTTTATTTATTACAATCTTGTCTCTTTTATTTTCCTTTTGTTCTTCCCTAATTTTAGGGAGCCTTCCCTTTGATTTGATCTCCAAATCAAATCATTCCTTCACCAAATCTTTCCTCAATCATTCCCATTCTCCATGGGAAGGGTGCCACCAAGGATTGGAAAAGAAGTGCAAGGAGGAGTATCCACTTTGAGGGATCTTCGTATCGGAGCCGTGTCCTAAAGGATTTCATTGGGATTCCACTCCCAATAGGTAAAACTCATCCTCTAAATCGATTTTCCTTGCATATAAATTAGTTTTGAATCTGTAGGATCCGTCCTCATGCATGTGTCCCATTTAGATTCAAATTTGAGGCCATTTGGAGCTCTTTTGAGAATTTTAGATATGTGTCTTGTGTCCTACTTGATAGATCCCAAATTAGGACACCCCATGTGTATGTATGTATGATAACAGTTTAAATAGATATGTACATTCAGTTTTAGAATGGTTATAGAGTGGATTGGAGTTTCATTTGGATACAAATGTTGGTATCCAAGTATCTTGGCCTACATGTGTTTCTTTTGTCTAAAACAACTCAAATTCGTCATAATATTCATCCACGTTTTTATTAACCAAAGCAACTTAGAAATGTCATAACTTTTAGCTTAGAACTCTGTTTAACCTCCTATTTTTTTAAAAAGAATCATATCGAAGTTAGCTTTCCAAATATATATTTTAATAAGCCAAAATCATTCTGAAACTTTTTGTAAAATTATTTGAGTGTCAGCTGTCCGAAAGACAAATGTGTTTCGGTGTTTTTGCGATTTCGGGAGCTTTCGGACACGAAAATGCGATCCGTTTGAAGTTTCGAAAAGCTAACACAAAGGGCTACACATACTTTAATCCTAGAATTTAGTGAAGGCCCAATTTGTATAGTATTCATTTTAAGTAGAAGAGTGACTATACGACATAGACATTTTGTGTAACCTATGAGCCTATGTAGTATGGATACTAAATGAATGTAGAGTATGTAATACATGATATGTTAGATAAATAAAATGATATATATATATATATATATATATATATATATATATATATATATATATATATATGATATGTATCCTCTTTACATTAATGTATATATATGGTTGAAAAAAAATATATGCAGGAATGAATGTAATATAATGTAGAGTACGCATATATTAATATAATGTATGCAAGTATATAATATATTTAAATATGTATGTATGCATCTATGTATGTATGTATAGGTGAATGAATGAATGCAAGTATGCATATATGATATGTATGTAGACATGTATGCAATGTATATATGTATACATAAAATGTATGTATGCATGTATGCAATATAAGCATGTATGAATGTATACATGTATATTGTGTATCCATGTATGTATATTCAAGTATGTATATAGTGATAACATAAATGAATGAATGTATAAAAGCATGAATGAATGTCATATATGAATGAATGAATGAATCAAAGGTATAAGTAAAATATAATACATTGTAATGAATCTTAACATATATAATGTATAAAAGTATGTATGTAAATGTGCATAAATGTATATATCTATGTAAATATACATGATGTAACATATGCCTACATATATAAATATGCATGTAATGTGGATATGCATGTATGTATTTATATGTAGTATCTGTTTTATATTATGTATTGTTGCGGTTCACATTGCCTTGTGATTGTGTAAGTGGTAGCCTAGGCTTGGTTAGGCCTAGTGAGACTTGTTAGACTTGTTTGGGTTAGGACTTGACCTAGTTGACCTAGTTTGACTAATGTGGTTGACTAGTGTTGACCAAGTGTTGACTTTTGTCTAGCTTGACCTAGACAGCATGTAGATGCATTGTAGAAGTCTATTTTACTATTTTGGACATGTAGTGACTTGTACTATTCTATAGGAGCCAGACACCACTCCTCGGACAGTATATTCTCTTCAGATATTCAGGATACTAGGCGAATACATTCTCTGATCATTTCATAACTTGCTTAGGATTATATTCCTGCTCTAGATTATCTTATTTAATGCTGTCACGATATTATCATGGATTGGTACTATATGGATCCCTACATGAGATGTTATCCCCGTCGGAAGCATCGGATAATTCATATCATGTGTTTCATGTACATCATGTATTCCTCACTCCCATGTTATTCATGTTTCTCATGTGCTTTATGCTCGTTCATGCATGCTCGTGTACTCTCATGTGCTCTCATGTTCGATCATGTTTCTCATATATCTCATATATAACATATACTTCATGTGCACCCATTTATGGGCCTTCATGTGAAATTCATGTGCACTCATTTATGAGCTCTCATGTATACTTCATGTATACCCATCTATGGGCCTTCATGTGAAAATCATATGCGTAACATAACTTGTCTGGATTCTTGTGTATTGATTGGGGTATGGGGGAGTACAAATAGTCATTTGAACAATTCCAAATTAGTATAACCATGTACGCCTCTTTAGTATATTCATGTGCAATTTCAGTCGTTCACATGTCGACTTTGTACTCTACATCCCTAGTCACTGATAGTTCTCTACTTATAGTAGATATTTCTATTACAGTTCTCTCTTTTATATCATGTACATTCTTTCAGTTTCATGTATCGTACTCTCTTACATGTTTATATTTTCTAACCTGTTATGATCGACGTGAGATGTATTGTGCTCGCTCCTGTCCTGTCTGGACCTGTTAAAAATATTAAAGAGGATGAGGATGGCTCTGGTGTCTACCTATTATGGTACAGCTATAGACAACACTTGTGACTTGGACCCACTTGCAGTAGAGGATCTGCCACCAGTGGTTTAGACTGCTAGCTTAGACTCTTACCTTACCTTTCTCATTGATATATTATTGTATATATTGGGAGTTTGTTTTATCTGGATGTTTGTGGAGATGTTATCTCAGATACTTAGACTTCTTTATATTGTATCTCTTGTGTGGATTCGTTTATATCTATCTATCTACATTATCATTTTCTACCTTTGATGTGATTGATACTGTATTCTGTTATGTCACCTCCATTCGGAGTGTATATACTATACAAGTACCTTATATATTGTTAGATGATTGACCTAGGACAGCGTTCTACCGCCGACACTGCTGCGTAGGCTGGACGTACCCACTTCTCGTGTCCTTACTCTAGGGTACGGGTCGTGACATGTTTTTAGTGGTAGCCCATGCAGGTCAAGATTATGTAGTGGTATTCGAACTAGAGTATCACTACAGCCTGCAGTAGGATTAGGATAAATTTTTGAGGGTACTCAATCATAGTTAAGATTTCTTGAGAGATTCCTAGGACGACCCTTGAGAATCTTATTTAAACATCAATTTGAAATCCTTTCCCTTGTTTTGTTCGCTCTCACTCCTTGATTATTGAATTTAATATTTGATGGATCGTTGTTGATTTTGATTTTCCTATCGAGATGAATTTTTATGGCCTGAGTTACGATATTTTTTGATAACATATATTGACGGGAATAACAGGGATGGTAAAACGTCTACTTGATTATGGAACCTGTAGTTTATCGCATCCATATTAGCTGGCGTGGCGAAAACATAGAGACCTGACTTCGGATGTACGTATCTTGGTTATGAGATTTAGAATTTCTTACAGCTATACTAGTCGACATAGCAAGAATTCCAGACGATATGATTGTAGAGGTGCATACTCCAGTTATGGAATCTATCGTTTATCACAGCCTTGCTTACTGGCATGGCGAGGACTCTGAGTAACATAATTTTGGATAGACGCATATGATTATCAGATTGTATCTTGAGAAGATTTTTTAAACATATAATCTCTATCATACCCTTCTGTTGTTATAAAATTGTATTCCATCATCAAATAACTTAAGAGTAAGGATATTTTAGTTTTGTAGAGCTTATTCATATGTAGTTCTTTCATAGTGTAATGACATGATGACTTATAGAGTGTCTGTACCCTAGAGATGATAGTTAGCATTGGTATTAGAATAATAACCCATTGTAGATGATTTCCCTGTTATTTATAATACCTACCAATTTTCATAGAGGATGTTAGTCTGCTCTGCAGCCTTGATGATTTATTATTATTTTCCCTTGCCCTTTCCAGTATGGCACCCATGACCAGAGCCTGTCCTAGAGTATAGTTATAGTTTCACCTAATACTGAGAGGTCTATATATATATAGATAGGTTACAGATGATATTGGCATATGGGATATGAGTTGGTTAGTATCTATAGGCCATTGTTGTATAGGGTTATAGACATGTTGTTTAGCCTATATTTGGTTCAGTTTCTATTTTAGTTTAAGTCCTCCTTGTGATGAATTTAGGCATGATAGATTAACCTTTATAGGCAGTATGCAGACCCTTCACTAGATACCATATCCACTTGGTTCAGACTTGTACAAGTTGTTTACTGCACTCAACATTTTATTACCTACCATATTACATCATAGATTTCACTGGACCATTCTTAACATTTTACCCTACTTGATAGCCATGCAATACCCTCAAGCTGCCCTACAGTAGAGTTTAAATCCTTGCATGATGGTTCAGTCCATTTAGGACAGTAGTATACATTGGGGATATAATGTGGGTTGTTAATAAGAGTTCTCCATTGATCATTTGTTCTGTCCCTCTTTTATTGTATTAGATACAGATGATACCTGTTTAGCCCATCTGTCCAGATACATGTCCAAATCTTCCCTTTCATTGATGGTTCAGTCTTCCAAAAGCCTCTACCTGAGCATTAGTTCATTTTCCATATGTATGTGTCCTACCTATCATTGTCCTTCATATGGTTGTTCTGCATCTTCATGTGCAGCTATGCTACACCACTATTCTGTCCCAACACACCATACAGTATCTGACCCATTCATTAGAGTGATAGGCATGTGGTAGGGTGTGGGTGTTATCAGACTTGAGTAGAGTTGGGGTGATAAGAGTTAAATATATATAGCTTGTATATATATAATGTATTTTGATTTGGTATGTAGCCTACACTCATTTGCAGTACACTGCCTATTGCATTCCCTGCACACCAGTTTGGTTCACTTCTTTCAGACCACTGTCCTACATGTAGTTTAGTAGGTGTTCAGTACAGATAGAGATGAGAGGCCAGGTTTGATCTAAAGGCATATTTCAGTTACCTTGTAGGTTCCTTTCACTTTAACTTTACAAGTGGACCCTAATGTCCTATCCTTTTGCTTATAATTTCAGTCTCCTTAGCATCATTCCCTTTTGCCTACATTGATGATTCAGACCATTCATCCTTAGCCTAATTTTCAATCATTTGTACAGTCCCTTATATATATGATATACTTAGGATATATGTGATGGGTTGTTGTTCTTGAGCTTATGTATATGTGGTATTGGGATTTGTGTGCTTAGCTTATAGGTATTTAGTTATGGGTGACTTGATAGGATTGGGAAGTTAAGAGTTAGTCTATTATAGGGTTTTTCCTTTTGCTAATTCTAGTTGCCAACACCTAGATAGCTAGCATAGGTAAAATCCTATGAAATTGACCAATTGTTGACCAAGTACTTGGATGTTGACAAATTGACTAGTTGTTGACCAGTAGTTGAC
This sequence comes from Iris pallida, assembly GCA_029216955.1. Lineage (NCBI taxonomy): Eukaryota > Viridiplantae > Streptophyta > Magnoliopsida > Asparagales > Iridaceae > Iris > Iris pallida. The sequence goes on from JANAVB010027598.1 coordinate 9,318,058, forward strand.
CATTGGCTATGTTTGACTTAGTTTGACTGGAGATAAGATTAGAAGCAGGTTATTGTTGTGTTTGTTGATCATGTTTGATTATTTAGTAATTAGAGACCTTGTTTGTGTTAGGTCGGAAACATAGTTTTCTGAGGATATCTCCGACTCGTGGTACCATACGTTTTGGTGGAGGTGGGAAGCTTAGCCCGTGCTTCATCGGATCCTTCGTGATCAGCGGGAGAGTCGGTGATGTGGCATACAGGCTCGACTTGCCACCTGCACTAGTGGGTGTCCATAACATATTCCACGTATCACAGTTAAGACGGTATGTGGCTGACCCTAGCCATGTACTTGATCATTCGGAGATTGAGGTGGGACCTACTCTCAGTTATCCAGAGGAGCCAGTGGAGATTCTGGATCGTTGAGAGAAGGTACTGAGAAACCAGGTGATACCCTTGGTTCGCGTCACATGGAGGCATCATTCTCCAGGAGGGTCTACCTCGGAGCGGAAGGATGAGATACGCGAGCGATACCCATATCTTTTTGGACCTTGAGGTATGATTGTCTATCCTTCTCATCAGTTTAGTTTCGTCTTTTAATTTCGAGAACGAAATTATTTTAAGGAGGGTAGATTTGTCACTACCACATTTTAGCTTGAGGGTATTTTGGTCATTTTGTGACTTTTGAATTATTTAGGATTTTGATTAATTGGTGAATTTTAGATTATTTTAATAATATTTAAATTAATGTATTATAATTTTGGTCATTTTTTATATTTTAATATTTTGGGAAAATTTTATATTTTTAATATTATTTTTATTGGATTTGTTTAGTCGGGTTTGAGTTTCGTCTCGTTCCGACTTGTATTGTGACCCGGGTAGCTTAAACTCTAGATGGATCCAATATTAAGTTAAGTATAGCCCATAAAACCTAACATTTAAGTTAGAATAATTTTTATCATGTTAGAATGGTTAAGTTAGAGACTCAAAACTAGATCCTTTGACCCCAAACTTGAACCTAGTCTAGACTTAACCATATGAGACGAGAGAGGGGCAATTAGGACATTTTCCATTAGCCCTAATGGACTCTTTTTGGCAGCCACCTTTAGGGGAGAATGATTCATTTCATTCATTACAATCTTGCCTCTTTTATTTTTCTTTTGTTCTTTCCTAATTTTAGAGAGCCTTCCCTTTGATTTGATCTCCAAATCAAATCATTCCTTCCCCAAATCTTCCCTTAATCATTCCCATTCTCCAAGGGAAGGGTGCTACCAAGGATTGGAGGAGAAGTGCAAGGAGGAGTGTCCACTTTGAGGGATCTTCGTATCGGAGTCGTGTCCTAAAGGATTTTATTGAGATTCCAATCCCAATAGGTAAAACTCATCCTCTAAATCGATTTTCTTTGCATATAAATTTGTTTTGAATCCGTAGGATCCATTCTCATGCATGTGTCCCCTTTAGTTTCAAATTTGAGGCCATTTGGAGCTCTTTTGACGATTTTAGATATGTCTCTTGTGTCCTACTTGATAGATCCCAAATTAGGACACCCCATGTGTATGTATGTATGATAATAGTTTAAATAGATATTTAAATTCATTTTTAGAATGGTTAGAGAGTGGATTGATCCTAGTTAGGATGGTTAGAATGAGTTTCATTTGAATACCTATGTTAGTATCCAAGTATCTTGGCCTACATGTGTTTTCTTGTCTAAAACAACTCAAATTCGTCATAATATTCATCCACATTTTTATTAACCAAAGCAACTTAGAAATGTCATAACTTTTAGCTTAGAACTTCGTTTAATCTCCCGTTTTTTTTAAAAGAAGCATATCGAAGTTAGCTTTCCAAATATATATTTTAATAAGCCGAAATCGTTCTGAAACTTTTTGTAAAATTATTTGAGTGTCAGCTGTCCAAAAGACAAACGCGTTTCGGTGTTTTCACGATTTTGGGAGCTTCCGGACATGAAAATGCGATCCGTTTGAAGTTTTGGAAAGCTAACACGAAGGGCTACAACATAATTTAATCTTAGAATTTAGTGAAGGCCCAATTGGTATAGTATTGGTTTTAAGTAGAAGAGTGACTATATGACATAGACATTTTGTTTAACCTATGAGCCTATGTAGTATGGATACTTAATGAATGTAGAGTATATAATGCATGATATATTAGATGAATAAAATGATATATATATATATATATATATATATATATATATATATATATATATATATATATATATATATATGATATGTTTCCTCTTTACATTAATGTATATATATGGTTGAATGCAAGCATGTAAGAATGCAATCAATGTAATGTATGTATTCACATATATTTTGAGTTAAATATATGAGTTTGTATACATATGTTACATGTATGCATGTATGCAGGAATGAATGTAATATAATATAGAGTATGCATATATGAATATAATGTACGCAAGTATATAATGTATTTAAATATGTATGTATGCATCTATGTATGTATGTATAGGTGAATGAATGAATGCAAGTATGCATATATGATATGTATGTAGACATGTATGCAATGTATGTATGTATGTATACATGATATGTATGTATGCATGTATGCAATATAAGCATGTATGAATGTATACATGTATGTTGTGTACCCATGTATGTATGTGTGGATACATGAATCAAGTATGTATATAGTGATAACATGAATGAATGAATGTATAAATGCATGAATGAATGTCATATATGAATGAATGAATCAATCAAAGGTATAAGTAAAATATAATGCATTGTAATGAATGTTAACATATATAATGTATAAAAGTATGTATGTAAATGTGCATGAATGTATATATCTATGTAACTATGTAAATATGCATGATGTAACATATGCCTATATATATAAATATGTATTTAATGTGGATATGCATGTATGTATGAAGGTATGTATTTATATATAGTATCTATTTTATATTATGTATTATTGTGGTTCACATTGCCTTGTGATTGTGTGAGTGCGAGCCTAGGCTTGGTTAGGCCTAGTGAGACTTGTTTGGGCTAGGACTTGACCTAGTTGACCTAGTTTGACTAGTGTGGTTGACTAGAGTTGACCAAGTGTTGACTTTAGTCTAGCTTGACCTAGACAATATGTAGATGCATTATAGCAGTCTATTTTACTATTTTGGACTTGTAGTGACTTGTACTATTCTATAGGAGCCAGACACCACTCCTCGGACAGTATATTCTCTTCAGATATTCAGGATACCAGGCGAGTACATTCTCTGATCATTTCATAACTTGCTTAGGATTATATTTATGCTCTAGATTACCTTATTTGATGTTGTCACGATATTATCACGGATTGGTACTATATGGATCCCTACATGAGATGTTATCCCCCTCGGGAGCATCGGATACTTCATGTCATGTGTTTCATGTACATCATGTATTCCTCGCTCCCATGTTATACATGTTTCTCATGTGCTTCATGCTCATTCATGCATGCTCGTGTACTCTCATGTGCTCTCATGTTCGGTCACATTTCTCATGTATCTCATGTATAACCTATACTTCATGTGCACCCATTTATGGGCCTTCATGTGAAATTCATGTGCACTTATTTATGAGCCCTCATGTATACTTCATGTGCACCCATCTATGGGCCTTCATGTGAAAATCATGTGCATAACATAACTTGTCTGGATCCTTGTGTATTGATTAGGGTATGGAGGAGTACAAATAGTCATGTGAACAATTCCAAAGTAGTATAACCATGTGCGCCTCTTTAGTTTATTCATGTGCAATTCCAGCCATTCATATGTCGACTTTGTACTCTACATCACTAGTCACTGTGTCACGACCCGCATCCGGATATACGGGTACGAATACGTGGGCCACGCCCAGCCTACGTCGCGGTATCGGCGGTAGAACGCTGTTAAGTATACTATACTAACTACAACATCTAAGATCCATAACTAGAAATGTACTCATATCACATCACGAAAACTAAGGAAGATAAGACAAGAAATAATAACAATATCACTAGAACAACTAGAATCTACAATGATCATAAGACAGAAAAATAAAGAAGGAACAACAAGACTAACTAAGGATAACTACCAGGCAACTCACATAGAAGAATAGTGAGATCCACCTCAGCTAGCAACATCATGAAGTCCAAAATTGAGGGCACAACTACTCCTAAAATTTTGTCAACATATCCGGTCAGGATGGAACGAGTACATATATCTCATAACAGATCTCAAGATAGAATAAAAGCTATAAGACTGTAAATAGAGCATATACAATGAATCATGGAGTGTACATATATGTATCATGGCATGGTAAGCTGTAGAGCTAGAGGTAGAACAAGAAAGTAGAACTGAATCATGGTATGTACACAAATCAAGGTAAGCCATATATCCAATATGTGTGAGTAGCAGTTTCATCTTGTGATCGGCTTGGGTACTTGTCAAGAACTGGCCTGGCAAGTCATATGTGCGGTATATGACTCACACTGTTCGGGAATGCGGGATGGATCTGATTACAGGTATACGCTACTACTCCCCCTACCCCAACTGGTAGAATGGATCCAAACAGGACACGTCACTGCACGGGATTCTAATGAGAATGGAGCTAATCTTCTCTAGAATCAGTGACCATGTATTGAGCAAGATCTACAAGGGAGCTTGCATAATACATCCCAACCGAAGAAGGAGAAACATCTCTCGTCGGGATCCAGGAATACCAATCCGTGAGAACCATGTGTCAGGAATAAGCATATCTACACTAAGTACATGAATCATAATTGTTATCATAAATTGGAAAAAAGTTATCAGAGAATGTACTCACCTGCGATCTGGTGGAATATGTCAACTGAGTCCTAGAACAGTGCCTCGAGGACCTATAGATGGAATACTGTATCAATAAAAGGGTTTGGAAGTAAAATTAAGTCATACTAAGTCAAACTAGGTCAAGGCAAGTCAAAGCAAGTCAATGGTTGACTTACAGTTGACTTTGGTCAACTGGTCAACCCTGGTCAACCCTAGGTCAAACTTGACTAACGTTGACTAACAGTTGACTTTGGGTCAACTGGTCAACTTCGGTCAAGTTCTGGTCAATCTTAGGCTACCGTTGACTTCCGGTTGACTTTTGGTCAAAATAGTCAACTGTGGTCAACCAAGGTCAAAACTAGTCTAACCAAGGTCAAATGTTGACACTACTTCGACGTTCAGTCAAAGTAGTCAACCATGGTCAAACTGGGTCAAAGCTAGTCTCTATAAACATCTATAAGGTCAACTTATGAATTTTAGTGATTTAGAAATTACTGAAATCGACGGGTCTCTAAAACAACCCAAAAGGAGAAAATATTATAATAATAGGGTGAAAACCTACAGATGCTGTCGGATGGTGAAACAACCATTACCAACGTGTTCAGAATGGTCGAAATAGCTAGAATAGCCGGTCCATAAATCCAATTTGGACACAGGGGCAAAAAGATAATTTTTGGGCCAAAATGATGTCCACCGTTGGACACACTTTGCATCGAAAAACATGCCAAAATAAAAGTGCACAAAACCTAACCAATTATATGTTCACGAATCCAGAATGACGATACGAATCCAACGGTATATCCAGAATTGGATTCCGTTGACCCGGTCTCAAATTGGTCCGTTGACCAGGACATTGAAATTCCGATTTGCACGAAAAAGCGTGTCGGAGCTAATGTCCCCAAAACTTAGCAAATTATATGTCAACGAGCCCAGAATGACGATACGAACTCAACGGTATATCCGGAATTGGATTCCGATGAGCCGAACTCAAAATGACCCGTTGACCCGGATATTGGTATCCGACTTGCACCGAAATGCGTGTCAGAACCAATTCCACTAAAACGTAGCAAATTATATGTCAACGAGTCCAGAATGACGATACGAACTCAACGATATATCCAGAATTGGATTCCGATGAGCCGATCTCAAAGGGACCTGTTGACTCAGAAAGTGGGACCCGCTTTGTACCGAAATGCGTGCCAGGGCCCACGTTCTCCAAATCAAGCAAACTTTATATGAAAACATGCCAGAACGACGCCATGAGTCTACTGGTGGTGTCAGAAATTGAATCCGGAGTCCCGGGTTCAAAAATAAAATTTTACAAGTGCAACACTAAGAATTCGAATGGCCAACTTTGGCGTCGAATTCGACCGACCTAACAAGCTCAAACTGAAATAAAATCTAAAGCGGGCAGGAAGAGGGTTATACCAGCTGTGCACCGTAACAGGTGGTACGCAAAATGGAGCTGCGACGACGAAGATACGAACCCGCGAAGTTGGCGTCACGAAACTGTCCAAAAATAGTTCAATTAAAACGTCAACTTGGTGGCCGGTTTTCACATAGCAAACGACGAAATTAACGGGCAAAATTTGAGAGGAAGGAAGGGGTATATACCGAGATTGAGACGGAGTGAAGAAATCGTCGATCCAACGGTCGGATTGTCCAAAAAATCGGTGCGAAGTTACTGTCCCGGGTGCGAATTCTGAAACTTTCTCCGCGCGCGCGTCGACGGAACTCCGAGAAAAATGCTGAAATCGCCTAGACGGCGCGTCCCGGAGGACGTTGGCCGCCAAAGGGTGGTGCGTCTGGGTGCGCCCGGCCATGGGGGTGCCAACCCCGACGGTGGCGTGCGGTGGTGCGCGGTGGTGCTCGGCCACCGGCGCGACAAAATGCAGCTGCTGCTGCCGCTACTAGCTGCAACTGCTGCTGGCTGCTGCTGCAGCCAGCGCGCGCTGCTGTGCACACGGTCGGGCCGGCGACGGTGCGACGCGGCAGCGAGGCTGCACGCAGCAGGACGACGACGGTGGGGGTGAGGTGATGAAGGAGAAGAGGAGAAGAGTGGAGGTGGTGGTCGTGTAGTTGATGGTGGTGGTGTTGATGTAGAAGTGAAGAAGAAGTGAAGAAGAAGAAGAAGAAGGAGAGGATGGGGAGAGCATGGTTCGGCTGTAGCATGGGGGGGAAGAAATGTGTTGATGGTGATGGGTGAGGGTGAGTAAGAAGAGAGAGAAAGATATTATGGTGGTAAGTGTAAGGAGGGGGTGAGAATAAGAGAGTAATGAGAGAGAGATAATAGAGAGGGAGGAATTTTACTTCATGAAGAAGAAAAGAGAGAGGAGGGTCGGCTGAGTGGGGTGTTCTCTTTGTGTGGGAAGTGAGGGAGTAGGAGGGAGAGTTACATTATACATATATATATATATATATATATATATATATATATATATATATATATATATGCATATATATAAAAGAGAGAGGTAGAGATATTTTTATATAAAATAAACGTATTTTTAAATAGGAAAAAATGCAGACATATCAGTGGGACGTATGGGCAGTCATGGTAGGGTCCACGCCAAACTGGGTCGGACGTTGGACCAAGTTTGGACAAAGTCAAAGCCAAGATTTAATTAATTTCTAAATTAAACCAATTAAAATTACGGATGGAATGGGAGCACAAGGGAGATCAAATCGGTGGCACACAAGTGGCGCGTGCATAGTAGGCTCAAACCAGGCCAGGGCCATATATTGGGTCGACTGGATTGGATCGATGTCGGGTCCTGAAATTAAATTGGAAAAATAAATCAGGTTTTACGTTAGATAATTAATTGGCCTAAATTGACCCGAAAGTTGTGCGAAGAAAATAAAGTACAAAATGGAGTGTCTGAGTGGGATACGAAGGTCATGGGTGAAGAGCATCTCGAGTAGATCAAACATGACAAGTTGGTTTCGAGAAAATGACTAGTCTGGTTCTCCTAAATTAAAAGTCATGGTAACGCGCATATGATGATCAAGAAAAAGAGTGGGAATTCAATTAATAATTATGTCACGACCCGCACCCACTGTGAGGGTACGAGAACGTAACAACGTCCAGCCTATACCGCAGTGTCGGCGGTAGAACGCTGTTCTAGGTCAATCATCTAACAATATAAAGGTACCTGTACAGTATATACACTCCGAATAGAGGTGACATAACAGAACAGTCTCAATCACATCTAAGGCAGATACAGAATAGTAAAGGTAGATAGAGAGATCAAAAGCACAATGTAATACAATTAAGAGGGAGAAAATCTAAGTGTCTAAGATAACAACTCAAGAGCATCCAGCTCAAAACAAATCTCTAATATATAAAACATCTCAGAAGAACAACTGAAAGTCAAATAACACAATACTGAAAGAAAAGCTAAAGCCTAGCTATCTAGGCCAGACTCTGGGAGTAGCATCCTGTACTGCAGCTGGGTCCTCTAGAGGAACCAGGTCGCAGGTGTCGTCTAATCCTGCTCCGTAATAGGTGGTACATAGGGCCTCCTCCTCATCCTCTGTAATATTTTCAACAGGTCCAATCAGGACAGGAGCGAGTACAGTACATCTCAACAGATCATAGCAGGTTAGAAAATATAATCATGCAGTAAAGTAAGATACATGAACTGAAGATATACAGTATGTAAACAGAGAGAGAACTGTAATAGAAATATCTACTATACATAGAGAACTAATAGTGACAAGTGAGTCAGAGTAAAATATAAACATGTGAATGGCATAGGAGATTCATGACAACAGCTAAGAGAATGATTCATGACTACAGCTACTTGGATAATATTCACATGTCTATTTCTAGTCCCCCATCCCCAATCAATACACAAAGATCTGTTCAAGTTATGTTAAGATTCGTGAAACTTCACATGGCTCATAAAATGAGTGATACGTGAAGGTGATTCATGATGGCTCTGTGAACATGAGAGTACATGTGTCACAAGCGATTCTTGAATCAGAGGAAGCATAGAGATACGTGATGATTCGTGAAACGCACAAAACATGCAGTATCCAATGCTCCCGAGGGGGATAACATCTCATGAAAAGATCCATATAGTACCAATCCGTGTGACCAACGTGACAGTATCAAGTAAAGTAATTTAAAGCAGGAAAATAATTCTAAATAGGATATGAAATGGTCAGAGAAAGTACTCGCCTGATAACTGAATGTCCGAAGAGGGTGTACTGCCTGAGGAGAGGTGTCTGGCTCCTAATCAGAACAATACAAGTCACAATAAATCTAAAATGACAACAAGATACAATTTAATGCATTCTAAATGAATCTAGGTCAATCTAGGCCAAAGTCAACTCTTGGTCAACTCTGGTCAACCCTAGAAGTCAAACTAGGTCCAACAAGTCTAAACTAGGCCTAACTAGTCTATTCTAGGTCTAACAAGGCTACACAAGTCTAACTAGACTCTATACTGACACACAAATACACCCATAGGCTAAGAGCCTAGGCTATAGGCTATACCATGCCTATAATCTATATTACATAACACATGACAATATTCAAATCTAAATTACAACACATATTGATACATTATAATCTAATATGGAAATACACATATTGGTATGGCTATATAATATAATATAGAATACACTAGCATGTAGGCTACCTATAACCATATCACACATACATTATATGTCAAATATATTTTTTTTATATGTCAAATATTATATGTCAAATATATATATATATATATATATATATATATATAGTACTCACATAAAATAGGATACATATATGAATATACATCTCATATATATATATATATATATATATATATATATATATATATATATATATATATATATATATATAAAAAAAATATATATATATATATATATATATATATATATATATATATATATATATATATATATATATATATATATATATATATATATATATATATATATATATATATATATATATATATATAAATATATAAATATATATATATATATATATATATATATATATATATAAAAATATATATAAATATATATATATAAAAATATATAAAAATATATATAAAAATATATAAAAATATATAAAAAATATATATATAAATATATATATATATATATATATATATATATATATATATATATATATATATATATATATATATACATGTATAGGGAAAATACTAGTGCTCATGTGTGTGTGTGTTAGGCTAGAGGGGGTGAGGTACAAGAGTGGGTGTGATGCATGTGTGTGTGTGTATGATGAGTGATGACACTAGTGTGGAGGGGTGATATTAGGACTGAAATATGGGCTGGAAAGTGGCTGAGCTTAGGGACTGATATGGACAGTTATTGGGCTGTTTTAGAAGGTTAAAACAGTGCATATACATAGGATTCGGTAATGTGATAGGAATATATATATGTAGGCTGAAATCAATGCGCAAGAGTGGAAGAAAAACAGTGTACTTGTGTCACAGATTTTGGGTGTGTGTGTGACTGATGTGTGGCAATACAAGAGTGTTTGTGAGTGAATGCACAGGTGTATGTGAATCATGACAGTGTGTGTAAAGGAGTAGACTGTGTGTGTATGTGTGTGTGTTAAGAATGTGAGGGGAAAATGTGTGTGCTATGATGTAGAGGCAATGTGAGGAAAACAGAAAACTCCAATCCAAATACAAAAACCCAATTCAGTGATATGTGTGTGTATGCTGATTTTTGTGTGACAGTAATAGGAGATCAAATGTGTGTGTGTGTGTGGAAATCACAACAGTGAGAGGGATAAATAGATGTGTAGGGGGGTGAACTAATGTGTGTGACAGTAAATAGGAGATCAAACCAATTTCAGTCCATTGTTGACATCAAAACCTATCCCAATCTCAGGTTCATATATTAACCAAGTCTCAGTTATTTAGACAACATCAAAATCCTGTTTGTATGTGTGGTAAGTGAGATGAAACAGTGCTAACCTGTGAAAACAGGATTAAATCTCAGTTATTCCCAAGTGACAGGAATGTCTCAGGTTTACAGCCCAATCAAAATCGAAATCCAAACACCCAATAGAACCCATAGCTCCACCATAAGTCACAGTTGATAGACATCATTAAAAAGGAAAAATAATGTAAATTAAACAGAATACTTTCAGAAAAAAAAGAACATGTATCGGTCGTGTGTAGGGGTTTAGGGAAATTCAAGGAATTGAAATCAGTAAACCATCCAAACTTCAATCTAACATGACCATTCCAAGCACACATGAAGGTAAATCTAAACTAACACTAATATCACAAAAAAAATCAGTTTAAATATGCAAAACTTCAAACCCAAAACTGAAACAGTGAATGAGTTTCAATGTGTATCAGTCCATAATGGAAATCCCAGAATTTGAAATAAAAATCCATTAAAATCAATTTAAAATGGTTGGTAATTAGTAATTTATTTTTGAAGATACTAGTTAGGGGCGTCGTGTCCAAAAATTGGACATGAATCGTGTCTAGAATATCAAACGAACACAGAACCAAACAATGCACGAATAATCATCGTGCACGCGTGCACGCGCGTATAACACGCGACACACGACACGACATGACACGACACGTGGGTGTGCACCTAGGTTCGCCTAGGGTAGGGCTAGGTCTGTGTCAGCCTGTAACGTGTCCACATGACCCACAGATACGACACGAGCCCCGTGTCAGCAGCGCCTGTGCGCGTGCACAATCGCCTGCGCGCGACAGTGCACGGCCAGTACGGGGGCGATTGCGCCACGCACACTCCACGAGGTGCTCCCAAATTTTGGGAGCATGGTGACAGTCATTTCCCCTAGGCTCACACCAAAAATTAGGACACGAAGTATCCTGTGTCGAGAGATATGCCCCCCGAGATGCAGGACACGGCCTACGGGCTCGTGCTACGTGTCCACGTGCAAAAAATAGGTCACAAACGGACACAAAATACCATACAACCTTCACACAGATTGACACACACATCAAGATCTACAAATCCATCTAATTACATTTCAAAAATATGAAAATTTATTCCTATGTGGCATTTCTACAAACACCTAGTATACCATTTCGATATGTGTCCGATACGAACACGAAATGGACACAAATTGTGCCCAAATTTTGGGGACAGCTAGGAAACCCTAAAACCTAACCTTATATGCAAAGAAATTAGGAAAAACTATGAGTTTAGATGATTTACCTATTGAGTATCAAAAATCAAGAAAAGCTTCAAAGAGGGGATTCCAAATGGCAACTCCAAATCTCCAAATTGCGTGCAAACTGAGGTGCTCCTTCAAAATCAGTATATAAACATAAATTAGATCCTATTGCAAAAGATTAGGACTAAAAATGAGCTGAAATGAATTAATTAGGAATTTCTAAGGTTGGGGATTTACCTCTTTCTAAACTTGAGATCTATTTCCAAGAGAGGCCAACCCTAAATGAAAGAGGCATTAAATAGGGGTGGAAAACCCTAAGTTGGCTGCCATGGGTGGGTTTAATTTGGTTTTGGGCCTAAGTCATGGGCCTATGGCTTAATCACAAGTCTCAAAATTGATAAATCATAAGTCATTGACTTAAGCCATAAGTCATGAACTAATTTCACTTAAGTAATCCTTCCTACCTTAAGACTAATCTCTAATGACTAAAAGTAGGTTAACTAGAGTTAGACTAGGGTCAACAACTAGGGTTAGTTCTAGGTTAGTCTACAAAACTTCAACTAGTCAAGACTAACATAACACAGAGCAATATTTAATTAATATTAAATTCACACAAATTCCCATAAATCATAATAAATTCAAATAAATCCTAAAATGACCAAAATACCCTCTAGGCTAGAATGTACTAGTCAAACATCCTAATCACATGGCTAGGCTCTAAGGTTACACTAGTCAAACACCAAAATCATAAGTCATGATTTAAATAGTTTTAAAATGATTAAAAATTACCAAAAAGCATATTATTATTTAAATATCATAATTAAATATATTAAAATACAAAATTTCAAAGTTACCCTTATTTTAGAAACTGGGTGTTACAAGTCTACCCACCTTCGAAAAATTTCGTCCTCGAAATTAAAATGGTAATAGCCTTCTAGGTCAAACACCCCACAATCAAAGTCTCAAACATACCGTCAGATAATCATATACGTCTGTCCACAATCATGATACTCAGAATCTTCGTCATGCTAGTGAGCAAGGCTACAATAATCACAGAGTCCTCGACTAAGGTACATAGCTCTAGAATTATGGTATTTAAAATTTTCGCATTGCCGCATGCTTGGCAGCAAAAACCTTAAATTCCTACACCCGAGAAATACATCCAAAATCTGACTATGTGTCCTCACTATGCCAGCTATCATGACTACAGAAGACTCTAGATTCCATAACTTACGTGACCTAGCCCATACAACTTATCTCGAAAGAAAACCAAATCGAAAAGAATGCCAGATCAAAACTTATCAACAGATAAGGAAGCAGCTAAGAACAAATAGAATTGAATTTCAAGATAGATATAATGAGACAAGGTAGGAATTGAATCAAAAAGAACAGAACCTGCAAGCACCTCTCCCACTGCCTGAGCATCCTCGACTGTCATGGCGTAAGCTCGCCCCTGCTGGCCTCCTCTTGCCTGATGCTGATACTGCACAAATCTCTACTGCTGTATATGTAACGGTCCCCGCTGCTGACCTACCGGAGCCTTGGCTCCTCCTCCTGGTGTTGTGCCTATGTACTGGAACACTCCCTCAGCTGGTGGTCCGCTGCTCCATATAGTAGGCACCTGCCTAGCCTCTTCCTGCACTCACCCATCCATGCCACGGCTTCTTGCAGTAGGGGCAGCTGACTGCCTGCTGTCTGGGTGCCTAATACTGTCTGGGCTGCTGCTGTCCCTGCTGATGGCCGTGACCCTGGAACTGCTGCTGAAACTGATGCTGAACGTGCGACCTCTTGGCCGGTCCTCCGCTACTGCTGCCTCCCTGGGAGTCTCGCTCCCTCTTGAGCCTAAGCTCAAGATCATCCTCTGCAGCTAAAGCGTTCACCAGGATCTCCTCATAGGTGGCGCTGCGGGCATTCTTGGTGTAGGACTTGACCTACTTTACCAAGCCCTTCCGGAACCTCCGGGCCTTCGTCATCTCCGATAAGTCCTCCATAAATCTGCTCAGGCGGCAGAACTCTCCTGCGTACTCCTCCACGGACTGGCTCCCCTGGACTAGGGACTCGAACTGGGTCTCGAGGGCTCCCAGCGCTGCGTCAGGAAAGAACTTCTCCTTGAACAGCTTCTTGAATGCTGCCCAAGTCTGTCCTGCTGTACCGACCCTCGGGTCGGTCTGGTACCAGGTACGGGCCAGATCCTGTATCATGCTGGCCGCTGCCTCTATCTGGAGCCTCGTCGGGATCTCAGCCAACCTGAAAATCTTCTTCATATGCTCGATCTACTCATCGGCATACAAGATCCCCTCTGTCCCTCGGAAGTCTCTCGGGTGCATCTTCTGGAAATCTTGGATGCCCTTCTCCCGTGGCTGGTATGGCTGCGAGGCTGCCGCTGGCTGAGCTACGACTCTCTCTACCGCAGTCACTGCCAGCTCAATGCCTCGTGCGAGCTCTGCTGTGTGCCTCTGCTGCTGGTTCTGCTGACCCTCCATGTACTGCCGGAAGAAGGCTAACAGCTGAACGGCGTCAACTGTCCCTGCAGGTAGCTGCTGCTGCTGAAGAAGTACATCCGGAATCACCGGACTCGGCTCATGCCTCACTGCTGGTGGGGCTCCGCTAAAAGCTGCTGAAATGCCTACCCCAGTTGGTATGACTGGGGCTGCGGTACCAGGGGCTGGCTGCTAAGTATGAGAGGTGGCAGACCTCTCATCGGTGGCCCCCTGGCCCTGGCGATGCGATCGCGTCTCAACCATCCTGGAGACACAGGTCAAAAGGAAACAATTGCTGAGAATGAGTCGAAATATCAAAGGAGGACAGTTTAAATTCAAGGAAGACAATAAGCGGCAGAATGTAGATATACGAAATCTGAATAAGAGTTTTTGCTAATTGTGATTGAGTACCTTCAAAAATGTTCTAATCTTACTGCAGGCTGTAGTGGTACTCTAGTTCGAATATAACTACATAACTCGACCTGCAAGGGCCACCACTAAAAACGTGTCACGACCCGTACCCACTGTGAGGGTACGAGAACGTAACAACACCTAGCCTACGCTGCAGTATCGGTGGTAGAACGCTGTCCTAGGTCAATCATCTAACAATATAAAGGTACTTGTACAGTATATACACTCCGAATGGAGGTGACATAACAGAACAGTCTCAATCACATCTAAGGCAGATACAGAATAGTAAAGGTAGATAGAGAGATCAAAAGCACAATGTAATACAAAATAAGAGGAAGAAAATCTAAGTGTCTAAGATAACAACTCAAGAGCATCCAGCTCAAAACAAATCTCTAATATATACAACATCTCAGAAGAACAACTGAAAGTCAAATAACACAATACTGAAAGAAAAGCTAAAGCCTAGCTATCTAGCCTAGACTCTGGGAGTAGCATCCTGTACTGCAGCTGGGTCCTCCAGAGGAACCAGGTCGCAGGTGTCGTCTAATCCTGCTCCGTAATAGGTGGTACATAGGGCCTCCTTCTCATCCTCTGTAATATTTTCAACATGTCCAGTAAGGACAGAAGCGAGTACAGTACATCTCAACAGATCACAGTAGGTTAGAAAATATAATCATGCAGTAAAGTAAGATACATGAACTGAAGATATACAGTATGTAAATAAAGAGAGAACTGTAATAAAAATATCTACTATACATAGAGAACTAATAGTGACTAGTGAGTCAGAGTAAAATATAAACATGTGAATGGCATAGGAGATTCATGACTACAGCTAAGAGAATGATTCATGATTACAACTACTTGGATAATATTCACATGTCTATTTCTACTTCCCTATCCCCAATCAATACACAAAGATCTGTTCAAGTTATGTTAAGATTCGTGAAACTTCACATGGCTCATAAAATGAGTGATACGTGAAGGTGATTCATGATGGCTCTGTGAACATGAGAGTACATGTGTCACAAGAAATTCGTGAATCAGAGGAAGCATAGAGATAAGTGATGATTCGTGAAACGCACAAAACATGCAGTATCCGATGCTCCCGAGGGGGATAACATCTCATGAAAAGATCCATATAGTACCAATCCGTTTGACCAACATGACAGTATCAAGTAAAGTAATTTAAAGCAGGAAAATAATTCTAAACAAGATATGAAATGATCAGAGAATGTACTTGTCTGATAAATGAATGTCCGAAGAGGGTATACTGCCTGAGGAGAGGTGTCTGGCTCCTAATCAGAACAGCATAAGTCACAACAAATCTAAAATGATAACAAGATGCAATTTAATGCATTCTAAATGAATCTAGGTCAATCTAGGCCAAAGTCAAATCTTGGTCAACTCTGGTCAACCCTAGAAGTCAAATTAGGTCCAACAAGTCTAAACTAGGTCTAACTAGTCTATTCTAGGTCTAACAAGGCTACACAAGTCTAACTAGACTCTATACTGACACACAGATACACCCATAGGCTAAGAGCCTAGGCTATAGGCTATACCATGCCTATAATCTATATTACATAACACATGACAATATTCAAATCTAAATTACAATACATATTGATACATTATAATCTAATATGGAAATACACATATTAGTATGGCTATATAATATAATATAGAATACACTAGCATATAGGCTGCCTATAACCATATCACACATACATTATATGTCAAATATATATATATATATATATATATATATATATATATATATATATATATATATAGTACTCACATAAAATAGGATACATATATGAATATACATCTCATATATATATATATATATATACATGTATATATACATATATACATGTGTAGGGAAAACACTAGTGCTCATGTATGTGTGTGTGTTAGGCTAGAGGGGGTGAGGTACAAGAGTGGGTGTGATGCATGTGTGTGTGTGTATGATGAGTGATAACACTAGTGTGGAGGGGTGATATTAGGACTGAAATATGGGCTGGAAAGTGGCTGAGCTTAGGGACTAATATGGACAGTTATTTGGCTATTTTAGAGGGTTAAAATAGTACATATACATAGGATTAGGTAATGTGACAAGAATATATATATGTAGGCTGAAATTAATATGCAAGAGTGGAAGAAAAACAGTGTACTTCTGTCACAGATTTTGGGGGTATGTGTGACTGATTGTGTGGCAATACAAGAGTGTTTGTGAATGAATGCACAGGTGTATGTGAATCATGAAAGTTTGTGTAAAGGAGTACACTATGTGTGTATGTGTGTGTGTTAGGAATGTGAGAGAAAAATGTGTGTGCTATGATGTAGAGGCAATGTGAGAAAAAGAGAAAACCCCAATCCAAATACAAAAACCCAATTCAGTGATATGTGTGTGTATGCTAATTTTTGTGTGACAGTAATAGGAGATCAAATATATGTGTGTGTAGATATCACAACAGTGAGAGGGATAAATAGATGTGTGGGGGGGTGAATTAATGTGTGTGACAGTAAATAGGAGATCAAACCAATTTCAGTCCACTGTTGACATCAAAAGCAATCCGAATCTCAGGTTCATATATTAACCAAGTCTCAGTTATTTAGACAACATCAAAATCCTGTTTGTATGTGTGGTATGTGAGATGAAACAGTGCTAACCTGTGAAAACGGGATTAAATCTCAGTTATTCCCAAGTGACAGGAATGTCTCAGGTTTACAGCCCAATCAAAATCGAAATCCAAACACCCAATCGAACCCATAGCTCCACCAAAAGTCACAGTTGATAGACATCATTAAAAAGGAAAAATAATGCAAATTAAACAGAATATTTTCAAAAAAAAAGAACAGGTATCAGTCGTGTGTAGGGGTTTAGGGAAATTCAAAGAATTGATATCAGTAAACCATCCAAACTTCAATCTAACATGACCATTCCAAGCACACATGAAGGTAAATCTAAACTAACACTAATATCACAAAAAAATTAGTTTAAATATGTAAAACTTCAAACCAAAAACTGAAACAGTGAATGAGTTTCAATGTGTATCAGTCCATAATAGAAATCCCAAAATTTGAAATAAAAATCCATTAAAATCAATTTAAAATGGTTGGTAATTAGTAATATATGTGTGAGGATACTAGTTAGTGTCCTCATGTCCAAAAATTGGATACGAATCGTGTCTAGAATATCAAACGAACACAGAACCAAACAGTGCATGAATAATCATCGTGCACGCGTGCACGCACGTATAACACGCGACACACGACACGACACGACATGTGGGTGTGCACCTAGGTTCACCTAGGGTAGGGCTAGGTCTGTGTCAGCCTGTAACGTGTCCACGTGACACACAGACACGACACGAGCCCCGAGTCAGCAGTGCCTGTGCGCGTGCACAATCGCCTGCGTGCGACAGTGCACGGCCAGTACGGGGGCGATTGCGCCACGCATACTCCTCGAGGTGCTCCCAAATTTTTGGAGCATGGTGACAGTCATTGCCCCTAGGCTCACACCAAAAATAAGGACACGAAGTGTCCTGTGTCGAGAGATATGCCCCCCGAGATGCAGGACACGGCCTACGGGCTCGTGCTGCGTGTCCACGTACAAAAAATAGGACACAAACGGACACAAAATACCATACAACCTTCACAAAAATTGACACACACATCAAGATCTACATATCCATCTAATTACATTTCAAAAATATGAAAATTTATTCCTATGTGGCATTTCTACAAACACCTAGTATACCATTTCGATACATGTCCGATACGGACACGAAATGGACACAAATTGTGCCCAAATTTTGGGGACAGCTAGGAAACCCTAAAACCTAACCTTATATGCAAAGAAATCAGGAAAAACTATGAGTTTAGATAATTTACCTATTGAGTATCAAAACTCAAGAAAAGCTTCAAAGAGGAGATTCCAAATGGCAACTCCAAATCTCCAAATTGTACGCAAACTGAGGTGCTCCTCCAAAATTAGTATATAAACATAAATTAGATCCTACTGCAAAAGATTAGGACTAAAAAGGAGCTAAAATGAATTAATTAAGAATTTCTAAGGTTGGGGATTTACCTCTTTCTAAACTTGAGATCTATTTCCAAAAGAGGCCAACCCTAAATGAAAGAGGAATTAAATAGGGGTAGGAAACCCTAAGTTGGCTACCATAGGTGGGTTTAATTTGGTTTTGGGCCTAAGTCATGGGCCTATGGCTTAATCACAAGTCTCAAAATTGATAAATCATAAGTCATTGACTTAAGCCATAAGTCATGAACTAATTTTACTTAAGTAATCCTTCCTACCTTAAGACTAATCTCTAATGACTAAAAGTAGGTTAACTAGAGTTAGACTAGGGTCACCAACTAGGGTTAGTTTTAGGTTAGTCTACAAAACCTCAACTAGTCAAGACTAACATAACACATAGCAATATTTAATTAATATTAAATTCACACAAATTCCCATAAATCATAATAAATTCAAATAAATCCTAAAATAACCAAAATACCCTATAGGCTAGAATTTACTAGTCAAACATTCTAATCACATGGCTAGGCTCTAAGGTTACACTAGTCAAACACCAAAATCATAAGTCATGATTTAAATAGTTTTAAAATGATTAAAAATTACCAAAAATCATATTATTATTTAAATATCATAATTAAATAAATTAAAATACAAAATTTCAAAATTACCCTCATTTTAGAAACTAGGTGTTACAAATTAAATGGTTTAATATTGACCCGAACTTGTGCGAAGCAAAAAGAGCACAAGGAAACGAGTTTGGATGGGCCATGATATATCGACATGAAGGTAATCTTGTCTACTTCAAACTTCAAGAAAAAAGTTTCCAGAGACTGGCATCCCTGACGCTCCAGAAGTCAAAGACACGGTAAAGAGCATTAAATCAAATAATAAACAAATAACAATATCTATTCAAAATAATTGAATTATAAAATTGAAAAAAAAAATAAGCCCTAAATTCAGGGGCTTACACACTGATAGTTCTCTACTTATAGTATATATTTCTATTACAGTTCTCTCTTTTATATCATGTATATTCTTTCAGTTTCATGTATCGTACTCTCTTGCATGTTTATATTTTCTAACCTGTTATGATCTGCATGAGATGTATTGTGCTTGCTCCTGTCCTGACTGGACATGTTAAAATATTACAGAGGATAAGGATGGCTCTGGTGTCTACCTATTATGGTGCAACTATGGACAACACTTGTGACTTTGACCCACTTGCAGTAGAGGATCTGCCACTAGTGGTTTAGACTGCTAGCTTAGACTCTTACCTTACCTTTTTCATTGATACATTATTGTATATATTGGGAGTTTGTTTTATCTGGATGTTTGTGGAGATGTTATCATAGATACTTAGACTTCTTTCTATTGTATCTCTTGTGTGGATTCGTTTATATCTATCTATCTACCTTATCATTTTCTACCTTAGATGTGATTGAGACTGTATTCTGTTATGTCACCTCCATTCAGAGTGTATATACTGTACATGTACCTTATATATTGTTAGATGATTGACCTAGGACAGTGTTCTACCGCTGACACTGCGACGTAGGCTGGACGTACCCATTTCTCGTGCCCTTACTCAAGGGTACGGGTCGTAAAAATCCTGATAACATTCCATAGGCCAAAAGTTGTTGATGGTCTACATAAGTGATGTCTGCATCTAAAAATTCTACTTTCTAGAAACATCGTAGGTGTTGGCACCTACTTCCCATAACTGATTCAACTCATTCTATCAATGGCTGTTAATACACATCGATGTTCCTTATCAAATTATTCGGACTTGGGATAATAACGGTGAGGAACATATACGGAGTCTTCATGCACATCCAAGGCGGTAGATTGTACGGAGTGACGATCACAGGCCAGCATAAATACTGGGAGCCCAAAAGTCTGAATGGGGTAAAATCTTCAGAGAATAGCTCCAATCTGAAATTATGCGAATTCAAAGCAAAATCTGGATACTCTCAATTAAAGTTCTTTCATGCTTCTCCATCAAATGGGTGATCCAACACTCCTTAGATCTATTTTTGCTTGTGCCAACTCTTGTTTTCTACAGTCTCCTTCACCATAAACAACCTCTGCAACTATGACGTCAGTGACAAGTAGTGCATCGAATCGGTAGGATTCCTTGCATCGACAGACCTTCCTCTACCAGTGCCCTTGTAGCGATCAGTACCACAAAATCTGTATGTATCTTCATCCTTGTCATCTTTGTAGTACAACTTGCAGTCATTGTGACATTCATCGATTTTCTCTTATCCCATTCAGACCGATCTTACTACCCTCTTAGACCGGTAGAAGTCATTAGGCAACTTAGCACCCTCCGACAAGATCTCTGTAATCAACTCCATCAGTCGGTTGTAGCATTCATATTAAAATCGGACTTGATGCTCAATAATCTCGTAACCACCTCCAACGGTGAATGATCCTCACAACCAGGATATAATGGAATCCTTGCATTCTCCAGAAATTCCATGAACTATGCAGCATCGATATTCGGTGCCTCCTCAGCTACATCATGATTGTCCGAATCGAAACTAGGCCCTATCGCGTCAAAAACTATGTTCACCCACCCATCATCATAAGCAACGTGGTTGTGGACATCCACATAAGGCTCCGACTCTGATGATAAAGATACAAATTTCTCCGTACGCGGTCCACTAATAGTAATTCGGCATAAAATCCTTCGAGTATAAATGATATGTGACTTCTACTTCTGGAATTAAAATAATTTATCATCGTGTTTTATGTCCATCTTGATACTATTAGAAATGATTAGATGTAATAATTATATCAAGTTAAACTAAAATTAGATGTAATAATTAAATCAAATTGTAACCAACACTTTTCAAAAATAAGGGTAATTTTGAACTTTTGTAAATTGATCATTAAATAATAGGATTTAAATCATGTTAATGATTTATTAGTGAATTTTTGATTATTTTATTATTAATTAAATTGATGCATTGTGATTTTGTCATTTGTTAGTGAAACCCAAGACCTACTTAGCCTAGAGACTAACCATGATCATGGAGACCTATCATATATGACTAGATAAGCTAATTACCACTTTTAGGCTAAGGATATTTTGGTCATTTAGTGACTTTTGAATTAATTAGGATTTTGATCAATTGGTACTATGCTTAGTGTTATATTAAGCCTTAACCTAGAATTATCCAAATCTAGATATTAGTCATGAGCCTAGATATTAGATTAGAAGCTTCCATCATATGATAAGATTTGGAATATCTAGATATTCTTAAGGTTAAGATATTTTAGCTTAGAAACCCTAATTTACATGGGCGTTTATCTAGAAGGCCTTGAATTATACATGTGGAGGCCTTTAAATCATTATAACTAAACCCTAACACTAGAGACAACCCTTGGATGCCATCAAAGGATCCCTTTGCCTATATAAACACATTTTATCACCCCCTTGCCTCTTTTCATTACATCTTGAAATCCTAATTTGTGTTCTTTCCCAAATTCACCCCCTTTCTCCAAATCAACTCCAAATTGAGTCAAATCAATTGCAACACACTCCCCTACTGTAGAAGAGGTCATTAGTGACTAGCTAGCAAGGATTTGAAGCATGTTGACCAATGGAAGTGAAGGGATTTAGCTCTCAAGTGCAATTTTATTGAGATTCTAACTCTCAATAGGTAATGGCCTCTAAACCCATTAATATTCTGATTTCTTTCCATAGATGCATTCACTTAGGGTCCCCCTAGCTATAGACCAAGTTTGGTAGGAAATCGAATCCATTTAGGGTGCGTATCGGAGGAGTATCGGAGTGCTATGTAAAGTGTTCGATGAAATGTCTCATAGAATTCACTATTGTTAATTTTCAAAACTAATTACATGATTTTGAAGCTGGTAATGTGTAGATTAGATTTCTATTGGACTGAGTTGATGTTGATTGGTTTTTGTGTTATATTTGGATACGGGGACATTGTACGAGGATCTCGTGCACTGTCTTGCTGCTCGACCCCTAGAACTCCTAGGACTCGACACGATTTGACACCAAAATTGGTGGACATGTGGGGACATCGACTGTCAGGGTTCTCACAAAGTTTCTAGGAATTTTATCGAGTGGTTTGTGAGAAATCTCACTCGTACTGGTTTTGCACACACACACACGAGAATTGAGGCTAAGATACGGGGCTCGAAAATGGATACGACATGAATTAGACCTAATTCCGGGACACCGAAACGAACCCCTAGATATAGGCTACCTACTAACACTTTGGTTTACACATTTTACCTTGCACAAACTCACCCACAGCTCTCATCACGTGTGCACGAGACTGTGTGCTTATAGTGTCTGATACAAGTGTGTTTCGACACAACTTGACACATGTTAGACACGTATTGGATACTTTTGGGACACTGGTAGGTCGACACACCTACATGTACACATGTACAGACTCACTCGACCTTTGCATACATGTTTCGTACTCGACACATGCACATTCATGTATACCACACTTTGTGACACCTCACATTCACTTTGACACTCACATGTTGACACTTGTACACACTCATCTGCTGTCACATTAGACACAGCTAGGACACAGGTTAGGACACATCCTAGACACTGTGACACTGAGTTAGGTTTTGTTCAATAGTTGAGAGCTGTGTATACATGTATAATGTATATATTTGGGTAGGTTATATTAACCATGGTTTAAGATATATATATATATATATATATATATATATATATATATATATATATATATATATATATATTAGACATGTGATGGGTTTTAGCTATATAAATATATGTATATATGTGTGTGAGTGAGAGAGTGGGGGATTAGTAGTAGCAATAAGAGCAGCAAGCAGTAGCAGTAGGAATTACAGTAGCAGTAGCTTGATCCAACAATTATAGCAGTAGGAGTAGCAGTACCAGAGGTAGCAGCCACTTTGTTGTGCAGTTTTGGGAGCATGTGTGTGCCAAGTATCAAGTTTTGGGTAGGTGTCTAGTATTATATGACATATATAGAGGATAGGCTCTGGTTTGGGGGCTTGGTAATAGCATGATATGTTCACTACCATTATAGGTTGTCCTTGCCTATATTGAAATATCCAGACCACACCATGTTGATGTCAGCGCATATCCCCTCTTTGATAAACTTTAAGTTCGGTTTAGGTAAGTGTTGTGTTTGTGGGGTTTCATCCATACCTTGGTTTCACTCTTGAAAACCTATTGACCAGTCCTTGACTCTTTCCCTTTTACTATAACTTTCCTCACATTTTGGGTTTACATTATATATGTATATGATGATAGATGGTTGATTTAAGGTTTGGGCATGTTGTTATATAGATACCACTCATAGATGTATGTACTCTTAAGATCAGTAATAGATAAGGAAACTGTAAGATAAGTATACTATGGTAGAATCTTGAGTTATCAAAATAACTTGTTAGTGAGAGTTGAGGTATTGAGTGGATACCATGATACTCTAAACAAGCTATTTAACCTAGAAACTTGATTCTAGTTCCCAAAACCCTATATTTTGACCGAGTTGGATTTACAGTTGACTAATAGTCCAAATTAGACTAAGTTGACTAGATAATTTGACCTTTGACTCTTAGTTGACTAAGATTAACCTAGTTGACCAATAGCCAAAGTTTGACTAGATGGTTGACCAAATCTTAGATGTAGACTAAAAGTTTGACCTGAGTTTGACTAGGTTAACCAGAGTTTAATTTAACCTGGATAGACCTAGAACCATATAGATTGTATTGTAAACTTCACTTACCTCATATTGAACATATTATAACTTGTATTGCTTTAAATAGGACATTGTGACTCCGGTTCAGACATCTGTATTCATCAGTCATTTAGGGTATCAGGTGAGTACATGTTCTGATAGTTCTTTCATTTACTTGTCAATTTCTGTATTCAGTTCTAGTTAGTTCTATTTGATTCTCTGTTACAAATACGGATTGGTATTGCTAAATTCATGTATGCAACACTCTCATCTTTCATGTCTGGCCTTATTTTTAGACTTACCTCTGGCATCATATTGTCTGGCTGAACATGTACTCTGCTGTCGTGTCGTTTTATGGATTCACTTATACTTGTCGGGCGAGGAAATACTTGAGTAGACATGTAAATTGTCACAACACTGGAGGTAATTCATCTAGTCTAAGCCTGGTCTTACCTGGTCTAACCAGGGAGCATCTTTTCTGGTCTCACCTGGAAGGATAGCAGTCGTACACTTGTTTACGATGAGCTGTATTTACATCTATTGTTTACATATATAAAGCAGTATTTCAAAACACACTGGGTAGTGTCTTCTATAGGACTCATACTGGGATCACACTTGACTTACATTGTACTGTCTGGACTTATATCACACCATTCTAGTTCAGTTAGTTTTACTTATATAGTCTTCCTTGCCATGCTTTCCTGTTTTGTCATATTACTTCTCATGTTCCTTAAACTGTTGCTCTATTTCATTAATTGTCTAAAACTTACCATGTTCATCAATATAACTGTCTATAACTGCTTTATAGTCTTTGCCATTTTGTTGAAACTTTTAGATGAATTGTGCTCGTTCCAATCCTGACTGGATACGTTGACAAAATATTACAGATGTTTGCCCCGAGGACACTTGCCCTACATGCTATGGACCCGGAGTTGGTTTAGCTACCTTTGGCTCCGACTCTCAGGAGTGATCCGGAGAGTAGTTTAGTAGACTTGTTTTAGATTTATGTTTAGAACTTGAATTGTAATAACTTGAGATATTTGACTTTATTTTGAGATTGTTTGAGATATTGTTATTTAGTAGTTTTATTTTGTTGTTATTTATTCTTATTAGTTTTAGACTTCTGTGTTATCTTATCATGCTTAGACTGTGATTGAGCTTCATTATATCTATACTTGTCTTTCGTTCGGAGTTGAGATTTATGACAAGTACATTATATAATTGCATGAGTTATTTTAGATAGTGACCTAGTACAGCGTTCTACCGTCGATTCTACGGCTTTGGCTGGATGCTGTTACGCACTTGTCCCTTACAGTGGGTGCGGATCGTGACACGTTTTTTTGTGGTGGCCCTTGCAGGTCGAGATTCGTATTAGTACGAAGTCGTGGTAGTACGACAATTAGTTGTAATACTACGCGCCTACAGTAAGAGATAAGGAATAGGCTTTAGCATGAGAGGTTACTCAATCATAGTTAGGACTACTTGAGAAGATTCCTGGGATAACCTTTAAGAATCTTATTATAAACTATCTCGAAATTCGGTTACATCTGTTTCTGTCTAGTTCCTTGATCGTTGTTGAATTTGATTCTTGGTGTTCATTGTTGACTTAATTTGTACCAAGATAAATCTTATGGGCTAGGTTGCCTCAGATATGGAATCTAGAGTCTTATACAGCCATGTTAGCTGACTGGCAAAGACGTAGAGTCTGACTTTGGATGTATTTTTCGGGTATAGGAATTTAAGGTTTTCGCAGCCAAGTATACGACAATAAAAAAATTTTAAATACCATGATTCTAAAGGTATGTACCTTAGTTGTGGACTCTATGGATTATCGCTGTCATACTTACTGGCGTGATGAGGATTCTGGTAACATGGTTCTGGATAGACGGGTATGATTGTCAGATTGTGGAATAGATACCATATAGATGGTGCCTAAGTATAATGGAGTGGACTATCAGTATGGATGTTACTTGAGTATTATGGATTAGATAGAGGGAGTTAGGCCACCTGTGGCATAGCACCATACCTAGCACCAGATGGGCGGGGCTTTTACGCTGACGGTCGAGGAGACCGACGCTACGGGTAATGGGTGAGCAGGTCTGTCTTTCTTGTTCTTCTTCTCCACCTTGATGTGTGATTTCATTAGTACCTGTCAGGATATTATTGTGATATGCTAGATAGTGTAGTTACCCTGTTCGAGACTGTGAAATCACGACCAGTAGGACCATGATTGCATGTTATTTCTTGACTTTGATTTAGGGGTACAACTCGGGCGGGCTAAACCCGAACCCGATCGGATAAACCCGTTAATGGGTTGGGTTAGGGTTGAAGATATTCGGGTTCGGGCTTGGGCTCGGGTTAAAATATTTGAACCCGATCAAAAATCGGGTTGGGCTTGGATTCATGTGTTGGGTAACCCGAAGAACCCGAAACCCGACATATATATAATTTATATATATATTGTTTCATACTACTTAAATAAAAAATTTTAACTATAATTTTTTTCACCCAAACTCTTCAATTCCTTGTCCTAAATCTCATTTCAGTTTTATTTTGTAATGATTGAGGCTTTATTGCTATTTGATTATGCATTTAATATTACTCTTGTTTAAAATTATTTCAAATATCATATTAGAGTCCGATAAACCCGATGGACCCGACCCAACCCGAGGCCAACCCGATCCTCCGGGCTTGGTCTTGGGCTTCATATGTTGAACCCGAAGTCGGGTCGGGCTTGGGCTTGGGCTAGGCTTATGATCTATCGGGGTGGGCTCGGGTTGACCTCAAACCCGACCCAACCCGCCCGAGTTGCACCCCTACTTTGATTGATTGGGGGTTTGACCTAGAAGGAGTACGATCACCTTAAATTTCGAGGACAAAATTATTTTAAGGAGGGTAGACTTGTAACCACCACTTTTCAAAAACAAGGATAATTTTGAACTTTTGTAAATTGATCATTAAATAATAGGATTTAAATCATGTTAATGATTTATTAGTAATTTTTTGATTATTTTATTATTAATTAAATTGATGTATTGTGTTTTTGTCGTTTGTTAGTGAAATCCTAGAAATACTTAGCTTAGAGACTAACCATGATCATGGAGACCTATCTTATATGATTAGATAAGCTAATTATCACTTTTTAGGCTAAGGGTATTCTGGTAATTAAGTGACTTTTGAATTAATTAGGATTTTGATCAATTGGTAATGTGCTAAGTGTTATATTAGGCCTTCACTTAGAATCATCCTAATCTAGATATTAGTCATGAGCCTAGATATTAGATTAGAAGCTTCCATCATATGATAAGGTTAGGAATATCTAGATATTCTTAAGGTTAAGATATTTTAGCTTATAAACCCTAATTTACATGGGCTTTTACCTAGAAGGACTTGAATTATGCATGTAGAGGCCTTTAAATCATTATAACTAAACCCTAACCCTAGAGACAACCCTTGGTTGCCATCAAAGGATCCCTTTGCCTATATAAACACATTTTATCACCCCCTTGCCTCTTTTTATTACATCTTGAAACCCTAATTTGTGTTCTTCTCTAAATTCACCCCTTTCTCCAAATTAACTCCAAATTGAGTCAAATTAATTACAACACACTCTCCTACTGTAGAAGAGGTTATTCGTGACTAGCTAGCAAGGATTTGAAGCAAGTTGACCAATAGAAGTAGAGGGATTTGGCTCTCAAGTACAATTTTATCGAGATTCCAACTCTCAATAGGTAATGGCCTATAAACCCATTAATATTCTGATTTCTTTCCATAGATGCATTCATTTAGGGTCCCCGTAGTTGTAGGCCAAGTTTGGTATGAAATCGAATCCATTTAGGGTGCGTATCGGAGGAGTATCGAAGTTCTATGTAAAGTGTTCGATGAAATGTCTCATAGAATTCATTATTGTTAATTTCAAAACTAATTACATGATTTTGAAGCCGGTAATGTGTAGATTAGATTTCTGTTGGACTGAGTTGATGTTGGTTGGTTTTTGTGTCGTATTTGGACACGGGGACACTGTACGAGGATCTCGTGCACTGTCATACTGCTCGACCCATAGAACTCCTAGGACACGACACGATTTGACACCAAAATTGGTGGACACGTGGGGGCCTTGATTGTCAGGGTGCCCATAAAGTTTTATGGGATTTTATCGAGTGGTTTGTGAGAAATCTCACTCGCTCTGGTTTTGCACACACACACATACACATACACATACACGAAAATTGAGGCTCTGATACGGGGCTCGAAAAAGGACACAACATGAATTGGACCCAATTCAGGGACACAGACACGAACCCCTAGACCTAGGTTACCTACTGACACTTTGGTTTACACATTTTACCATGCACACACTCACCCACAGCTCTCGACACGTGTGCACGAGACTGTGCGCACACAGTTTTTGATACAAGTGTGTTTCGACACAACTTGACACAGGTTGGACACGTATTGGACACTTTTGGGACACTGGTAGGTAGACACACCTACATGTACACATGTACAGACTCACTCGACCTTTGCACACATGTTTCATACTCGACACATGCACATTCATGTATACCACACTTTGTGACACCGCATATTCACTTTGACACTCACATGTTGACACCTATACACACTCACATCTGCTGTCACGTTAGACACGGCTAGGACACAGGTTAGGACACATCATAGACATTGTGACACTGAGTTGGGTTTTGTTCAATAGTTGAGAGTTGTGTATACATGTATAATATATATATTTGGGTGAGTTGTAGTAACCTGGGTTTAAGATATGAATGTATATATATATGATATAGAGTAAACATGTGATGGGTTTTAGCTATATAGATGTATGTATATATATGAGTGTGAGTAAGAGAGTGGTAGATTAGCAGTAGCAATAGAAGCAGATAGTAGTAACAGTAGCTTGATCATTAGGAGTAGCAACAATTATAGCAGTAGGAGTAGCAGTACCAGAGGTAGCAGCCACTTGTTGTGCAGTTTTGGGAGCATGTGTGTGCCAAGTATCAAGTTTTGGGTAGGTGTCTAGTATAATATGACATATATAGAGGATAGGCTCTGGTTTGGGGGCTTGGTAATAGAATGATATGTTCACTACCATTATAGGTTGTCCTTGCCTATATTGAAATATCCAGACCACACCATGTTGATGTCAGCGCCCATCCCCTCTTTGATAAACTTTAAGTTTAGTTTAGGTAAGTGTAGGTTTGTGGGGTTTCATCCATACCTTGGTTTTACTCTTGAAAACATATTGACCAGTCCTTGACTCTTTCCCTTTTACTATAACTGTCCTCATATTTTGGGTTTACATTATATATGTATATGATGATAGATGGTTGATTTAAGGTTTGGGCATGTTGTTATATAGATACCACTCATAGATGTATGTACTGATAAGATCAGTAATAGATAAGGAAACTGTAAGATAAGTATACTATAGTAGAATCTTGAGTTATCAAAATAACTTGTTAGTGAGAGTTGAGGTATTGAGTGGATACCATGATACTCTAAACAATCTATTTAACTTAGAAACTTGAGTTAAGTTCCCAAAACCCTAGATGTTGACCCAGTTGGATTTAGAGTTGACCGATAGTCCAAATTAGACTAAGTTGACTAGATAGTTTGACCATTGACTCTTAGTTGACTAAGATTGACCTAGTTGACCAATAGCCTAAGTTTGAGTAGATGGTTGACCAAATCCTAGATGTAGACTAGAAGTTTGACCAGAGTTGACTTTAACCTAGATAGACCTAGAATCATATAGATTGTATTACAAACTTCATTTACCACATATTGAACACATTATAACCTATATTTCTTTAAAAAGGACATTGTGACTCCGGTTCGGACATCTGTATTCATTAGTCATTCAGGATATCAGGCGAGTACATTCTCTAATAGTTCTTTCATTTACTTGTCGATTTCTGTATTCAGTTCTAATTAGTTCTATTTGATTCTCTGTTACAAATACGGATTGATATTTCTGAATTCATGTATGCAACACTCTTATCTTTCATGTCTGGCCTTATTTCTGGACTTACCCCTGGCATCATATTGTCTGGCTGAACATGTACTCTACTGTCGTGTCGTTTTATAGATTCACTTATACTTTTCGGGTGGAGAAATACTTGAGTAGAAATGTAAATGGTCACAACACTGGAGGCACATCATCTGGTCTAAGCCTGGTCTTACCTGGTCTAACCTAGGAGCATCTCATCTGGTCTCACATGGAAGGATAGCAGTCGTACACTTGTGTGCGATGAGCTTTATTTAAATATATTTTTTATATATCGAAAGCAGTATTTCAGAACACACTGGGTAGTGTCTTGTATAGGACTCACACTGGGATCACACTTGACTTACATTGTATTGTCTGAACTTATATCACACCATTCTAGTTCAGTTAGTTTTACTTATATAGTCTTACTTGCCATGCTTTCATGTTTTGTCATATTACTTCTCATGTTCCTTAAACTGTTAATCTACTTCATTAACTGTCTAAAACTTACCATGTTCATCAATATAACTGTCTATAACTGCTTTTATAGTCTTTGCCATTTAGTTGGGATTTCTCGATGAGTTGTGCTCATTCCAATCCTGACTGGATACGTTGACAAAATATTACAGATGTTTGCCTCGAGGACACTTACCCTACATGCTATGAACCCGGAGATGGATTAGCTACCTTTTGCCTCGACTCTCAGGAGTGATCGGAAGGCTATTTAGTAGACTTGTTTTAGATTCATGTTTAGAACTTCAATTGTAATAACTTGAGATATTTGACTTTGTTTTGAGATTGCTTGAGATATTATTATTTAGTAGTTTTATTTTGCTGTTGTTATTTAGTCTTATTAGTTTTAGACTTCTGTGTCATCTTATCGCGCTTAGACTGTGATTTACCTTCATTATATCTATACTTGTCCTCCGTTCGGAGTTGAGATTTATGACAAGTACATTATATAATTACGTGAGTTGTTTTAGATAGTGACCTAATACAACATTCTACCGCCGATTCTGCGGCGTAGATTGGGCGCTGTTATGCACTTATACCCTTAAAGTGGGTGCGAGTCGCGACACAAATTAAATTGAAATTAAAATTAACTAAATGTCAGTATCAATGTCATTATGTGTCATGTATCCTCTGTGTGTGGACATTTATCATGTGTCTGTATCCTGGTCGCGGGAGGAGCACGGTAACCGTAAACCCAAACCTAACTCAAAAAATAGGAGATGGGGGTTAGGGTTTATCTAAGCCGGAGGGGGTCGGGGCGATGAGTCATCGGAGCAGGGGGTACCGGGTAGGGGGTCGTCGGGACAGCACCTCGACGGGGCCCAGGTGTTTAGGTTATATACTAAAAGCATCACTTTTGTAGTAACCTTATTTTCTTAAATTTTGAATGAGAATCATATGGGCAAATGTTTGCATATTTCATTTGTTGCAAGTGTTAATACAAATGTCTGATATTCTATATTGTAGATAATATGGTGTGTGGTGTCACACAGAAGATCATATTATCAGTTTCCTATGGAGTATATAAATAGTTCACAACCTAGATGGACTTGGACAATCTATTGGAAAGGTTGTAGTGTAATCTGGTATTAGTCTATCTTGACTATAGGTTTACACTAGTACACTTTGTGTGTATTGAACATGACCACTTGAGGTTGTTCTCTTTGTACTGACTACATAAGAGAACAAACACCTCTGTTATTATGGATGCTTGTGCTCTTAATCCGGATATAATAATAGACATGTATATACAGTGTGCATTACTTTGACTCATAAAAGAGTGAGATTCATTATGGATCAACAACCGCTATGAATTGGGTAATAAAATTGTATGTATGATGGGCTGTTGATTATAAATAGAATCCATATCCCGATACATCGGGTTGATGATGTAAAGTTGAGTGGTAATACTTAAGGATAAAAGATGTCGAATCAATATAGTTGTCAGTAACTTGATTTGATCGACGGACATACGATATCTTAATATGGGAAGCCAAACGAGCATATAATAAAAGGAGCTCACAAACATAATTTAGGATTAGGGAGGTAGTACAACAATAGCTCATTAGTGGACCAAGCTATTGTTAATGGGCCTGGATTATGTGTTTGGGCTGAACACGGGATATCCAGATCCGTTAGGAGGTCTAACCCTAATTTCTCCTCATGGTCCCTGCCGTAGCCTATATATATCATCTATTCTCTGGCCGCCAGATTACTGATCAGAAATCTGAAATTTTCTCTAAATTCATGATTCATGTAAGGAGAGAAAGAGAGGGCTGCCAAGGAGAAGAAAAGGTTGGGAGATCGTCGCCCACACGACGTTCAACTCGAGGAAGGAATACGTACAGAAGATCTTGGGGTCGTCCGCTCGAGACTGCCAGGAATTACTTGTCTCCTTTCCGCCGCAGGTATAATTCGTGAACCCTAGTTTTCGCCTATGAAGGGTTAGAACACGTATTAGATCTGTTTAACTTTTTATCGATCAATACGTACACTAAAGGAAGGGTCCGGGAAATCCCCAGTTCCATCAATTGGTATAAGAGCCACTTTGGATCTATATATTGATTGATACATCCATGTGGTCCAATAAAACCTGCGCTATGTAATAGTCGGTAGATGTAGATCTGTTCTAACTCGGTTTTGCAGGCATCTTAGATCCAAATATTATGGTCCAATGCATTTTTTTATTGTGTTGTTTAAACCACGAACATGTCGTGGATGTTGTTGTTGCTGTGGATGTAATTAAAATCACGAGGGTTGATCATGCTTATTATTTTAATTTTTCAATCTAGATTATGTGTGAACTCCTTCGGGAGGCATAGGATTGATGTAATTTTAATTATTTTTGATCAATCGTGATGGCGGTGGTGGTTGTTTCTGACGTCGGACGAGATGCTAGTTTTAAGCAGTCCAGAGGCAGACAGATGATTTTCGATGAAGCAGCAAAGATGACCATAATAGTTGGATATTTTCTCTTATTTTTTCCATTTTGCTTTTTCTGATTATGCATGTTTATTATTGTGTGGTTGTTTTTTTGAAAAACCAAGCCTACATTAATAATGGACAACATGGACATAATATCAACTAGTAGAAAAAATCCTTATTGTTAAATAACTAAGTGGGAGAGGACTTTTATTTAGTATAAATCCTATGGTCTCCATTACTGGTTTGTAGGTGATGTAATTATACTTGCGTGTTGGCTTTAGTGCTTTCCTCCATATCGGATGAGTATAAATATGGATCACCAGTACAAACTTCCTTAGGGATAATTGTAGAAAGTTACCTAGTACGTGTTCACTTCTCCATCTGAAGGAACTCATTACAAGGTAATGGACTTAGTATTAAGTAATGGTATACACTTAGATACAAATAATGGTATCCTCCCCATCGGAGTCACTGCTATTATTTGTATGACCAGAGCAAGACCAGCATATTAATTTTATTTGTCATAAAGTTATATTGACATGATAGTAAAATTAATAAGAAAAATCTACTTGAACAAAGTTAAATTTGTATACGTCCACACTATCGTGGCATGCTAAATTCATGGTGTTCAAGGTGTTGGTGAATTTTTTATTATTGTTTTGAGGGAATCAATATTTAGTTAATTCAAAAAAAA
The DNA here is from genome assembly GCA_029216955.1 of Iris pallida. Lineage (NCBI taxonomy): Eukaryota > Viridiplantae > Streptophyta > Magnoliopsida > Asparagales > Iridaceae > Iris > Iris pallida. The sequence goes on from JANAVB010027598.1 coordinate 9,352,302, forward strand.
ATTTGCCCTACATAATTTTATTTATGTGATTCTTAGGATTTCAAAAATGGGTTCTTTCAGTCCACTTATGGTGATTCTTAAAGAAAACAAACTTACTGGACCTAATTATATTGACTGGAAACGTAATTTGGACATTGTTCTGACTGCTGAGAAGTACAAATATGTACTTGTTGAGGAATGCCCACCTAAGCCTGATGCTAACTCTGATGAAGAGGTCAAAGAGGCTTATAAGAAGTGGAAAAAGGCAGATAAGATGGCGCGGTGTTACATTCTGGCATCTATGTCAAATGTACTGCAACATCAGCATCAGGCCATGGCCACAGCTTATGACATGATGTATAACCTCAAGGAACTCTTCGGACATCAGAGTAGAGTAGCTAGGCAGTTTGCTATGAAATATTTGATAAATACAAAAATGGCTGAGGGTACACCAGTAAGGGATCATGTTCTCAAGATGATGGGTCATCTAAATGAGATGGAGATCCTTGGAGCTGAAATCGATGTGGAAACCCAGGTCGATATCATTCTCGGGACTCTGCCTAAAAGTTTTGACAATTTCTGCCTTAATTACAATATGAATAAAAGGTTGTATAGTTTGGCAGAACTTGCAAAAGAGCTACAGGATGCTGAATCTCTCTTTAGGCAGAGTGGTCATGTTTTTGTTTCTGAAAAGGCTTCTACTTCTAAGCCAAAAGGCGGTAAGAAGAAGAATAACATTCAGAAACAGGCAAACTCAGAAAAGAAGGGCATGGGACCTCTAGGCGCGGTGAAAAAGCCGAAAGATAAATGTTTCAAGTGCAAAGGGTCAGGACATTGGAAGACTGATTGTCCACTTCTCAAACAAGGGAACAAAGAAGGTATATCTCATTTACTAGTAGTTGAAACATGTTTTGCGGTGTTATCTACCGGCACCTGGTGTGAAGATACAGGAGCCACTAATCATGTCTGCAATATATTGCAGGGGTTCCAGGAAACCAGACGGCTCAGTGATGGAGAGATATGCTTGTTCATGGGTGATGCTATAAAAGTATCAGTCGTTGCATTAGGAGATGTTACTTTATCTTTTGGTAGAAATAAGTCTTTGATATTGAGAGATTGTCTTTATGCACCTTCACTTAGAAGGAATTTAATTTCTGTTTCTATGTTAGTTAAGGATGGATTTTCAGTTTATTTTAATGACAATATTGTTATTAGAAAGAATAAACATTTTATCTGTTCTGGTGCATTTGTTGATAATTTGTATGTCATTAATCCTATTTTGCCCACAATGCAACTTATGGAAATGAATAATATGTCATCTAACTTAAATAAGAGAAAAGAACCTTCTTGTATGAACCAAACATATCTTTGGCACTTACGATTGGGGCATATTAACCTAAGAAGGAATCAAAGACTGGTTGAAAATGGACCTTTGAGTTCATTGGAAATGGAGGCACTACCAGTCTGTGAATCCTACTTGGAAGGTAAAATAACCAAAAGGCCTTTTACGGCAAAGAGGTATAGGGCCAAAGATGTGCTGGAATTGGTTCATTCTAATTTGTGTGGACCCATGACTATCCAAGCTAGAAGTGGCTTTGAATATTTTGTCACATTTATTGACGATTATTCAAGGTATGGATACATTTATTTGATGCGCCGTAAGTCTGAGTGCTTTGAAAAATTCAAAGAGTATAAGGCTGAAACGGAGAAATGTCATGGAAAATGTATCAAGACATTACGATCAGATCTGGTGGCGAGTACCTCTTTGGAGAGTTTAGGGATTATTTATCAGAGGCTAGGGATTGTATCCCAATTGACTGCACCTGGAACGCCCCAACAGAATGGTGTAGCCGAAAGAAGGAATAGAACACTTATGGAGATGGTTAGATCAATGATGAGTTATTCGAATTTGCCAGATTTATTTTGGGGATATGCCTTAGAGACTGCAGCTTATATTTTGAACTTGGTTCCTTCTAAGTCAGTACCTCTTACTCCCACAGAGCTGTGGATTGGGCGTAAGCCTAGTCTGAAACATGTTCGCATTTGGGATAGTCCAGCACATGTGCTGAATGGGAAAGCAGATAAGTTGAAATCTCATACAGAAGTACGCTTGTTTGTAGGCTATCCAAGAGGAACGAAAGGAGGTTTATTTTATAGTCCTAAGGATCAGAAGGTCATTGTTAGCACCAATACCCGATTCTTAGAGAAAGACTATGTGATGAACCATATACCCACAAGTAGAGTTGTTCTAGAAGAACTGAGACGTGAGACACCAAGTACTTCAGTACCAATAGTACAAGAGGATGAACCACAAATAACTGCACAACGTGTCACAAATGTTACACCACAATCGATAGTGCCTCGTCGTAGTGGGAGGGTTGTGATACAACCTGATAGATATATGTTCTTGGGAGTGTAAGCCCCTGAAATTAGGGCTTATTATTTTTTTATTTTTATAAATCAATTATTTTGAATAAATATTATTATTTGATTATTATTTAATTTAATGCTCTTTACCGTGACTTGGAATTCTATAGCATCAGGGATGTCAGTCTCTGGAAACTTCCTTCATGGAGTTTGTAGTAGACGAGATTATCTTTATTTTGATATATCCTGTCCCACTTGAACTCGTTTCCTTGTGCTCTTTTTGCTTCGCGCAAGTTCGGGTCAATATTAGACCATTTAATTATTAATTGAATTTCCACTCTTTTCCTTGATCATCATATGCACGTTACCATGACTTTTAATTTAGGAGCACCAGACTAGTTATTTTTTCGAAACCAACTTGTCATGTTTGATCTACTCGAGACGCTCTTCATCCATGGCCTTCGTGTCCCACTCAGACACTCTATTTTGTGCTTCATTTTTTTCGTACAACTTTTGGGTCAATTTAGGACAATTAATTATCTACCTTAAAACCTGATTTAATTTTCAACTTAATTTCCGAGCCCGACATCGGTCCAATCCAGACGACCCAATATATGGCCCTGGCCTTTTTTGAGCCTACTATGCACGTGCCACTTGCGTGCCACCGATTTGATCTCCCTTGTGCTCCCATTCCATCCGTAATTTTAATTGATTTAATTTATAAATTAATTAAATCTTGGCTTCGACTTTGTCTAAACTTGGCCCAACGTCCGACCCAGTTTGGCATGGACCCTACCATGACTGCCCATACATCCCACTGAGGTGTCTGCATTTTCTCTATTTGAAAATATGTTTATTTTATATAAAATATCTATTCCTCTCTCTTTTATATTATATATATATATATATATATATATATATAATGTAACTCTCTCTCTCTCTCTCTAATATCTTCTAATATCTCTCTCTTCTTTCCTTTACACCTGCACCCCTCCCCTCTTCCATCAGGACAATCCCCCCATGTGGCCGAGACTCTCTCCCTCTCTCTCTACATTCTCTCTCTCCCTCTCTCATTAATATCACACACACTCACACATATATTATACATACTTCTCTCTCTTCCTCTCCACTCAACACACACACCACCCCACCCCCACATCCCAGCCGACCCATGGCTGCCGACCACCACCACCACCATCGTGAGCTCACCACCACCTCCTCCATCTTCTTCTCCTTCTCCTCCTCCATTATCATCATCATCAAGTTCATCATCACCATTATCATCTTTATCTTCATCACCATCATCAAAACCACTCCCATCACCACCACGTCCAACACCACCACCTCCGTGAGCCCCTCGCCGTGCCCATGGCCGCCGCTGTGCCATGCAGCAACACGAGCGCAGCAGCAGCCGCAACGCAGCCTCGCAGCAGCAGCGAGCGCACAGTCGCGTGCGCTGTCGCCGCCACCGGCGCCGCCGCGGTCGCTGCTGTTTGCAAAAATAAAAGTATGAAACTTTATTGATACAAACTTTGTAAAGATTACAAGAATTCTGGGAAAGTACAACTGTAGGAATCCAATCTAGAAGACGATTGCTTTTTCCCTTGGACGATGTGAACTTTGAAGACTGTAGCCTCTGAAGTTGAAGTTGAAGGCAAAAGCCTCAGAAGAATGCAGCAGCACTTGGGCAAGAACTCCTGAACTCTCTGATATTTCTGAACTTTTATGTCTGATCCTGAATGAAGACTTGAAACTCTATTTATAGAGTTCTGGAAATAACTAATTTTTAGTTATTCTGAATGGCGCTTGCTGGATTGTGCAGGAACTGGATTGCGCAGCATCAGACTGCGCAGGTAGTTGTCTGGTCGTGGGCTAACTGTCTTGGACACATGGCATCATTTGATTAAAATGCGCATGATCGTGTGAAGACGGTTGCCACGTAACGAGCAATTGATGGCATGAATGCCACGTGTACTTTTGTTAATTGTCATGATGAAGTGCGCCATATGAATTGCACTGACTTCGAATTACGCTGAGATGGATTGCGCTGGGCTGGATTGCGCAGGTACTGGATTATGCTGCATGTACAACTGTCCTCGAGCACTGTACGGCACAATAAACGAACAGTCTCCTCGTTCTTTGTGCTGTCTGCTGTCAGAAAGATTTGATTTTGTCAGATAATGATGACATTGCCACGTCAGCCTGCGCAGTTGAAAGTGTGCGCAGTCCGGTGTGCGCAATCTGATATCTGTGCAGTTCATTTGAAAGTTGTATTTCTTGATTTTCTGACTTTGTTAATAGGTGCAACTTGATTTTTTTAGGACCTACAAGACCCCCTTCAAAGTTTTCGAAAGTTGAATTTATTCAAAGTTTCGAAATACTTTGAATTTCAAATTTTAAAATCAAGTTGCGCATGAGCTCTCCACGCAATCGGATGAGTCGATCCCTACTTTTTCGGCACAATCTGAGGCGACCGTTCTCCTTTGAAAAACTATAAATAGTTCCTCATTCTCTTTCTGTCATTCTTTACTTGCTTTCGAATTTCCAAAAAGAGAAACTTCTTGAGCTTTTCCGATTCCCCTCATCGATCTTCATGGCTCCCAAGCGATCCTCCGCCGCTGCCAAGGGCAAGGCCCCCGCCGAATCTTCGGCTAGGGTTGTGCCCCATCCTTCTCGACATGAGACTGCACATCCCGTTTTGCTAGGTAGATGATTCAATCGAAAACTCTTTTTAGAGTTTTTTGACTTCACTGATCTTCAAAATCCATCTCTTTTTAGAGATGTGATCATACTGCGCCACCCTCTTTAGGGTTTTGGTTGCACGAACTAGTTATTCTTCATTTTTATAAAGAATATCTTCTTGCACAATCGGTTGAATTGCGCTGGCAAAAGTCAGCACAATCGGCTGATTTGTGCAAGCTTTATCAGCGCAATCTGATGGTTGCGCAATCTGACGGTTGCGCAATCTGATGGTTGCACAATCTGATGGTTGTGCAATCTGAAGGTTGCGCAGTCTGATGGCTGCACAATCTGATGGTTCCGCAATCTGATGACAAAATTTTTGACTTTGACTTGTACTGAATTCTGCTTTCTTCTGTTGGATGCAGTGAATACCAGAGAAGATCCCGAATATGAAACTTTTGTAGGAACTCTTCCAGTATCTGAGTTCAAAGAGGACTTGTCCCACGTACTTTTTCCGCAATATGCACTTCCGTCTTCTCGCCAGACTATTCTGATAGCACAAGATAATGATACATTGCTATGCCTGATGAATGGACAGCCTTTACAGACTGTTGATGCTGTCACCCACAGAAAACCTATATTCCTGTTTGGTGAAGCAATTGACAAAAGTTCTCAACCAAGACCACGTATTGAGCAGAGAACTTTTCAGTGGAAGGAGAAACTGATTTTGCTACCAGATATTGCCAGGTGCCTTCCTTTGGCACGATATGCTCATGCTAGCTATCCCAGGAGAATGGACTGGGACATCACTCCTCTTCAGCAGGCTCGGACTGGAAAAATCTGCGTCAAGAAGGACCGAAATAACAGAGACATGTTCTATAGTTCCTCAGAACGACACAGTACCTTACTTAGAGTATTGAAACCAGGGTGCATCCTCCCAAAGAATTCTTCTCTGTTAATGCCTGTGAGGATCCCAATTTTTGCGAATGAGTACGCAAAGGTTGAAGTCAGTTACCCGGATCAAGAAATTCGGTTGACAGGTCTAGTAAACCCAGACATCAAAAGGTGGAGCAATATAGCAAATTGGATACTAGTTCAGTTTGGAGATAAACTCAGAGAGATTGAACTGTATGAAGCGGTACATGCTACCGTATATGGCTTCTACCCAAACCTTCATCTGTTTTTGGCACTGGCAGAGAGGTACAATTATAGGACAGGGACGTTCATGATGCCCTGCGGAGAGATGGGGTTGGCTCTCCACGAGATGAAGTATATCTCGTACTTACCAATGGCAGACTTTCCTTACGAGGAGTATGTCCCCACCAACGCGAGTTAGAGAGACTGTGCCAAGAGAATTCGAAGATGGTAGAAGTCTTTGACGAGTTGTTATGCCATTACAACGTATGCTCTTTCTACTACAAGAGTGGCTCGTCTGGTACATGCTATTCTTCGAAATGGCTGACTTATCTTTTTCTCAACCATGTTATTAAAAAAAGACAAAAGAACATGATTCCTGCAATCCAGACTTCTTCCAACCTCTCACCTATAGTGAAGTGATAAAGCTGAAGGAGGAGAATAAGAGACTGGATACTTTAGTAGAGGATGAACATCAATATCCGCCTCTTAAAGTTAGAGATTTTGTTGAGAGCCATGTAAGAATGGGCTACAGGCCCATGTCCAAAGAAGCCTAATTAGCAGGATTTCTGACGTACTAGCTCCGCCGCTTCGTCATGTCTGGGGCAATTGCTGTAGACCGCTTCCATCGCGGTGTCCTTTTTGCTGCTGTCCGGTTAGTCTTCGGCTACTGGATGGATCTACTATCAGCGATGACTTACAGAATAAATGCGGGTCTTCGTCTGTATATAGATTCCATGCTTAAGGGTAAGTGTGATAAAGGTACTTTCTCCAGACTGGAATTACCTTACACTTACTTATTCGGATGGCTACTCCTATACCATCCATCTTTGATAAATCCTGCCATGGGGGCAGTGGATGGCAATTTTCTGCGCCGGTTCTCACAGAGCCGATGGCTATACACTAGCCTGAAAGATTACAGACGCACTTTAAATCTAGGCAGAGGATGGAATTTTCTTTGTACTCCCCCTCCAACGGGTTATGAATTCATGGCACCAAACATGGTTGACCTTGGGAGGCAGCCTATAGTTCGAATAACTTTTGAATGGTTGAAGGCAATCAGACCGTCACATCTTGTATATAGATTTGAGAAAGAATGCTTTCTGGAGCCATATTTGTCGAGTCGCTTCGCTCGACAATTTGGATATGACCAGTTCCACGTGGGGAATGTAATAACTTGCTTACGAGGAATATGATACTTGATCGACGGAGCCAGAGCGTGGGCTTACTACAATGCTCGAGACATACGGGCAGTGTTCTCGATGCCACACAGGAATAATGCTGGTCCAAGAATGCTATACATATATTCACAGTTTTATACAGCTGCCAACACCTTTGCCAAAAACTTTAGCCTTGTGGATAGTTTTGCGATGGCAAACCGTCTGAGGAAAGGAGCAACTGATGTACTGGCTTCTAACAATGATGAGGAACACGAACCAGTGGATGATCCACTGGAGGCTTCCAGGGAAGTCAATTTCCCTGAGGAAGTTAATCAACCTATAAGAGTCTCTCTGAAGGTTGCTAAATCTCCGGCCAAGGAGAAGGAAAGAAGAAGGGAAGAGCCTCCTGCCCCCATTGTGAAGAAAAAACTAATTCTGGAACATTCTTCAGAGGAGGTTACGACGAGATCGCAATCCAGACAATTAGCCGAGTCTACTCGAGATGAAGCCGCTACACCAACCTCTGTTCATAAATAAGTTGATATAGTAAACATAGAGAGCCCTGAGAGGCCTCTACATAGAAGGAAGAAGCTGGCTCATAGAAGACAGAAGATAACAGTTTCTCCTTTGAGGCAAATTTTACCTTCAGTAGTGATGAATGCCATGGCTGGAACCACCCTACCATCTCCTACTCCTGTTTCTGAGGCTGGACATAAAACTCCTAATCCAGAACAGAGAGAGGATATTAAGGAGAGAGAAGAGATCGACCGCAGAGATGAGGCCATAGAGCTTAGAGACAATATTACAGAAACAGAGCATGAACCTTTGCAATCTCTATTGCCAACAGCAGCGAAAACTCATCTTCTGCCATACCGGGAGCAACCCTTGAGGAAAAAGATCGTTTGATGATCGAAGCTTTATATGGCTGTGACTTCGGTTATCAAGAAGAAACTGATCATGCCGCTGCTGCTGCTAGTGAAGAGGCTCCCGAGGACAGCAAAAACGAGGAGAGCACCTCATCATAAGCTGCTGATGAGACACAAAATCCGAAAGAGAATATTGAGATCCAGACATCTCTTCGAGCTATTGATGACACTTCGACTCCTGAAAAGGAGGCTGAGGTGCCGATATCTCCAGAGAAGATTGCTGATAAAGAGGTGGATTTGGAGAAAACTCCAGTTGCTGCTCCCGAAGGTATTGTAATAAAATTAGCGATCTTCTTTTAATAAGTAGCTTGATAGCTAACATCGTTACTTTTATCCATACAGAATCCGGATCTTCTTCTGCTCCTCCAACATGCATGGATATAGTACTGGCAACGACAATTGCTAGTAGCAGTCGCCATTTATCTTGTGGCTCTGAAGCAGGAAGTAGTCAGGCCATAGTGTCTGAGGCTACTTTTGCTCAACTAGAATCTGTACCAACCGATGATAGGCCTGTTGCCGGACCGAACCATGGTAAGATTATTTTTACTTTTGGTTCTCTTGGATAATAGCAAATGACAGGAAGAATGACAATATTTAATTTTGCAGAAGAACAACTAGGAGGAGCAACTAGCTCCACTCTAGTTCCCTTATTCAAGGAGCCTACTGTTCGAGAAATTGAACGTCCTGCTGCCTCGTCATCAACAGGAGTTGCTGCGACTCCTGGTGCTCTGGCGATTAATCAGTTTGTCATCCAATCATTCACCAAATACTTTTTCGAGTCCTTGGGGCCTTTGATCAATAGAATAATGGATAAAGAAGACGCTGATTTTTATATGGTTGGAGGTCCAACCTCTTTCTTAGTAAAGGCTATCAGGGAGCAAGGTGACGAGCCCCAGGACACTTTCCTTGACCACTTATTAAATGAGCTGGAAGCTTCAATAAAGAACTATAAAGAGCTCAATAAGGGGGAAATAGAACCCTTAGTACAAGCAGAGTTTGAACAGATGGCTCATGCAGCTGCAGTTGAAAGAGTGAACCTCCAGAATCTCTTGGATGCCTATTCTACTAAATTTGCTGAATATAATTCCAAGTTGGAATCGGTGATCTCAACTGCTGAGAGAAAAGAGAGAAGGATTGTCGAGCTGAGAGTGGAGATTGCTCGTCTCCAAGAGGACTGGAAAATGAAGTTACAGAGCATCAGATTGCAGTCCAACAAATTGATGCTCTAACTCAGGAAAGAAACGAGTATGTAGCAACTCATGATGCTGAAATCACTCGCCGAATGGTAACCATGCCCGTTTTTAATAAAAAATCTGGGATAGAAGAGGCCGGGAGGAGAGTGATGGCATCTCGCGAAGAACGGTTGCAGATTTTGAAACAACAGATTGCTAATCTGATGATGCCTCCGTCTCAGTAGAAAGAACATCTTGTATCTTCTTGTCTTTCTTTAGGCTATGCATGTAATGTCTTAAATTTTGATCAATAAAGACATTTTGTTGTGGCTCTATTATTTCTTGTATATCTTATTCAGATATAAATAATAGCGATAGAAAATATATTCAGAGGTGCAGGACATGATATATTTTTTGATGATTTGTAGAAAATAATTATATTCATTATATCTGCTCAGAGGTAATGTGGACGTGGCAGAATATAATTTGTCAAATATTATTACTTCAAAATAGACAACTTGATCGAAGACGACAAGTTGCTGATATGGACAATGAATGAAAAAGGTGTGAATGAACAAAATGAATCGTCAGGATGAACGGATGGACCGTCAAATGAATTGAATAAACGGATGAACCGTCAGATGATGATAATGAACGGATGAACCATCAGATGACGATGAACGGATGAACCGTCAAATGATAATGAATGAACGGGCGAACCGTCGAATGAATGTGAATGAACGGACGAACCGTCAGATATTAATGAACGGATGAACTGTCAAATAATAATGAATGAACGGGCAAACCGTCAGATGATTATAATGAACGGATGAACCGTCAAATGATAATGAATGAACGGAAAAACCGTCAGATGATTATAATGAACGGATGAACCGTCAAATGATAATGAATGAACGGGCGAACCGTCGGATGAATGTGAATGAACGGGCGAACCGTCAGATGAATGTGTCGTTTCGTTATCTTGAGAATCTCTGCCTATAAATAGAACAGAAATCTGGAAGGAATGATCATTTCCACTTTTCAACATAAAGATGTCGTCCGGAGATGCATCCAAGAAGGCTAAAGTCGCCCCAAAGGTTGAAGCGGGCATTGAAGAACGTCTTGCCGAACTAGTTCAGCCAAAGAACACGGAAGTAGACGAAGGTTCGTCCGTACCTAAACCACCGCGGGATATCCTGGATTTCTTGCTTGAACCAGGAAAGACTGAAGAGGAAGAGGCCATGAGGATGGCTGCTTGCAAGTTCCTGGTAGGTTCGAACAAAGAAGTTCTCGACTCTTTTGCAGATTATGTCTTTGATAAGGATGGCAGTGGTCCGCGTCCCAATGTTAAGAATGACGATAGTGACCTTCCTTGATATCATGTAACATCATTTATGATAAAATAAAAATCAAACTTTATTTATGAACTGTCTGATCTTATTTATATAAAATCTCTGTTACATTTATACATAGTATTTCTTAAGGAATTTTCCATTGATAGGCATCATTGCAATTCGACCGTCTAACTCTGAAAGTTGATAAGCTCCATTTGAAAAGACTTTGCTGACAACGTAAGGTCCTTCCCACTTCGCATCAAACTTGCCTTTGCTCGAGTGAGTCATTGTCATAGGACGTCTTACTGTTAGAACAAGTTCTCTTTGCTGAAAGGCTATGACTTTAACTCTGCGGTTGAAAGTCTTCGAGATACGGGCTTGATATAACTCAATATGTTGTTGAGCGAATAGCCGCTTTTCATCGAGTGCTTCTAACTCTTGAAGTCAGAGAAGATCGTTATTCTCTGTAGTGAGTTCATTAGTAATGGCAATCCTTAAAGAAGGAATTTGAAGTTCAAGAGGAAGAACTGCTTCACAACCATACACCAAAGAGAAAGGTGTAAAGCCTGTGGGATTGCGGACCGTAGTTCGATAGGCCCAAAGACATTCACCAAGCTTTTTACTCCAATTTCGTTTGTTAGTAGATACAAACTTCTTGAGGAGCTTGATGATGGTTTTATTGAAAGCTTCAGCTAAGCCATTAGCAGCAGTATTGTAGGCTGTCGAAGCGACATTGTCAATCCGATGATCATCGTAGAATCTCGTAAACTTCTGGCTGATGAATTATGGTCCATTGTCATGGATAATTCGTCAAGGTACACCAAATCGATAGATGACATGGTGTTTGACAAAGCTGATGACACTGTTGGTCTTGACTTTAGCCAAAGGTATAGCTTCAGCCTATTTGGAGAAGTAATCGGTTATTGCCAGTATGAACCGATGTCCTCTAGAAGAAGGAGAATTAATAGGACCGATGATGTTCATACCCCAAGCTTCAAAAGGCCATGAAGCAGCCGTCGGATGTAGAAATTCTGAAGGTTGATGGATAAAATCTGCATGGATTTGACAAGCTCGACATTTCCTTGCATAATCGATGGCATCAGATACCATAGAGGGCCAGTAGTAACCCATGCGTCGGATACGATCCTGTAGCTTAGGACCGGGTTGATGTGCTCCGCAGACACCGTCGTGAGCTTCAGGCAGTACTTGTTTTGCTTCATCACCAGCAAGACAGCGCAAGAGTAAGCCATCATAAGTTCGCCGATAAAGAGTCTTAGTGGTCTGATTGTAATAAAATTGTAGAGACCTTCGACGAATACTCGTAGCTTCTTTGGGATCTTCAGGGAGTATATCATGAACTACGAAGTCGATGAAAGAAGTTCTCCAATCTTCACTGATTACATTGACTTCAGTAAGATTACTTAACTCAATATTACGATTATTTTCGATACAGAATAATTCTCGATTAGAGATGACCACCACCTGTTGTCTTCTGATAGGGATGGCTAGGACTGCTGCAAGATTGGCCAAAGCATCTGCCTCAGTATTGCAAGCTCGGCGTACATATTCAATAAAGAAGGCTTTGAATGATGTAGCCATGTTGATTGCCGCTTCAAAGTAAGGCACTAGATCTTGATGGTGAACTTCATAGGATCCTCTAACTTGATTAACAACCAACTTGGAATCGCCATAGACTTTAAGATACTCAACGTCAAGTTGTTTGGCTAGCTGGAGGCCAATGAGTAGAGCATTGTACTCTGCCACGTTGTTGGAGCAAGGCTCATCTAGGGAGTATGCTCTTTAGATAGCTGACACGTCCAAAGAAATAAGGACAACTCCAACTCCTGCGACAATGGCACCATTGGGTCCGATTCTGGATGCTCCGTCAAAGGATAGACGCCAAGTAAGAAATTCTTCGGAGACCATATTTGGTTCCAAAGTCTCGTCTGGAATTTCATCATAGAGTTTAGATGTTTCTGGCACAGGATGAGCCGCTAAGAAATCTGCCAGTGCTTGACCTTTGACAGACTTTTGAGAAACATATACCATGTCATATTGGGCTAGCAGAATGGCCCATGTAGCCAGCCGAGAATTGAGTGTGCTAGGCTACATCATCAGTACGCGAAGAGGATTAACTCAGGATATGACATGAATAGTTTGGCCAATGATGTAATGCCGAGTCTTTTGAACAGCAAACATAAGAGCTAGGCATTCTTTTTCGACCGGACTATAATGGTGTTCAGCACCAATCATAGTACGACTGAGGTAGTAGATAGCCTGTTCGTGGCCTTCTTTGTTCTTTTGGGCAAGTAAAGCACCCAATGAATGGTCCATAGCACGGACATACATTAAGAATAGTATGCCCGAGATTAGTGGCACCAAGACCGGTGGATTCATGAGATACCGCTTGATATCTTCGAATGCTCGTTGACATTCTTCAGTCCAAACGAAAGAAACACCCTTCTTCATGAGTTGAGTGAATGGTCTGTAGCGTCCAGACAGATTCGAAATAAATCTTTTGATGTACGCAAGTCGACCATAGAATCCTCGTAGCTCTTTTAGGTTGTGTGGAGGACGCATCTCTTGAATGGCTTTGATCTTCTCGGGATCCACGTGTATACCCTTCGAGGTAATGACAAAGTCGAGAAATTTGCCACTAGAGACACCCAAGAATGACTTGGTGGGATTCATTTTGAGTTGATGTTGGCGCATGAGATTGAAGATAGTTCTCAAGTCTTGGATGTGATCTTCCTTTAGACGACTTTTGACAGCAATATCATCGACGTAGCATTCGACAGTCTCGTGCAGATAATCTTGAAAGATGGTACTCATGGCTCGTTGGTACGTTACACCAGCGTTCTTGAGACCAAACGACATCACAGTATAACAATAGACTCCACGAGGAGTGTGGAAAGAAGTATGCTTTTCATCTTCAGGATTCATCCGAATCTGATTGTATCCGGAGAATCCGTCCATGAAAGATATTCTTTCAAATCCACAGGTGTTGTCAATCATGACGTCCGTGATAGGGAAAGGAAATTTATCTTTTGGACATGCTTCATTAAGATCCCAGAAGTCGATGCAGACTCAAACTTTGTCGGGTTTTTTTAGAACTGGGACAACATTAGCTACCTAATCAGGATGCTGCTCTTCTCGAATAAAGCCACAAACGATGAGCTTCTTGACTTCATCGTCAATTGTGTCCATCATTTCTGGCTTGAAATGCCGTTGTTGTTGCTTGACCGATTTTGTATTCGGCAAGATGTTCAGTTTGTGAGTAGCAACTTTAGGATCTAGTCCTGGCATGTCTTCATAGCTCCAGGCAAAGACATCAGTGTATTCATTAATCAGAAGAATAAATTCTTATTTATCCTCTTCTAGAAAGTTCTTGCTTATGAATATTGGATGAGGTGATCCGCTCTCTCCTAAATCAATTTGAACTAATTGATCTTCAGTAGGAGGTTCTCTTTGTTCGAATTGGAGTTCCTATTGGGTATCCATTCGTTGAGCCCAAGGATCTGTTTCAGAACTTTCTTCAATATCCTCGTCATAGCCTTCTGGAAGTTCAACAGAGACCATGTTAGAAGATACAGTCAATCGATGAACTTGTTCGATGCTGGTGTCAGAATCCTACGTTCTGGAATTAGAAGAGTTAGAACATTCTTCACTATCAGATTTAGCGCCTGCTGGGGATAACACTGGAGGTGAAGCATATCCGAGACCTCTTTTAGTCCTGTTGTAGTACATCTCTGACTTTCCTTTCGAAACAGCCGTACGGAGAGGAGTTCTTCTACCTTTACCGTAGTTGAGGCCACTCTTAAAGTCATAACCCATCTTTCGGATGATATCTTTTGATTGTTGACTGTAACGACGGAGTTGAAGATGTCCCGTGTCGTCAACTTTGCTATCATCCGTATAGCTGAATTGTTGTTCCGGTCCTTTACTAAAAAGTATTGGACTTTCGCCTTTCTTTCGAGCAAGAACAATTCGATATGAATCATCTGGGTGTTCAAAAGAGACTTCTGTTTGAAGAGATTGTACAACTCCCATTGTAAATGATTGGAAGCTATCTAACATATCTAAATTGCATTTAGTATGATAAATGACATCAGTATACTGGAAAGTAGACGTTTTTTCATTGATTTGTATATTTGTATTTACAGCAGGACTTTTAGCGGTAGCAGGCTTAGTCAGATTGATTATAAGAGGGGGAGAAAAAGAATGTGGAGGAGGATTAGCTTTGTTACGACGGAGGTCGATAACAAGCGGCTCAGAGGAGGTGAGCTCCCTTTTCTCCTTGTTATGAGATAGATCTATAACAAGTGGCTCAGAAGAAGTGAGGTGCTTTTTGTCCTTGTTATGACGTAAGTCAATAACAAGCGGCTCAGAAGAGGTGAGCTCCCTTTGATCTTGATCATCAATTGATTGCTTTTGAACTGGCAAGTGAATAGCCAGTGGCTTGGAGGATTGAGGACGAGAAACACGCCCTTTGACGGGAATGATGAGAGTGTCATTAGGCACTGTTTCTTGCTCTTCTTCAGTATCCAAAGATAGGACAACCTTCATGAACTCATCCTTGTACATACGAGTATCGTTGCAATATGCTTCGACGCCTTTGAAAGGATAGAGATCAGCAACCTCCTTCTGTACCTCTCCATTGTCATCCACATATTTAAAACATTGATGGAGAGTCGAAGGGACAATGTTATGTTCGTACAGAAATGGTCTTTCCAGCAAAGCATTGTAGGAACAACCATGATTGTCAATGATGTAGAAGGTAACCTTTGTGCGAAGATTGCCTATTTGGTATTTTAGACGAATCTTGCCCAGAGGTTCACTCCTTCCCTGATTGAACCCAAGGATGGTGGTGATTGTACTGGAGAGACTATGTACTGGGATTTTCAGTCCATCCAATATTGTCTTCGGCATAATGCTGAGAGCAGACCCTGGATCTATCAGAATACGATCGACTTTCATTGAATCGACATATCCTGTATAGTAGAGAGGACGGTCGTGTCTGTTGTCTTCCATCAACATGTCGTCTTGTGTAAAAGTTATGTTTGGAATTAACTCCAACACGCTATGACAATAGAGGCAAGAAATTGGCTCTGATTTTGGCTTCTTCAGAAGAGCTAAGCAGGTTTCAGCTTGCATGAGAGCTTCGTTCAATGTTTCCCGAGTCTCTTTGGAGAGGCGCAAGAGCTCGAAGATGGACAGCCGGGCCGGTGTATTGGCCATTTGAGCCAAGATGTCAAAGTCGTAAGGCTTTTCAAGTCTGGAAGGAGATAATTTCTTCAAAGGTTTGTCAAAGCGGACTTGCTGTTTGCCTTTGTCAGCAACCGTTGGCTTGGGAGGAATGGGTATCACAACCGGTGATGAAGCAGTAGAAATATCCTCAGTAGAAGCAGGTTGTACTGGAGCTGGTTCAGAAAAAGAAGCAGGATTCTCTTGAGCTTTAGGGTAATCCTTTAAATAGGCTTTTCCTGATCTGGTGCCCAGCAAGATTTCTTCATCAACTATGGGGTCAAAAGACACCATATTACAACTCTTTGTCTTGCTTTTGGAGCGGTCTTTCTTCTTGGAGGAAGAGGGAAGTTCGAACTCCGAGGCTAAATCCGGATGAATCCATATAATCTCGCCATTGTCAAGAGACATGGGGACGAGACCTTCACTTCGTGGAGGAGGAAGATTCTCAATCTCAAAAGTAGCTTTGGGGATAGGAATGACGCCATGCTGCACCATCTGGGGCGGAAAGTCAGCGAACTGAACTGATACCATATTTGCAGTAACAGTATTCTCGTCTTGTTGCAGAGTGACAACACCAGCGTTGACCAGCTCCTGAATTTTTCCTTTGAGCATATAACATGCTCGAGTGGGATATCCGATGAACCTGTGATAGATACAGTACTTGGGATGATCTGTCTTACTGACTTCATCGGGCTTCTTGGGATCTGGAAGTTGGATTTTATTGCTTTTGATTAAGCAATCAAAAATACTAGTAGTGTCATTCTCGTCAAAGGAATATTCTAATTTAGGACGAGGTTCTCTCGGTGGAGGTGCTGAAGGAGTAGATGTGGACGTAGGAGAAGCTACGTTAACCGCTAGAGATTCTTTGTTCTTGTTCAAATTAATGTTCAAAGTTTCTTTTGGTTTGCGGTTGTTCTGGCGATTGCCACCACCTGATGTTTGATGTTCATCCTGGTCGGGGTTAGACATTTGTACCTCTAGCTGCTTGAATTTGTCGGCGCTAACTTCAGCTACTTTAGCGTTGACAATGAAGAATGGCCAATCTTGTAACTGAGTAGATCCCGTCCACATACTGATGATGGACAATAGGTTTGCCTTGCAGGTGTCTATGGTGACAGCAGCCGGAGTTCCAGGAGGCATTTTTAAAGCTTCCCAATAGAATCTTTCAATGAAACTTTCAGCAGTTTCATTATGCCTTTGTTTGATTTTATTGAGGGCTGACATAGTCATGTCATTGATCCCCTCGTAAAATCGTTCCAAGAAAATTTGCTTTAAGCCAGAGAAGGAGGTAATACAACCATCGGGCAAGCTTCTATACCAATCGTTTGCTACGCCAGCTAAACAGCCGACGAATACTCTGGTAAGAAGAGCGTCATTTGGTTGAAGTTGAATAGTCATAACCTCAAAGTGGTTATTGAACAGACTGAGAGATGTGCTGCCATCAAACAGCAAGATAGTTGGGATCTTGTACTTTGGAGGAAACGAGACTTCCTTCCATTCAACTGGGTAAGGTTGCTTGATCCCCAATCTTTGCAAGTTGTCCTTCTCCTTGAAAGCTTCGAACTGAGTTCGCAGGAGCTTCACGGCTTCATTGGCATCTTCCAATGATGTGGAAGGACCAGGCTGAACCACAGTGTTAGGAGGAGGAACAGCATGATAAGTACTACCCCCAGCACCTGACTGACTGGGTGTAGGTTGGACTTGTACAGGAGGTATTTGAGTAGGTGCTACCTCCAATCCAGCATTGACAGGCACCAACGATGCTATGATTTCAGGATTTACAGGCGGTACGGTCGATGGCACTGTATGCTGAGCCACAATAATAGAATGCATACTTGCGACCATCTCAGCCATGGTCTTCAACTTATCTTCTAGTGCAGCTATTCTTTGTTCTTGACTAGCTGAACTGGAAGCATCGAGATCTTCATTGACAACGTAAGCTGTCACTTCTCTGGGTACAGTGGAGGATACTGTTTGCTCTGAGCTTTCGATGTATGCATCATAATCGGAGAAAGAATCATCTCCTGGGTGAGAAGGAAGAAGACGTTCAGAAGGATCTTGAAGATTCCTTTGACCGATTGTATTTCGGCTTCGGGATCTGGCATGTTGGAATACTCCTTCAGAGGATTCTTGGAGTAAATCCAAATACCGTTGGCTTGGCTTGCGAAGCTTCCCGTGCTTAGAGCACTTCCTACCCCCAGTGTCTCTGGAAGTCATGTTGACGGAAGCGTACAGAACTTCGTCTTCATCTTCCGACATAGGTTCAGAGTTAGAAAAGTTCAGATGATCGAAGACAGATCGTCTAGTTGTTTGACAACAACACTTGATAACAACCTTGTGATTACAATAATGATGATCACTTGGTTGAATTGGAAGTGTTGAAGTGTTGTCCCGCCTTTGCTTGAGGTGTTCTCGGAGATCGGGAACAGCAACAGGATGAGCAAAAGTGCGAGGGATGTGTTCTTTGATAACATTCGGAATATGGTTCCGGTTCTTCAAATGTTTTGTCCCTTGAGTGTACAGGGAAGTGCTCATTTCATTGGCATAGGTGTTCAGATTCTTGATCCTGGAAGTTTGTTTCTGATGATGTTTGGTCTTCGGCATTGGCTGTTTGCGTTTTATCGAAGTTGGCCTGTTGTGATAAGTTCTTAGATCTGCAAATTCACCCCCAGAGGTTTCTGTTTGAGATACCATTAATTTTCCCTGTCTTGAACGGGAGATCTTGAGGGTTGGAAGATCTTAGAATTCTGCTACCGGAGTAGGTAGAATACCTCTTTGATCAGTACAAGTTCTTTTAACATGGAGAGAAGAATCCTTGTTTGAAAGAGTTTTTGTACTGACTGATGCCGAAGCACGTTCAGTATGATCTTCTATGGTAAAGACCAAAAAAGATTGAGAAAAGACCAAAGGGCCCTTTCCTTTGTTTTGTAAAGAAGGATTAGCTAAAGAGCGTTTTCCTTTGTTTTCTTCTAAGTCAAGAGACAAGGAAGTTTGAGAAAAGACCAAAGGGCCTTTTCCTTTGTTCTGGAGAGGAAGAGGAATAGCCAAAAGACTACCCCTAGTGGATTGCACAGGAGCAGCAGGGTATTGGAGAGGAGCAGCACTCTTCCCCTTGTTGTGAGAAGAAGAAAGATTAGCCAAAGGGCTGTCTTGGATTGCGCAAGCACAGTTTGCGCATGAATTGATGACGCACTGGCATGTTGCGTAGGAGAGTCTTTGGCAGATGACTTTTTGGTTCTGGCCACAGATACTGTGGTTTGCACATCAGGAGTTCTGGCCACAGAGTGTTTAGAGTGCACTCTAGTTGCTGGAGTTTTAGTTTGCGCAGAAAGATTGGCAGCCAACTACGCCGGAGGCAGAGGAGTCTTATACTTTGACAAGGCAGCATAAGAAGTCTTCTGTCTACTGGCAACAGCAGATTGCACATTTGTGACAGAGACAGATTGTACAACAGTCTTAGTGGCATCAACTGTAGCTGTGCAGCAGATTGCACAGCAGGCTTCTTGGCAGACTGCGCAGCAGTCTTGCTGGCAGAGTTAATGGACTGTACATCAGTCTTGGAGACCCACACTGGATGCACTTTGCTCGTGGCAGAAGTGGTTGCAGTGAGAGGAGTAGTTTTGGAATTGATCATGGCTTCGTAGGCCGTCTGGTTGACCTTCACAATCAGCGTCTTCTGCGTCTTTTCGATAGACGCTACGTCACATTGAGTTGTCACTTTCTCGTCGGAGGAGAAAGTCGTCCCTAGCAGAGTCGCCATTTTATTTGCAAAAACAAAAGTATGAAACTTTGTTGATACAAACTTTGTAAAGATTACAAGAATTCTGGAAAAGTACAACTGTAGGAATCCAATCTAGAAGACGATTGCTTTATCCCTTGGACGATATAAACTTTGAAGACGGTAGCCTCTGAAGTTGAAGTTGAAGGAAAAAGCCTCGAAAGAATGTAGCAGCACTTGGACAAGAACTTCTGAACTCTCTGATATTTCTGAACTTTTATGTCTGATCCTGAATGAAGACTTGAAACTCTATTTATAGAGTTCTGGAAATAACTAATTTTTAGTTATTCTCAATGGCGCATGCTGGATTGTGCAGGAACTGGATTACGCAGCATCAGACTGCGCAGGCAGTTGTCTGGTCGTGGGCCAACTGTCTTGGATACATGGCATCATTTGATTGAAATGCGCAAGATCGTGCGAAGACGGTTGCCACGTAACGAGCAATTGATGGCATGAATGCCACGTGTACTTTTGTCAATTGTCATGATGAAGTACGCCACATGAATTGCGCTGACTTCGGATTGTACTGAGATGGATTGTGTTGGGCTGGATTGTACAGGCACTGGATTGCGCTGCATATACAGCTGTCCTCGAGCGCTGTGCGACACAATAAACGAAAAGTCTCCTCGTTCTTTGTGCTGTCAGCTGTCAGAAAGATTTAATTTTGTTAGATAATGATGACATTACCACGTCAGCCTGTGTAGTTGAAAGTGTGCGCAGTCCGGTGTGCGCAATCTGAATGATGTGCAATCTGATGTCTGGGCAGTTCATTTGAAAGTTGTATTTCTTGATTTTCTGACTTTGTTAATAGGTGTAACTTGATTTTTTTGGACCTACAGTTGCCGCCGCGGACGAGCCTTCCATTTCGGTCAGGCGCACCCTTAGCCATGCCTCCATGGCCACTACCTTCCTCTCCGATGCGATACATAGGCGATTCCTGCGTTTTGCACGGAATCCCGTCGGCGCGCGCGCGGACGAATTTCAGAATTTGCATCTCGGGACAGCGACTTCGTACCGATTGTCTGGACAATCCAACCGTTGGATCGGCAATTTCTTCGCTCCGTCTCAATCTCGATATATACCCCTTCATTTATCTCAAATTTCATCCGTTAATTTCGTCGTTTGATACATCAAAATCGGCCACCAAGTTGACCGTTTAAATTGTGTTATTTTTGGACAGTTTTGTGATGCCAACTTCGCGGGTTCGTATCTTCGTCGTCGCAGTTCCGGTTGGCGTGCTACCTGTTCCTGTGCGAAGCTGGTATAACCCTCTTCCTGCCCCCTTTAGATTTCATTTCAGTTTGAGCTTGTTAGGTCGGTCGAATTAGACGCCAAAGTTGGCCGTTCGAATTCTTAGTGTTGCACTTATAAAATTCCATTTTTGAACCCGGGACTTCGGATTCAATTTCTGACACCACCAGTAGACTTGTGGCGTCGTTCTGACATGTTTTCATGTAAAGTTTGCTTGATTTGAAGAACGTGGGCCCTGGCACGTATTTCGGGGCAAAGTGGATCCCACTTTCTGAGTCAACGGGTCATTTTTAGTTCGGCTCATCGGAATCCAATTCCGGATATACGTTGAGTTCGTATCGTCATTCTGAACTCGTTGACATATAATTTGTTAAGTTTTAGTGGACATTGGTTTCGGCACGCATTTCGGTGCAAGTCGGATACCAATATCCGGGTCAGCGGGTCATTTTGAGTTCGGCTCATCGGAATCCATTTGTAACGTCATTCTGGACTTGTTAACATATAATTTGCTGAGTTTTGAGGACATTAGCTCCGACACGCTTTTCCGTGCAAATCGATTTCCAATGTCCTGGTCAACGGACCAATTTGAGATCGGGTCAACGGAATCCAATTCTGGATATATCGTTGGGTTCGTATCGTCATTCTGGATTCGTGGATATATAATTTGTTAGGTTTTGTGCACTTTTATTTTGGCACATTTTTTGGTGCAAAGTGGGTCCGACACGAACACCATTTTGGCCCAAAATTACTTTTTTATCCCTGTGTCCAAATTGGACTTATGGACAGGCTATCCTAGCTGATTTGACCATTCTGGACACGTTGGTGATGGTTGTTTCACCATCCGACAACATCTGTAGATTTTCACCCTATTATTATAATCTTTCTCCTTTTGTGGTATTTTGAGTTCTATCGATTCCGGTGATTTCACAATCACTGAAATTGATGTGTTGACCTTGTAGATGTTTATAGAGACTAGCTTGACCTTTATTGACCATGGTTTACTACTTTGACTGAACGTCGAAGTAGAGTCAACATTTGACCTAGGTTAGACTAGTTTTGACCTTGGTTGACCACAGTTAACTATTTTGACCAAAAGTCAACCATAGCCTAAAATTGACTAGGACTGGACCTAAGTTGACCAGTTGACCCAAAGTCAACTGTTAGTCAACGTTAGTCAAGTTTGACCTAGAGTTGACCTAGGGTTGACCAGAGTTGACCAGTTGACCAAAAGTTAACTGTAAGTCAACCCTTGACTTAGATTGACCTAGTTTGACTTGCTTTGACTTGCCTTGACCTAGTTTGACTTAGTATGACTTGATTTTCTTCCAAACCCTTATATTGATATAGTATTCCATCTATATGTCCTGGAGACACTGTTCTTGGACTCAGTTGACATATTCCACCAGATCTCAGGCGAGTACATTCTCTGATAACTTTTTCCCAATTTATGATAACTGTTATGATTCATGTACTTAGTGTAGATATGCTTATTCCTGACACATGGTTCTCACAGATTGGTATTCCTGGATCCCGACGAGAGATGTTTCTCCTTCTTAGGTTGGGATGTATTGTGCAAACTCCCTTGTAGCTCTTGCACAATATGTGGTCACTGATTCTAGAGAAGACTTGCTCCCTTCTCATTAGAATCCCGTGAAGTAACGTGTCCTATTTGGATCCATTCTACCAGTTGGGGTAGGGGGAGTAGTAGCGTATGCCTGTGATCAGATCCATCCTGCATTCCCGAACAGTGTGAGTCATATACCACACATATGACTTGCCAGGCTAGTTCTTGACATGAACCCAAGCCGATCACAAGTTGAAACTGCTACTCACGCACATTGGATATATGGCTTAGCTTGATTTGTGTACATACCATGATTTAGTTCTACTTTCTTGTTCTAGCTCTAGCTCTACAGCTTACCATGCCATGATACATATATGTACACTCCATGATTCATTGTATATGCTTTATTTATAGTTTTATAGCTTTTATTCTATCTTGAGATCTGTTATGAGATATATGTACTCGTTCCATCCTGACCGGATATGTTGACAAAATTTTTGGAGTAGTTGTACCCTCAGTTTTGGACTTCATGATGTTGCTAGCTGAGGTGGTTCTCACTATTCTTCTATGTGAGTTACCTGGTAGTTATCCTTAGTTAGTCTTGTTGTCCCTTCTTTATTTTTCTGTATTATGATCATTGTAGATTCTAGTTGTTCTAGTGATATTGTTATTAATTCTTGTCTTATCTTCCTTAGTTTTGTGATGTGACATGAGTACATATTTAGTTATGGATCCTTAGATGTTGTTGTTAGTATAGTATACTTGACAGCGTTCTACTGCAGATACTACGGCGTAGGCTGGGCGTGGCCCACGTATTCGTACCCGTATATCCGGGTGCGGGTCGTGACACGTTTTTAGTGTTGGCCCATGCAGGTCAGCCTTTGTAATTAATGCGAAGTCGTGGTAGTACTTGAGCTTATCTGTACTACTGCGAGCCTGCCCTAGGATTAAGGTTGAGTAATGGAATATTTTAGGATTTTGGTACTCAGTCACATATTAGGAACTCTTGGTAGATTCCAGGGATGACCCCTGAGAGTCTTATTTCGAAGGCTTTCAAATCTTTTCCCATTTGTTTCCATTCATCCTGATTTCTAAAATATCTGTCCATATCAAACTTTATTCCTTCTTGGGATGAGTTTGTGGACCCCAGAGGGAAGGTATAAGTTAAACTTGTATATCATTTAGGTTGGGGAGAGAATATGATTTACCAACCTCGTATCATGGTCGAGGTTGTTTTAGATTATATTCCACCATTTTCTATCTTGACCTAGGTAATACCCTCGGGACTTTCCCTAAGATTTTCCTCTGAACCCTATCTCGGAAGTTGTTTCCGTTGTTTCTATTAACTTACCCTTGACTTGTTGTTGAATTTTAAATCTTAAAATTCATTGTTGACCTTTGATTTTGTTTTAGATAATTCTTTTAAGAATTGAGTTAAGATATCCTGATAAACATATTTTAGACGAGGACGATGAGAACAGTAAGTGTCTACTTTATTTATGGAGTTTAGAATTCATTGCAGTCATATTAGCTAGCGAGACAAGGACATGGAGCCCGATTTGGATATACTGTCCTAGTTATGTCATTTAGATTCTCTTGCAGCCATACCGGTTGGCGTGGTAAGAAATCTAGATGACATAATTATAGGGTGTATACCATAGTTATGGACTTCATTGTTTATTACCGCTATGCTTACTTGTGTGACGATAATTCTGGCAACATGATTTGGGATAGACGTGTACGGTTATCAGATCATATCTTAAGTTGATTCACTTCTTTTACCAATTGAGCAAGATAATTCCTACCATTATTTCTTGTTTATCATTATTTTCTCTCCCATCGCATGATAATTTTCTCATCTTATCGTTATTTCCTTTGCCTTGTTTATCTATGTCTTGATTACACAAGTCACATATCTCATATCTACATCTGTCATCTACACTTGAAAACTCTGAAAATTTCGAAATGTTTATATCTCAATTGTTTCTTAAATTTTGATACTATTAAGATTTTGATTCCTTTCTGTCCATGACCAATCAATTTTGGTCGTCTTGTTTATCGTGCCAAAGAGTCTTGGTTGCTGACTAGACTCTAGATGACTTCAAATTCCTTTGTGACTTGGGTTCCTTCCTAAATTATGTTTTTAGGACCTTGATTTCGAATTCATGATTTTATCGTCTTTCATAACTGAACTTGGATCTTGATCGTGCTTATGTGACCTATAATCCGATTTCTATCAAATCTATCTCTCAATCGTGCTATTCTCAAATTTTTCTCTCCGTTTGCTTCTCTTAGCCCTGTTTTAGATTATGACTATCCAACCTTGATTTTCATGATCTTGATAATCTTAACCCTCAAATCGTGCCAAGTGAACTTAGACTATTTCTGATTTTAATCGCGTTCGAACTTGGATCGTATTTCATGATTTTATTAATCATCCTCCTTAATCTTTGATCGGGCCTATAAGACATTGACTTAGATTTTTGTTTTGTGTCTAAAATTTTATCTCAACCATGCCAAACCTTGTTTTGGTCATGGTTAGCTTTTCATCTTGATCGGGCCTATACGACTTTCGGGTTGATTTCCATCAACCTAAGTCCTACAAATCACCCCGTACTTGAACTTCATTATATCTTCGATTCTCCTAATCGTCTCTAAAATTGTGCCCCAATGACTTGGCTTATTTCTGAAATCATACACATATGATTTGTTCATATCATAATTCTATCGTGCCAAATCCCTCATCGTACCTGAACAATTGTAAATCGATTTTCTTGATCGTGCAAACTCGTCATTCTTGGATCGTGCCTAAAATATTGCCTAAACCTTCTATCATATTTTAACCCCACTACCAACCTTTAATTTCGAGGACGAAATTTTTATAAGGAGTGTAGGATTGTAAGCCCCTGAAATTAGGGCTTATTATTTTTTTATTTTTATAAATCAATTATTTTGAATAAATATTATTATTTGATTATTATTTAATTTAATGCTCTTTACCGTGACTTGGAATTCTAGAGCATTAGGGATGCCAGTCTCTGGAAACTTCCTTCTTGGAGTTTGTAGTAGACGAAATTATCTTTATTTTGATATATCCTGTCCCACTTGAACTCGTTCCCTTGTGCTCTTTTTGCTTCGTGCAAGCTCGGATCAATATTAGACCATTTAATTATTAATTGAATTCCCACTCTTTTCCTTGATCATCATATGTGCGTTACCATGACTTTTAATTTAGGAGCACCAGACTAGTCATTTTCTTGAAACCAACTTGTCATGTTTGATCTACTCGAGACGCTCTTCACCCATGACCTTCGTGTCCCACTCAGACACTCTATTTTGTGCTTCATTTTCTTCGCACAACTTTCGGGTCAATTTAGGCCAATTAATTATCTACCGTAAAACCTGATTTAATTTCCAACTTAATTTCCGGGCCCGACATCGGTCCAATCCAAACGACCCAATATATGGCCTTGGCCTGTTTTGAGCCTACTATGCACGTGCCACTTGCGTGCCACCGATTTGATCTCCCTTGTGCTCCCATTCCATCCGTAATTTTAATTGATTTAATTTATAAATTAATTAAATCTTGACTTCGACTTTGTCCAAACTTGGCCCAACGTCCGACCCAGTTTGGCATGGACCCTACCATGACTGCCCATACATCCCACTGAGGTGTCTGCATTTTCCCTATTTGAAAATACGTTTATTTTATATAAAATATCTATTCCTCTCTCTTTCATATAATATATATATATATATATATATATATATATATATATATATATATATATATATATATATATATATATATATATCTATATATAATAATGTAACTCTCTCTCTCTAAAATATCTTCTAATATCGCTCTTTCTCTCTCTTTTTTCCTATACACCTACACCCCTCCCCTCTCCCATCAGGACAACCCCCCATGTGACCGAGACTCTCTCCCCCTCTCTCTACATTCTCTCTCTCCCTCTCTCATTAATATCACACATACTCACACATATATTATACATACTTCTCTCTCTTCCTCTCCACTCAACACACACACCACCCCACCCCCACAGCCCAACCGACCTATGGCTGCCGACCACCACCACCACCATTGTGAGATCACCACCACCTTCTCCATCTTCTTCTCCTTCTCCTCCTCCATTATCATCATCATCAAGTTCAACATCACCATTATCATCTTCATCTTCATCACCATCATCAAAACCACTCCCATCACCACCACGTCCAACACTACCATCTCTGTGAGCCCCTCACCGTGCCCTTGGTCGCCGCCGTGCTAGGCCAGCACCACCGCCATCGCGCCATACAGCAACACGAGCGCAGCAGCAGACGCAGCACAGCCTCGCAGCAGCAGCGAGCGTACGGCCGCGCGTGCTGTCGCCGCCATCGGCGCCGCCACGGTCGCTACCGCAGCAGGCGAGCCTCCCCACTCGGCCGGGCGCACCCCCAGGCAGGCCCCCATGGCCACTGCCTTCCTCCCCGACGAGATACATAGGCGATTCGTGCGTTTTGCACGGAATCCCGTCGACGCGCGCGCGGACGAATTTCAGAATTTGCGTCTCAGGACAGCGACTTCGTGCCAATTTTTTAGACAATCCAACCGTTGGATCGGTGATTTCTTCGCTCCGTTTCAATCTCGATATATACCCCTTCATCTCTCTCAAATTTCATCCGTTAATTTCGTCGTTTGATACATCAAAATCGGCCACCAAGTTGACCGTTTAAATTGTGTTATTTTTGGACAGTTTCGTGATGCCAGCTTCGCAGGTTCGTATCTTCGTCGTCGCAGTTCCGGTTGGCACGCTACCGGTTCCTGTGCAAAGCTGGTATAACCCTCTTCCTGTCCCCTTTAGATTTTTTTTCAGATTGATCTTGTTAGGTCGGTAGAATTCGACGCCAAAGGTGACCGTTCGAATTCTTAGTGTTGCACTTGTAAAATTCTATTTTTGAATCCGGGACTCCGGATTCAATTTCTGACACCACCAGTAGACTTTTGGCGTCGTTCTGGCATGTTTTCATATAAAGTTTGCTTGATTTGGAGAACGTGGGCCCTGGCACGTATTTCGGTGCAAAGCGGGTCCCACTTTCTGAGTCAACGGGTCATTTTGAGTTTGGCTTATCGAAATCCAATTCCGGATATACCGTTAAGTTCGTATCGTCATTCTGGACTCGTTGACATATAATTTGCTAGGTTTTAGTGGACATTGGTTCCGGCACGCATTTCGGTGCAAGTTGGATATCAATATCCGGGTCAGCGGGTCATTTTGAGTTCGGCTCATCGGAATCCAATTTCGGATATACCATTGAGTTTGTATCGTAATTTTGGACTCGTTGACATATAATTTGCTGAGTTTTGAGGACATTAGCTCCGACACACTTTTTCGTGCAAATCAGTTTCCAATGTCCTGGTCAACGGACCAATTTGAGACCGGGTCAACGGAATCCAATTCTGGATATACCGTTGGGTTCGTATTTTCATTCTGGATTCGTAGACATATAATTTGTTAGGTTTTGTGCACTTTTATTTTGGCATATTTTTCGGTGCAAAGTGGGTCCGACACGGACACCATTTTGGCCCAAAATTACCTTTTTGCCCCTGTGTCCAAATTGGACTTATGGACAGGCTATCCTAGCTGATTTTACCATTCTGGACAGGTTGGTGATGGTTGTTTCACCATCCGACAACATCTGTAGGTTTTTACCCTATTATTATAATCTTTCTCCTTTTGTGGTATTTTGAGTTCCATCGATTCCGGTGATTTCACAATCACTGAAATTGATGTGTTGACCTTGTAGATGTTTATAGAGACTAGCTTGACCTTTATTGACCATGGTTGACTACTTTGACTGAACGTCGAAGTAGAGTCAACATTTGACCTAGGTTAGACTAGTTTTGACCTTGGTTGACCACAGTTGACTATTTTGACCAAAAGTCAACCGTAGCCTAAAATTGACTAGGACTGGACCTAAGTTGACCAGTTGACCCAAAGTCAACTGTTAGTCAACGTTAGCCAAGTTTGACCTAGAGTTGACCTAGGGTTGACCAGAGTTGACCAGTTGACCAAAAGTCAACTGTAAGTCAACCCTTGACTTAGATTGACCTAGTTTGACTTGCTTTGACTTGCCTTGACCTAGTTTGACTTAATATGACTTGATTTTACTTCCAAACCCTTATATTGATACAGTATTCCATCTATAGGTCCTCGAGGCACTGTTCTTGGACTCAGTTGACATATTCTACCAGATCTCAGGCGAGTACATTCTCTGATAACTTTTTTCCAATTTATGATAACTGTTATAATTCATGTGCTTAGTATAGATATGCTTATTCCTGACACATGGTTCTCATGGATTGGTATTCCTGGATCCCGACGAGAGATGTTTCTCCTTCTTAGGTTGGGATGTATTATGCAAGCTCCCTTGTAGCTCTTACACAATATGTGGTCACTGATTCTAGAGAAGACTTGCTCCCTTCTCACTAGAATCCCGTGCAGTGACGTGTCCTGTTTGGATCCATTCTACCAGTTGGGGTAGGGGGAGTAGTAGCGTATGCCTGTGATCAGATCCATCCCGCATTCCCGAACAGTGTGAGTCATATACCGCACATATGACTTGTCAGGCCAGTTCTTGACATGAACCCAAGCCGATCACAAGTTGAAACTGCTACTCACACACATTAGATATATGGCTTAGCTTGATTTGTGTACATACCATGATTTAGTTCTACTTTCTTGTTCTAGCTCTAACTCTACAGCTTACCATGCCATGATACATATATGTACACTCCATGATTCATTGTATATGCTCTATTTACAGTCTTATAGCTTTTATTCTATCTTGAGATCTGTTATGAGATATATGTACTCGTTCCATCTTGACCGGATATGTTGACAATATTTTAGGAGTAGTTGTGCCCTCAGTTTTGGACTTCATGATGTTGCTAGCTGAGGTGGATCTCACTATTCTTCTATGTGAGTTGCCTGGTAGTTATCCTTAGTTAGTCTTGTTGTTCCTTCTTTATTTTCCTGTATTATGATCATTATAGATTCTAGTTGTTCTAGTGATTTTGTTATTAATTCTTGTCTTATCTTCCTTAGTTTTGTGATGTGACATGACAACATATTTAGTTATGGATCCTTAGATGTTGTAGTTATTATAGTATACTTGACAGCGTTCTACCGTCGATACTGCGGCGTAGGCTGGGCGTGGCCCACGTATTCGTACCCGTATATCCGGGTGCGGGTCGTGACAGGAGAGTCATCAGACTTCGTCCCTGAGGAACAAGCTTATGATCCCTGTTCCTACAATGAAGCACTCCAAGATAAAGATGCAGAGTCTTGGCAAAAGGCAATAATATCTGAAATAGAATCTATGGATTCTAATCAGGTCTGAAAGCTTGTAGAACCACCCGTTGGTGTAAAAGATATTGGATACAAGTGGGTCTATAAGAGAAAAAGAGGATCAGACGGTAAGGTTGAAACCTTTAAAGCTCGGCTTGTAGCAGAAGGTTTTACTCAAAGAGAGGGTATTGATTATGAGGAAACCTTTTCTCTTGTAGCCATACTTAAGTCTATTCGGATTCTTTTATCTATTGCAGCTCATCTCGATTATGAGATTTGGCAAATGGATGTCAAGACAGCTTTCCTTAATGGAAGTCTTGAGGAAGACATCTATATGAAGCAACCAGACGGGTTCATTGAAAAGGGCCAGGAGCATCTTGTTTGTAAGCTCAAGAAGTCCATTTATGGACTTAAGCAAGCTTCCAGATCTTGGAACATATGTTTTGATCAGGTGATAAAATCCTATGGATTTGGTCAATGTCAGGATGAATCATGTGTATACAGAAAGTGTGACAGAAACGTGGTGGTGTTCCTAGTACTTTATGTGGATGACATCTTGCTCATTAGAAACAATGTGAAGGTATTATCTGATGTAAGGGTATGGTTATCCAAACAGTTTGAAGGTCACATCCTTGGGATCAAAGTTCTACGAGATCGCAAGAAAAGGATGTTGGGCTTATCCCAAGCTTCCTATATCGATACTGTACTAACTCATTTTAGTATGCAAAATTCTAAAAAAGGTTTATTACCTTTTAGACATGGAATTGCTCTATCAAAGGAGCAGTATCCGAGGACACCTAAAGAGATAGAGAACATGAAGGCAGTTCCTTATGCTTCAGCAGTAGGAAGCTTAATGTATGCAATGCTATGTACGAGACCAGACATCTTCTTTGCCGTAGGCATGGTGAACAGATATCAGTCTAACCCAGGACAAGAGCACTAGACTGTCGTAAAGCATATTTTGAAGTACCTGAAAAGAAGTAAAGAGTATATGCTAGTTTACCAGGCAGATAGTTTAGTTCTTTTGGGGTATACAGACTAAAATTTTCAGTCAGATAGGGATTCAAGGAAATCTACCTCAGGTTATGTGTTTACTTTGGGAGGTGGAGCCATTGTGTGGAGGAGTATCAAGCAAAAATGTATTGCTGATTCCACCATGGAAGCCGAGTATGTGGCAGCCTCTGAGGCAGCCAAAGAAGCGGTTTGGCTCAGAAACTTTCTGTTGGACTTGGATGTGGTACCTAGTTTGTCTAAGTCTATTACACTTTATTGTGATAATAGTGGTGCAGTTGCAAACTCGAAGGAACCACGAGCCTATAAGACAGGCAAACACATTGAGCGCAAGTACCACCTGATACGAGATTTCGTAAAGAAAGAAAAAGTTGCTGTGATCAAGATAGCATCAGCCGACAACCTAGCTGATCCCTTTACAAAGAGCTTACCAGCTAATGCTTTTGACAGTCATGTTGAGGGAATGGGAGTCAGATGTGTAGCAGCATGGCTTTAAGTATAAGTGGGAGATTTGTAACAGTATACTGAAAAGCAATACTTTGAGTATAAGTGGGAGATTGTTTAGGTTATATACTAAAAGCATCACTTTTGTAGTAACCTTATTTTCTTAAATTTTGAATGAGAATCATATGGGCAAATGTTTACATATTTTATTTGATGCAAGTGTTAATGCAAATGTCTGATATTCTATATTGTAGATAATATGGTGTGTGGTGTCACACAGAAGATCATATTATCAGTTTCCTATGGAGTATATAAATAGTTCACAACCTAGATGGACTTGGACAATCTATTGGAAAGGTTGTAGTGTAATCTGGTATTAGTCTATCTTGACTATCGGTTTACACTAGTACACTTTGTGTGTATTGAGCAGGACTACTTGAGGTTGTTCTCTTTGTACTAACTACATAAGAGAACAAACACCTCTGTTATTATGGATGCTTGTGCTCTTAATTCGGATATAATAACGGACATGTATATGCAGTGTGCATTACTTTGACTCATAAAAGAGTGAGATTCATTATGGATCAACAACCTCTATGAATTAGGTAATAACATTGTATGTATGATGGGCTGTTGATTATAAATGGAATTCATGTCCCGATACATCGGGTTGATGATGTCCTCTTAAGGAGCTCATAAGGATTGTCATGTAAACCCTGCAGGTAGAATATTTCTGACATGACAAATAAAGTTGAGCGGTACTACTTAAGGATAAAAGATGCCAAATCAATATAGTTGTCAGTAACTTGATTTGATCGACAGACATACGATATCTTAACATGGGGAGCCAAACAAGCATATAATAAAAGGAGCCCACAAACATAATTCAGGATTACGGAGGTAGTGCAACAATAGCTCATTAGTGGACCGAGCTATTGTTAATGGGCCTGGATTATGTGTTCGGGCTGAACACGGGATATCCAGATCTGTTAGGAGGCCTAACCCTAATTTCTCCTCATGGTCCCTGCCGTAGCCTATATATATCCTCTATTCTCTGGCCGCCAGATTACTGATCAGAAATCTAAAATTTTCTCTAAATTCGTGATTCACGTAAGGAGAGAAAGAGAGGACTGCCAAGGAGAAGAAAAGGTTGGGAGATCGTCGCCCACATGACGTTCAACTCGAGGAAGGAATACGTGCAGAAGATCTTGGGGTCGTCTGCTCGAGACTTCCAGGAATTACTTGTCTCCTTTCCGTCGCAGGTATAATTCGTGAACCCTAGTTTCCTCCTATGAAGGGTTAGAACACGTATTAGATCTGTTTAACTTTCTATCGATCAATAGGTACACCAAAGGAAGGGTCCTGGGAATCCCCAGTTCCATCACCAGGAACGGGGGAAGGGCAGACGGTCGTCGGGGGGAGGGGGTGCCGAGGGGGGAGGGGGTCGTCGAGGGCCGGGGGGAAGGGGTCGCCAGGGGCAGCAGCTCTAGGGGGGCCGGGGCGAGGGAGGGCAGATGGTCGTCGGAGGGAGGGGTCACCGGGAGCCTGGGGGAGGCAGAGTATTTTTCAAATTGGGGAAACAAAATAATGGGGGGAACAAAACTCAAACCTGCCCTATATTTGCTTCTTAGCAACGTCAAGTATTGACGTCGATAAACGTTGCTAAGGTTTTCATTTACTGCAACTATATAAGGAAAATGTCACGAAACGTCGCTAATATGAAAATATTAGCAACATTTTATGACGCGTTTGGAGATTATAGCGACCATGCTTATATATATAAACTAAACTCTGTCACTATGAGTCGCTATTCGTCGTCAAAATTGACGTATAGCGACGTCATTATACGACATCGCTAAACTCTCTAATATTAGCACGTCTTTACTTGATGTTGCTAACAACGTTGCTAAATCATCATATTTTGGTAGTGGCTCATGTGTCATAAGCTTTGCCATGAGAGTTTCAAGAGTCATCGTAGTGAGATCATTTCCTTCAATAATGATCGTCGCTTTGGGATTCCAGTTCTTTATTAGCCCGCGAAGTACCTTTCTAATCTTCTCGTGATTGCTGTATTCTTTTCCAAGGGAAGATAAATGGTTAACAATATCTAGAAATCGAGTAAACATATTTGTAATAGTCTCGTTAAGCTTCATTTTGAAGGTCTCGTACTCTTGTGTTAGTCGTGAGATTTTAGATTCCTTTACTTGTGAAGTTCCTTCATGAGTTACCTCAAGAAGTTTTTAAACCTCGTGAGATGTGACACATGTTGATACTCTATTAAACTCAGTTTTATCTACTACCCAGAATAAAGTATTTATAGCTTTTGCATCAAAACTTGCTTGTTTTTTTTACTGTCGGTATATCTGTCATGTGGTTTTTCAACTAGTTCACCGTCTACCCCAATAGGTAGAGATTTTTTGTAACCATCAATGACAATCGACCATAAATCGAAATCAAGAGACTTGAGGTAAAAGCTCATGCATCTTCCAATACATGTAATTTGTGCCATCAAATAGGGGTGGCCTATTTGTAGATTAGCCTTCACCATTGCTTGTGTATAATGATGCCATATCTCAAGGAGATTAAATCCAACTAGAGAGAAACCTTACTGAGATACCAATTGTAGGATCGATGGCACCTCTAGAGGGGGTGAATAGAGTACAGTGAAAAAATATTCTCCAATTAAAAACTAAGCAGGTAAAGGCATACATATATAAACTTAAATGTAATAAAGTAAAGCAATAAGTAAGTGGAGGCAAGAAAATAATATGCAGACACCAAGATTTATACTGGTTTTCCACTGAGAGGACTAGTCCAGTAGTGAGAACTCTTGTCCGCTATTAATCTACTATTTGAAATAGAGGTTACACTGCGTTCTTTACTCCGAAGAACATGCCAACTTCAACACTATCGTATTTTTATTCGAAGCCCACGATAAAACTTCAATACCTTTTGAAAAAAGCTTTTTATACTCCAAGCTTATACAACTCGAATATTGTTAATCGGAAACCACCGGCACTTAGAAGAACAGGAGTTGTCTTAGAAATAGGAAGTTTAAAGATTTTTTGTAGATAGGAAGGCTTTATAGTAGATAGAGAAGATGAAGAATGAATGAGTAATTAGAAATGACAAATTCTTCTCTTTTTATAGAAATTTTTGATGTAGAGTTCGGGCAGAACTCGGTATAATTAACGCTTGTTTGTCATTGATTGTAAAAGAACAGAACAATTATCGGAGGACTGAACTTAGACTCACAATACAAACTCGCTCGTACAAAGAAAGCCTAGGGACGAAAACCTAGGTACAGCAGACTAAGTACGATTGTTTATTTTTGATTCTGGGGGGTGACGATAGAGGCTCGGGAAAGCGACGGCCGCTCTGCCTTACTCCTTGGACGATCGGTATGCAGCCTTGGCTCGGGGAAGATCTGCTCGGCGTTGACGAAGAAAGGCTCTTCTTACTCTCCTCGGGTTGCTCTACTGGCTTCTCTCTCTCTGTGAGTATCAAGAAGAGGGGGAGCTCTCTCTGTGTATATCTCTCTCTTCTTCTCTTTTTTTTATTCTTTTGTTGCCGACCTCTCTCTCTCTCTTCTTCCTCTTTTTTTTTCTCTGACTCTGTGTATTTTGCAAGGGAATGGCACCCTGCTATTTATAATAGTGGGGAAGCATCATTAGGGTTTGGCTGATTACCCGTTCTCAAAGTGGCGGCGGCCTGGTGATTGATCAATCTGGACCATTAGTCTTGAGTGTGAAGGATCTGGACCATTAATGTGGATTAAGCCAAATCCCATCAATAATAAATGTTGATTGCAATAAATCTCCGTCATGATGATTTGCTGATGTCTGCAAATCTAAATGAATCAATTTAATTCATTCTCTTGCCACGTGTCCCAAATTATTAGAATCTGACCCAAAATTTGATTATGTTTAGGACACGTGTCCTGTCATCATTATTAAGCCGCATGAGGAGTGTTCATATTTGGGCCACATGAAGGTCGTCATGACCGAGCCGCATGAATAGTCTCTACACTCGAACCGCATGAAGGTTGTCATGACCGAGCCGCATGAATATGTTCATGACCGAGCCGCATGAATATGTTCATGGCCAAGCCGCACGAGAGTCTTCATGGCCGAGCCGCATGGGTTTCTTCATGGCTGAGCCGCATGGGGGCCTTCATGGTTTGAACCGCATAGATTTCTTTGCACTAGCCGCATGAACTCGTCTAGTCTGGCCGCATGGACCTGCCTCGAAGCTTGGTAGACAGCGCCGTATTGGTGAAGATTTTCCTTATTTCCTAGAAAAATTCTGCTTTTTGTGTCAGTCACTATGACAACTTTATGTCAGGTCTGTCATCTGTCAGCTGTCAGCCGTCAGAACATTAAATGCGTCCAAACATTGAGCACAGCTGTTTTGAATGCCACGTGGCCTCTCTCTCTGAGCCGCATGGAGTTTACTCGAGCTGCCTATGTGTTTGAGCCGCATGGGACTCCTGAGCCGCATGAAGCTCGTCTGATTTTGAGCCGCATGAAGCTTCCTGAGTTCTGTGCCGCATGAAGAACGTTTCATGACCGAGCCACATGAAGGACGTCTCATGACCGAGCCGCATGAAGGACGTCTTATGACCGAGCCGCATAAAGGACGTCTCATGACCGAGCTGCATGAGGAATGTCTCATGACCGAGCCGCATGAAGGACGTCTCATGACTCGCATAAGGAATGTCTTGATCAGCCCGTGCACTCGCTTTGTGGGCCCGGGTATCCCGAACACACGAGTGCGTAGATATCATGTTTTCTCCCTGATGTGGAGGGCTAATAGAAATACTTGCCCTCGATCTTTGTTGGAAGACTCTTGAGAACTACTATGTCCGTTTGCCGTCGGGGGCTGGACACAGGTGGCTCTGTACAACTTTCCATCAGAGGCCCGCTTAGCGGGACGCTCTTGATGGTCAGAGGTTGGGACAGCTGACTGAGCCCGATGAGCCCGCGCTGCCCTAGACTTCTTCTACTTAGCACCCGAAGGTGCGTAATAGGAAGAGTCCAAGTTTGGAAGGAGGGAAGAGAAGTTGGTGCCCCTTTCAAAAGGAGGTAAGGGGACTCTATTTATAGAATGGAGTAAGCCCTTTCTTCTTCTCCTTTCCGATGTGGGACTAAAAGCAATATTTTCCATGCTTCTACAGGACCCCCTTCAAAGTTTCCAAATTGCAAATTTGGAACACTTTGAATAAGAAGCATGGAAAGTAGATTTGTTTAGGTGTGGCAATCCAATCAGAGGTAGCATGGACGTGATAGGTTTGGGTACTTCCGCTGGGGATGTTATGTGGACTTATCATCCTTGGCGTACCTTGGTTTTAGGTACGGATAATAAGTTGAGAGAGGGAACCATCATATTTACTCAGAGGTGGTATGGACGTGGTAAATATAAGGTTGATGGTAGAGCTTTCCTACTCAGAGGTGATATGGACATGGTAGGAGCGAACTCGAATGAGAATACATAGAACAACTCAGAGGTGCTATCAACATGGGAGTTCTATGCATTGGGTGAAAGAATGCTATGGAACAGCGGGGCTCCGAAAGCATGTGATGATGAGAAAAGATGTGGATGTACTAAGGGACCTAGTACGGCATTTGTGGTCAGCAGAGGACATTTGTGGGCCTATTATCCTTGGCATACTTTGGTTTTAGGTACGGATAATAAGTTTGATAGGGATACCTAGGACAACTCTACGGTAAGGCGGATATGGAGGTTCTTGGTATCGGACGAAAGAATACCATGGAGCAGTGAACAGTTTTCTGTTTTCTTTCACTGTTTTTCTTTTCTTTTTGTCAAGGGATGTGATCCCAGATGATGTAGTACTTTGAATTTTGAATAAATGAGCATGTTTCAACTCATCTTCTCTTTCTTGCACTTGTGGTGTTTGTGGAATTGGACCTGCTGGGGGATTATTTGTGGACCTGTTACCCTGGGCGTACCTTGGTTTTAGGTACGGATAACAAGTTTGGTCAGGATATCCGTAACAGACATGGCAAAGTGGTCATGGGTGCTCTCGGTATTGGAAAAAAGAATGTCGTAGAGCAGCTGGGCTCCCGGGGCATGGTGAGATGGTGGATTTATGCTAAGAAGCTTAGCAAGGGATATTTGTGGACCTATTATCATTGGCGTACCCTGGTTCAGGATACGGATAATAGGATGAAAGGAAATCAACATATTTGCTCAGAGGTTATGAGGACATGGCAAGCATGAGGGTTTTACCGTAGAATCTTCCTGCTCAGAGGTAATGAGGACGTGGCAGGGAAGACTTCACGAAAGATATTCGTGGTCAACAGCAGACATTTGTGGTCAACAGAGGACATTTGTGGTCAACAGAGGACGTTTGTGGTCAACAGAGGACATTTGTGGTCAACAGAGGACATTTGTGGTCAACAGAGGACGTTTGTGGTCAACAGAGGACATTTGTGGTCAACAGAGGACATTTGTGGACCTATTATCCTTGTCGTACTCCGGGTGTGGGTACAGATAATAGGTTGAAAGGAAGCCGACATACTTGCTCAGAGGTAATGAAAACATGGCAAGCATGAAGGTTTCTTCGACGGAGCCTTCCCACTCAGAGGTAATGAGGACATGGCAGGAGTGGGCTCAATGAAGAGGGGGTACATAGAACGACTCAGAGGTAGGAGAACGTGGAAGTTCTATGCGAGGGGGCGGTTTGTTTTTGGTGGAAGTGAAAACGACTCAGAGGTAATGAGGACATGGTCGTTTCGAAAATTGGTGGATCGACTACCCTTTTTGTGCACTGGGAGTGCGGGTAGTAAATCATGAGGGAGGATCCCTTCCAGGAAGAAAGTTCAGAGGTATATTCATACGTGACTTACTATCTGAAAGAGTGACCGGAATGTGAGTTCAGAGGCACCAGCGGGTACATGACTAGATAATCTGGAGTGGATGTGAGTTCAGCGGTACCGGGGGGTACATAACTCACCAATCTAGGAAATTTGGAGGTGGAATGTGAGTTCAGCGGTACCGGGGGGTACATAACTCAATCATCAGGGATTTTTTTTTTTTGGATGTCATTTCGGACGTAATACTTCTTTAGGAAGTTGCCGTTGATGGACAACATGAGCAAGTCTCAGTGTGAGCAGCCACATACTTGGCCAGCTCCAACTCTTATTCAGCCACCCCCTGTGTAAATGCAGACTGAGAGGATGATTTGGGCAACTTGATCATCAGGGGTTCTGTTGGTGGAGTCGAGCGGGGAGTTGTTGGCAAACTAGCGACCCCCAGTTTGGTAATTGATGCTGGACGGGGAGTTGTTGGCTCGCTAGAAGCCCCAGACTTTGCATCGGGGTGACGACCCTTCTTGGGAAGGCGTATCGTCATCAGCATGTCGGAGGGATTGGGCTTCTCCGTTTGCGGCTGGCCGGCTCTCGGCAGCCTGATTGTCAGTGGCTCTGTTGTGGGTCTCGGCACTTGGCCGGACCTTGGCAGCCGGATTATCATCTGCTCTTCCTGTGCTGAGAGGCTGATCGCGTCCTTCCGCAGAGTGGCAGTAAGGGGTGCGGACCTTCCCGGTTTGCGAGCTTGGAGGTAGATCGTCAGAGGCTCTTCTGATCCTGTGGCCATCTCGGTATGAGCTTGCACATCTTCTTCGACCAGGTGTTTCTTTGATTTTTCGTACAGACAGGAGTCTGAGTAATAAGATTCGACCCCCTTGAAGGGATCGATATCGGCAAACTCTGTCCTCACGAAGCCGTGCTTATCGACATATTTGAAGCACTGGTGTAGCGTGGAAGGCACGATCATGTAATCGTGTATCCAAGGCCATCCCAGAAGGATATTGTAAGAAGTGTCGGCATCTATGACATAACAGGTGACTTCTGATTGGAGATCGCCAATCTGACATTTCAAGCGAATCTTCCCTATTGGGTAGCTCCTGCCCGAATTGAAACCGCTAATGGCGGTGCTTGTAGGCGTCAGGCGATGCATTGGAATACGAAGATTATGTAGCAGACCCTTCGGAATGATGCTTATGGAGGACCCAGGATCAATGTGCATTCGGTCTACCTTTACGTCGCCGATGTATCCAGTGTAGTACAATAGGCGGTCGTGCAGGTTAGTTTTGATGAGCATATCCTGCGGAGAGAAGACGATATTGGGCATTGCACCTGTACACGCACTATCTTGGAGCTCTGTAGGCTGATTATCACCCGTGAGGTTGACCAGAGCCAAGTATGCGTCGACATTTTGGAGCGCCTCACTTAGGGCCGTACGGACATCCTTCGAGAGCCTCAGGAGTTCATATAAGGACAATTTGGCCGGTGTATTAGCCAATTGCGCCAAGATGTCGAAGTTGTAGGGCCTCTCCAGCCCCTGAGGTGCCTCTTTTCGGAGGGATTTGTCGAAGCGAGTCTCCTTCGGCCTAGGCTTGTCGGTCGTCGAAGGCTGAGCCGGTCCCGGAGTATCAGCGTTTGTGGGCTGCTGATCATTAGTCGGATTCTCGACCACTGGTTGGGCTTGTGCTCCAGATCGAGTAGTGACGGCTGAGACTTCCTCCTCCTCTGCCGAGGTGGAGCGGCATGATCTGACCTTTCCACTTTTCTTTTTATAAGGTAAAGTGGGCTGAGTCACCTCGTGGACTAGGTCCGGATGGACCCACATGATTTCCCCTCGTGATGTGGTGAGGGGTACTAGGCCGGGAGTTTGATCACGGGTAGGCGGAAGATTAGTGATTTCCATCGTTGCCAGAGGGATGGGTATGACACCGTCTTGAGTCTCTGTTGGAGGGAAATTGCCGAATTGTACGGACACCATGTTGGCTGCTACGGTTACCTCCTCGAAGTCGATAGCCAGAGCGTTCGAATCGATGAGGTTCTGGATATACCGCTTCAGTTGGTGGCAGTCGTGCGTAGCATGGTGGACGTAGCGGTGGTAATGGCAGAACTTCGGATTTTCCAAATCAGCAGGCCGAGGTTCCCGCCTTGGTGGAGGAAGCTGAATTCTATCTCCTTGTATAAGCATGTCCAAGATAGGCTTGACGTGGCCGTCTTCGAAAGAATAAGTGATTTGAGGCCATTGTTTGTCTGCTAGCTGTGGCTCGGGCTTCTGGGCTGTATCGGTCACCATGGCCTGCTTGCCTTTGTTGTCCCGGTTGTTGGAGGGGCTACCCCCATTTTCGTTGCTGGCGTTGGGATGCTTCCCCTTGTTCTCTCTCTCTGAGATATGCAACCCCAGTTGGCGAGCTTTCTTCAATCGTTCCTCGGCACTTGTAGCGCTGATGATAAAGGCCTTCCAGTCCTTGAATTGACTTTCGCCCATCCAGAGACTAATTGTTGGGAGTAGTCTCTTTTGGCAAATTTCAATCAAGGAAGAGTCCGGGTTGCCAGATGGTAACTTCATTACGGTTTGACGAAACCGCTCAATGTAATTCCTTGTCAGCTCTTTCTCTCATTGGACGACGTCCATGAGGGTAGATATCGTGACGTCCTGCCCTACCTCATAGAACCTCTCCAAGAACAAGTGCTTGAAGCCAGCGAAGGAGTGGATGCAATTATCTGGCAGGTTGCGGTACCAATCGAAGGCGACTCCTTCCAGTGCCCCAATGAATAACCGTGTGAGGATGGCGTCATCATGGGGTAGATGGTCGATAGTGACCTCAAAGTAAGTGATGTACCGGCTTGCTGAAGTCTTACCATCATATGGGTTGATATTGAACGGCTTATATCTTGGGGGAAAGGGCACATCCCTCCATTCAGCTGGGTATGGTTGCCGTATTCTGAGGTCTTGAGAATTTTCTCGGGCGTGGAACATCGCTCGAAGCTCCTGAACCTCTCTCCTTACTTCTCGGGCCTCATCTGTCGCGGTAGGGGCCGTTATCTCGGGAGCATTATTGCCCGGGTTTGGTGCTGCTGAATTTGAATCTATGTTGTTCGCGGGACCCGTGCTTGTCTGGCCAGGTGTCACTCCCTGCAGAGTAGGCAGTGCCGCTTTGATTTCGTCTACAGACTTGACCAAGGCATGCAATATGGCCTCCAACGTGTCGATGCGCTGGCGATCGCTGGAACCGCCTTGATTGCTGTCTGTCATAAATACCGTCTTCACATGAGGAGTGACGGAGGGAGTGGTGGAGGATGTACCCTCCGAGTCGTACCCATGCGTCGAGAAATCATCTGGATATGTGGGGATGTTCTCTTCAGGTTCGGACTCGGAAGGAACACTATTCCCAGCTTCGGAGCTTGCTTCGTCTAGAGAATCATGGATGTCCTTGGGGACATCAGCATCTGTTGTACCCGATGGGAGGGTTATTTCTCGAGGTTCGTCTTCTTGAAACATTGGATTATTGTGGATGTTCGGAGGAGTACTACCCCCAGCTCCTACGACCCCCAGGGTCGGGGACGATGAGCCTCCTGTTGCAGCAGATTTTGTCTTTGAACGGGTGTGTTGGTATACTCCAGTGGATGGCAACCGTTTAGCCGACAATTTCTTAGCTGTAGTGGCCGATATCTTTGGACTGGAGATGCTTGTCTTCTTCCCTCTCCCCTCCACGGGGACTTTTTGCGCGGAATTGCAGGAGGCAACGGGAGGTGCCTCGTCTTCCGAGCTCGGATGTTGTAATCTTTGGAAGACGGATGGCCGGTCTTTCGTTACTGCCGTGTTGTTGCAACAACAGTTGACGATAATCTGGGTGCAGTGACGTCCCTGTGAG
Organism: Iris pallida; assembly: GCA_029216955.1. Classification (NCBI taxonomy): domain Eukaryota; kingdom Viridiplantae; phylum Streptophyta; class Magnoliopsida; order Asparagales; family Iridaceae; genus Iris; species Iris pallida. The sequence continues at coordinate 9,394,402 of JANAVB010027598.1, forward strand.
GACTCTCTGCACGCTGAGGCTCCTTCTCTTTCCTTGCGTTTGTGGAGGATAGCTTCACGCAGGTCAGAGGAACCACTTTGTCCGTTTGCCGCCGGGGGCTGGACTCGAGTGGTTTTATACAACTTCCCGTCAGAGGCCCGCGTGATACTCAGCGGGACGCCCCGATAGTCAGAGGTTGGGGCAGCTGTCTGGACTTGATGAGCCCGCACTGCCCTAGACTTTTTCTTTTTAGCACTTGTGGGTGCGTAATAGGAAGAGTCCACATTAGGTATCACAGAGTCTGGATTTTCACTTAGAAAGTGATCAGAGTTAGGACCGCATAAGAGTCGGTCGAAAACTGATCGAGAGAAGCGCGGTAGAGACGCTATGCGGCTAACGTTGGGTGCCGTGCAGGCTATCTGCATGCGACTGTCTTCTGTTGTGGGATGAGTTCTTATGCGGTTAGGAGTCACGGCCGTGCAGGCTATCCGCATGCGGTTGGCATCTGTGGCCGCATGGGTTCTCTGCAAGCGGTTGACTTTACTAGCCGCATGAATCTCGTCCATGCGGTTGGGAACTGTAGCTGCATAAGTTATGCGGCTGACAGAAGTGGCCGCATGAGTTTTCTTCATGTGGTTGACGGTTGTGGCCGCATGGATTTTCTTTCTGCGGCTAATACCCCTCTGTGGTTCAGGTTGAGCAGAGACCCTCTTTGCCCCTGCAAGTCCAGCATCATAGTGTTTTCTTCTGCCGGACTTGGGGACAGCAGAGGTGTCTGCGATCTGAAGTGGGGCCGCAGGAGAATCTTTCTCGCCGTCTTGAGCGACCGAGGGTATCCCATCGAGGGCTTGGGGAGGAGCAAATGACTTTGGCCTCCACTCTTTACGAGCCTTCGTGGTGCGGGTGCGTTTCTGGACCGGGCCAGCGCTGCCTTCAGAGAGCATCTCTTCGAACGCCTGTTGGTCGAAGCGGACGACCATCTTCTGTTGTGTGGAGCCAAGTTTGGCTGCATCCGATTGCGTCACCAACTCCTCAGCCGTGGAGAAGTTAGTCCCCAGCAGAGTCGCCATCGTGTTTGCCATTGATTGTAAAAGAACAGAACAATTATCGGAGGACTGAACTTAGACTCACAATACAAACTCGCTCGTACAAAAAAAGCCTAGGGACGAAAACCTAGGTACAGCAGACTAAGTACGATTGTTTATTTTTGATTCTGGGGGGTGACGATAGACGCTCGGGAAAGCGACGGCCGCTCTGCCTTACTCCTTGGACGATCGGTATGCAGCCTTGGCTCGAGGAAGATCTGCTCGGCGTTGACGAAGAAAGGCTCTTCTTACTCTCCTCGGGTTGCTCTCCTGGCTTCTCTCTCTCTGTGAGTATCAAGAAGACGGGGAGCTCTCTCTATGTATATCTCTCTCTTCTTCTCTTTTTTTTTATTCTTTTGTTGCCGACCTCTCTCTCTCTTCTTCCTATTTTTTTTTCTGACTCTTTGTATTTTGCAAGGGAATGGCACCCTGCTATTTATAATAGTGGGGAAGCATCATTAGGGTTTGGCTGATTACCCGTTCTCAAAGTGGCGGCAGCCTGGTGATTGATCAATCTGGACCATTAGTCTTGAGTGTGAAGGATCTGGACCATTAATGTGGATTATGCCAAATCCCATCAATAATAAATGTTGATTGCAATAAATCTCCGTCATGATGATTTGCTGATGTCTGCAAATCTAAATGAATCAATTTAATTCATTCTCTTGCCACGTGTCCCAAATTATTAGAATCTGACCCGAAATTTGATTATGTTTAGGATACGTGTCCTGTCATCATTATTGAGCCGCATGACGAGTGTTCATATTTGGGCCACATAAAGGTCGTCATGACCGAGCCGCATGGAAGATTTCATGACCGAGCCGCATGAATAGTCTCTACACTCGAACCGCATGAAGGTTGTCATGACCGAGCCGCATGAATATGTTCATGACCGAGCCGCATGAATATGTTCATGGCCGAGCCGCACGAGAGTCTTCATGGCCGAGCCGTATGGGTTTCTTCATGGCTGAGCCGCATGGGGGCCTTCATGGTTTGAACCGCATAGATTTCTTTGCACTAGCCGCATGAACTCGTCTAGTCTGGCCGCATGGACCTGCCTCGAAGCTTGGTAGACAGCGCCGTATTGGTGAAGAATTTCCTTATTTCCTAGAAAAATTCTGCTTTTTGTGTCAGTCATTATGACAACTTTATGTCAGGTCTGTCATCTGTCAGCTGTCAGCCGTCAGAACATTAAATGCGTCCAGACGTTGAGCACAGCTGTTTTGAATGCCACGTGGCCTCTCTCTCTGAGCCGCATGGAGTTTACTCGAGCTGTCTATGTGTTTGAGTCGCATGGGACTCCTGAGCCGCATGAAGCTCGTCTGATTTTGAGCCGCATGAAGCTTCCTGAGTTCTGTGCCGCATGAAGAACGTTTCATGACCGAGCCGCATGAAGGACGTCTCATGACCGAGCCGCATGAAGGACGTCTTATGACCGAGCCGCATGAAGGACGTCTCATGACCGAGCTGCATGAGGAATGTCTCATGACCGAGCCGCATGAAGGACGTCTCATGACTCGCATGAGGAATGTCTTGATCAGCCCGTGCACTCGCTTTGTGGGCCCGGGTATCCCGAACACACGAGTGCGTAGGTATCATGTTTTCTCCCTGATGTGGGGGGCTAATAGAAACACTTGCCCTCGATCTTTGTTGGAAGACTCTTGAGAACTACTATGTCCGTTTGCCGTCGGGGGCTGGACACAGGTGGCTCTGTACAACTTTCCATCAGAGGCCCGCTTAGCGGGACGCTCTTGATGGTCAGAGGTTGGGACAGCTGACTGAGCCCGATGAGCCCGCGCTGCCCTAGACTTCTTCTACTTAGCACCCGAAGGTGCGTAATAGGAAGAGTCCAAGTTTGGAAGGAGGGAAGAGAAGTTGGTGCCCCTTTCAAAAGGAGGTAAGGGGGCTCTATTTATAGAATGGAGTAAGCCCTTTCTTCTTCTCCTTTCCGATGTGGGACTAAAAGCAATATTTTCCATGCTTCTACAACGCTCATAATTTTGAACGTTGTAGATCCACAAGAATAGGAATTTGATGTTGATCAGGAGCAGTTTGGGTAGACCAAGTTCGGTCTGAGTTCGGGCAAAACTCGACCTGAGTTCGATTAGAGGATTTCTAGTTCAGTTTTGATTTTTATAGAGTTTTGGATAAACAAAGAGTTAGCTTTTGTTTTGGGTCAAGAATATAAATTTTGTGAGGAAAGTCTTCCAAATTGCCAGTAATCCCGACTCACAATTTTTTAGACTCAGTAAAAAAATATATACAGAATAAAGTAAAAAAATATGCTTTGACGAAATACGTTGTGATTCTTTCTTTTCATATCAAAGTCAGAGTTTTAAGTCAATTATCGAAATAGGTTCGACCATGGCTATATGGGCCAATTCATATGTCGATAAAAAAGGACTATTCACGCATAGTGGGACTCTCATAAAGTGCAACTAGGTGATTTGGTATTGCAAGAATTTATGTAGTCATTTGTAGTATGATAATACTAAACCAAAGGATATGACAACTGAAGACTGGAAGAAGTTGGATTGATCTTTCTGCTGTTAATGGTTGGAAGATTAGATAATTAATTGTGTCTCAACAAGGATTTTGTCAAAGAAGCTATAGGAGAACCTGCAATCAATGTACGAACGAAATACGACTGATAATAATTCATTTATTATAGGCCAACTCGTCGACGTAAAGTACATGGAGGGTGCCTCAGTGGTGCAACATTTGACCGTTCAGAATATCTTCAATAAATTCTTGTCCATGAATATGAATCTTGACGATGAGTTCTAGGTAAGTCTTTTGTTAGATAGTTGGAAAGCATTGATGGTGTCCCAGTAACTATACATTATGTGGAGTTATCCTGATGAAATTGGTCAACTGATCCTTTGTAAGCAACATGAGTCATTCTAGTTAGTTTGGCTTGTTTCTTCTTAAAGGAAAAAAGTTACACTGAGGATGGAAGGGAGTTCTAGGATTGTGCGAGGATGGATCGCATAGATGGCGGCCATTACTACGATAAAAATAAGAACTACAAAAGGGACTACAAAAAGCTCATGATGAGAATGTGAAAGTCAATAATAAAATTAGAGAATTTGATGGCTTTGGTCAATGGGATCTCGTCATTGAAACAACCGAGGGCATTAAACTCTTGTAACATGCATCATAATGATGACTGAGTCTTCGACATGGGATCGTCTAGCACTTTACTCCATGACGGGTGGTCTTCAAGACATATTAGAGTGGCAAATTTGGACTAATATAGGTAAAAAAGACAACAACGATTGTTGGCGTTGTGAGTGTTCACATGGTGACGTAGCTTGGACAAAAGCTTCTCCTTAAGGGGTTATACACAATGTTAACACATCAACTTGGGGGCAATCGGGATATTGGACGATGATCGTTATTGTAATATATTTGAGGAAAAATTGGATGCTTATGAAGGGTAACCAACTACTAGATCAAGGGATCATGTCTTGCGACTGGTACACGCTCAAGTCGTTAAGGTTTATGGGGAAGTAGAAGGCATCAGATGGTGGCTCAATGGGTGTAGCATACATTGTTGGTGATCGATGAGTGCTTGTAGGAAAGAACTTAAGATAACATGAGAAAGGAGGATTATATATGTCAAAAGGTAACACGAAGTGGAGGTGGAGCGTATCTTGATGATCTATTTGTTGTAACTATGGGATTTTGTCAAACTCCAGGTGGGAGTTACTCTACAAACCCAAATTGAGCACTAGAAGAGGATCAAAAGATTAATGTAGCAACTATGATATCAAAAATTTGAAGCCCGAAAGAAGATCACGCACTACAACAAAAAACACTTTTAATGATGGCTAAAAAGTGTCATTAATGACGAACCATGACGCTTTTTTTTCCACATCAACCGTTATGAAAACGGGTGTTATAAATGTTTTTTAAAAGCGTTATAAAAAAACCGTCATGAACAGTTTCTATAAAAGCGTTATGAATAGTTAATATATAGTGCACAATTCAGAACAATTTTAAAACGTTATGAAAAGATAATATGTATAGGCTTAATGCAGCATATTTATAACACTTTATACTATTCAAATTAGCATATTTATAATGCTCTATACTACACAGTATATATTATATTCCAAAAACTTAACATTATATATCACCATATTTATTTTATTTCTCAAAATAGAGTACATATCAACATCTTCATTACATTGAATATCCAAATACATATATATATATATATATATATATATATATATATATATATATATTTACAACTACCAAAATTGTCCACATCAAAACTTGGTCACATCAAAACTGTCCACAGAACATGTAGCAAACCAGCCCACAAGATCGCCCCGATGGTCCGATCATCCTTCGCGAAGCTGACATCCACCGGACGTAGGTGCCACAGTTCACGTCAATTCCTAAAGAGAGAAAAAACCCAAGGTTCTTGAAGCTCGACTAGAATTTAAATCAATCATAGGATTATAAAACTCTCTCTTGTTAACTTGTAATATATTTTAATAGGCGATGAGAAATTTCAAAACCTAACTGTATAATACATTTTTATTTATCTCCTTCAGAATGTTAATGAACTACTATATTAGTAATTTTGCATCATACAAAAAATACCAAATATTAACGTATGTAAAAATAAACAAAAGAAGAAGAAGTAGACATACAGCCTCAATCCAGTGCTGGAAAGCTAGCGTCAGCGCTTTCGAATCCTTGGACAAACCCTGGCCAACCTGTAAAACTTGCAAAGATAAACTTTTTTTTGCGAAAAGATCCAACTTTGCAAACAAAAATTACAAAGAATCGAAAAAAGAAGCAACCTTGGAAGCATTCAAGCTGATCCGGTACCACCGAGAGACTGCCGACTCCGGTTTCGAGAAGTTGAAGAAAGAAACAGTGCTATGGTTCAGCCGAACGTAATCCAACGCCTGCCACCTGCAAAATGTGCTCTAGGGTTAGGGTTTTGGAGAGAAAAGATGTTAAGATTCTTACAACTAGCAATTGTTTTAAAGGAAGATTTAGCCGATCCATGTTGTCTAGTTTCTATGAAGGATGCTTATTCTTTGGTCGAAATTATGTTCAATTTTACTGATTACTTACATTGGATGGAAGGTTTTATGTATCGGCCAATTTGGGGGATTGTGTTACAATACCTCCCTGTGTGTAAATAAGATAGTTACACTAGCATATATCATCTACATAACACACAAATCCATTTTGCCTTTGGTGAATACCAAATTTAGTACTTGTTGTACTCGTTTCATCCAAGTATTCATTTGCCAAACATATCCTTAAAAAATAGTTTTGCACTTATTATTTATGATTTTATTCTAAAAAGAAAAGAAAAAAGGTGTGTCTAGAGACTCTCTTATACAGAGACATGTACATCAATGTTGATTTAAATTATAACAAACAAATACTAATATGTGCCTAGAGACTCTCTTATACAAGGTCAACCACAAAAAAATGGCTGAAACAAGGATTCAAAGTTGGCCCTCAATTATGGAAATTGTATTAAAACAATAAAAGTATCATCAGTTTTCTAAATAAAGGAAATGAACACTTAACTTTGACACCCCCCCCCCCTCCGAAGAACATTTAAAGTTAGGTGCATCAGCACATTTCTGACAGGGTGTCGTAATTGAAGCGAACAATTATAATTTTACAACATTATAACTTATAACTAGCAAGGTTTTGAATTAGGCAATTTTGCATTCAAATTCATGTTCATAATACATTGGCCATGTCATTCGAATTAAACAAAATAGTCAGAGAGATCATATCTTGCATCTAACAGCCATATTTATGGCATCTGAGGGCCGAAGATCAAAGCCGATACATTCTTTTTCATTTCCAACCTGCACACAGCAGCAATGTCTCAAAACCTGATCTACATTCTCTCTGTGTAAAGAAGTTGTTACCTTTGTAAGGTACAGCTGAGCAAAATATGCCTCGTGCACTCTTTTGGTAACACGGACAAGTTTTACCTACAACAGAAAGGCACCATGAAATATATGAAGAAAATTGTATAGGTAAGTTTCAGCAGATACTGGTGTGGTAGATGAAGCAGGAAGTGTGTGCTTCAAGCATTCATTAACTAGTCAATAATACTACAGTGATATCTAAAATGTTCCAAGAATCCAACCTAATTATAGAAAAAAAATGCAAGACTAGCTTCTATTCACCTGATATCCCATATATCAATCATATCTTTCACAACCTGATATATAGTTGGTCTAGCCTGCCCAAGAAGAAAAGGTCGTTAAACCACTTTCTACATGAGCATTAAATAAACTTCCAGCAAGTACCGCAATCAAAACCCACAATTATTTTTATAACTTTAGAAAAGAAAAAAGAGGGTACAAGGGTTTACAATTTGAACATTGCGAACAGCAACCATTAGCAAAATACTTGGCATCTCCACTACAGAATGGAAAAAGCAAAGGAAATATGAAATTATCCATGGAAATAGCATAGTATTCCACAAATAAATGAACTTCAGAATTTGTACATTACATACCGAAAATGATAGGAAGAAGTAATCCACTTCCATCTTCCATCTTCAGCACAATTGCAGGGTGAGGAGTACAATCATGCAGGTTCCCTCCTTGGGGGTTGTTGTGAACACATCTTAAACTTTCACCATCACGCATTTTTATCATGAAACCATCTGACCCACTTTTCACCTCAACTACATGGGAATTTCAGCCAACAAACAGTTGTCACAAATTCATTCAGAATTGAATAAAACGTGATATAACACGAGAAATTTACAAAGAAATACAAGCAGCAACCTTAGTTTTAAAATGAATGCATACAAAGAACCAAAGCTAAATCATACTATCTCCAACAAATATAACACTGAGATTTTGATAGCTAAGATATATTACAACAAAAAAATTTATGATCAATATTTAATTCTTAGGAGGGTTTAAAAGAACTTTTCAGAACCATCATTTGGATTCTTCTGGACAAGCAAAAACTAGGACAAATGCAGTTGGTAGCATACCAGCTTCAATCACACTGGAATTTACATAATATCCATCACTCTCACTGAAATTTTCGGCCATTTTATCATTGCCATCAGAAGATGAACTGAAACTATAACTAACGGACAAGCTTCTTCTTTCACGTTGATGAGAGAACAAAGGACCAACTCTGATTACAACTTTAGAGCCTCGAAATCCACTTCTAATAAGTGTTCCCTTTGTTGCTAAAGATGTGTTCACAAGCATGTTACCACCATTCCTAGCGTTAACAACAGGACGGCAGATTATTGGTCCGTGTAGAGTTCCCATTCTGACTCGTCAACAAACAACAAAATATCAAAACTAACTCAAATGTAAACTATTAAAGAGAAGTTAGGGAAAATCAAGCATGCTTGTTAGATAAACATAAGTATCAAAATGTACGATTCCACCAGAGAACATGGGAATAACATATTATTTGAATTAAAATTCAATTGAATAAATAAAAGAGCAACTGAATAATAGTAACAGTATGATAAAAGCAAGCTTCTTCTTTCACGTTGATGAGAGAACAAAGGACCAACTCTGATTACAACTTTAGAGCCTCGAAATCCACTTCTAAGAAGGAGAACGGGCTCTAGGGTTAGGGTTTTGAAGTTGGGGGAAAGGAAGGAGAAGGCTGCCGAAGTGGTGGCTCTACACCGATAGCTCAATCGTCGAAGGGTTGCTGCGTACTCGAGCCCATCGCCGGAGTAATTAAGGTTAGGGTTGAAAATTGGTGGAGAAGAGGTTTGAGGAGGAGAGAAGCTGCTCGGTTAGAAAATGGATGAGAAATAAATTTTTTTCTCTCCCACTGAGCTTTTATACAGTGAAGAAATTACAAGTTTGCCACAGCTCTAAAATATTAATGACGTTTTGTTTTATAAACGTTATAAAAAGCCCAGAATTAGCCCAAACTGTCATAGAAAAAAGGTATTTCTCAACTTTGATAACGCTTATGTATCAGCCGTCATTAAAACTCCTTGTCGAGCGTCATTAATAGGTCTTTTTGTTGTAGTGACGGGAGATCCGACTCATGAGAGGATGGAGACATCTTGAATGGCATATATAGTTCATAATAGTTGTGGATATTTGACGATGTGCATCAGTCCTCGACAAACTTTACTACTCTAGAATGCGAATTTATGTGAAACTTTTATGCCGAACATGTACTTGGTGGACATGTTTGGGAGAGACTTCAACTGCATGTGAACCATACCATTCGCTTAGCCATCACAACCATGGAGGAGAAAACTATTCAGAACATGATCACATCCAGGTGGAAGACAAAAGTTGGGAGCATGCAACCGAGACTCTAGTGAGTTTGGTGGTAAAGTACTTTGATTTTGGATGATTCGTTGATCTTGGGGAGATCTCATTTATTCAAGAGATTCTACGCATGGTAGTTGGCGGTGGATGAGCAAATGAAGTTGGAGACGACATGTGATGTGCTGCATCTCGAGGGATGCGAGTTTGAAGACGACGGTGAGCATATATCGTGGGGTGTCAGGCATGGAGTTCAGTTGAGATACATTGGGAAAATACCCTCTCATCAGACATGAGGGAGAGTTTATTAGGAATTTAGCTTGAATTCAGGTGGGATTCATAGGAATCAAAGGTTGTCCAAATTGGAATGGTATAGTTTTGGGCTAACTTGGGTTCCAAGATAATTTAGAATTTTTAAATTAAAATTAGATTCCCTATAAATAGAGTTAAAGGAAAAAAAAATCCAAGGTGAAGTTCAAGGATTTCCACCAACAATCTATGAATTCTATGGTGCTCTTGCTCTTTTCTACTTTGAGATAAAGAAATGTTTATAAAAGAGTGTTGTAATAATTTTCAATTAGGGTTCGAGACGTCACTCTTATGTCTGTAGGCAACCATTAGGAATGGTTTACACTTTAGCATGTGCTTATCCCTACATGAACACAGTTACTTGTCCATGGTCCCATACATATATAGGATGCATTATGTAAGAAGAGAATCTTAATTGAGATGATTAATATAAAGTTTTTGTTGTGGCACAGTAGAAATAAACCAAAGAAACTTAGAAAAAATTCACAACCACAAAGACAACGATTTACGTGGTTCGGCCAAGATGCCAACTTCCACAAACGAGGGTGATTTAATTCCACTATGAAGAAGAAAAGGAATTACAATAGCTCTCAACACTTCTCTCCTTTCACTCACGAACTCTCTATCACAAAGATTAAAAAAATCTCTCAAAATTTTTTTGTGTTGAACTTATTCAACAACTTTAGCTCTCTTGTGTTGAACTTATTCAACAACTTGAGCACAATAAGATGTCTTGTGTTGAACTTATTCAACAACTTACATTGAGTACTCTTAGAGGGTGTCTCTTGTGGAGAATATCCCTTCACTCCTTATGCATATCCCAAGAATATTGCTTTCTTGGTTCTCGGGTCCAACTTACCCTCATTGACATGATAGTAAGCTTTGCATCCAAACACGCACAAAGTGCTGTAATCTGCTGGTTTGTCGGTCGTCACCTCATATGGAGTCTTACAATCTATAGCCAGAGTTGGTGATCTATTAACCAAGTATCGCGCCATGTGTATAGCATCCGCCCACCATTCCTTGCCTAAACCGGCATTGGAGAGCATACATCTTGCTTTCTCAAGTAAGGTTTGGTTTCTCTCTGCTAACCCATTCTGCTGCGGTGTGTTCCTAACAGTCCAATGTCGAACGATACCTTCTTGAGCACAAAAATCTTTGAAAGGTCCAGAGGTATATTCAGTACCATTATCAGACCTCATCATCTTTACCTTTCTGTCCGTTCTGTTCTCCATTGTCGCTTTTTACTGCTTGAACATTTCGAACACTTCATCCTTGGTTTTGATGAAATACAACCAAGCAAAACGTGTATAATCATCAATAAAAGTGACATAGTACCTTGCTCCATTCTTGGAAGGAATCCTGTTGGGTCTCCATACGTATGCTCATAGTCAAGAATATCTCTTATCATCTGCTTACTTGTGTCACGACCCGCACCCGGATATACGGGTACGAATACGTAGACGACGCCCAGCCTACACCGCAGTATCGACGGTAGAACGCTGTCTAGTACCCAATAAATATACACTACGTCTAGAAGGCCTATAACTACAAATATACTCTAGTCACATCACAACAGCTAGGGATGATAAGACAAGAAAGATAACTAAAGCACAAGAACAACTAGAAACTACTAGAAGAAAACATAAGACATAAAAATAAAGAAGGAACAACAAGACTAACTAAGGATAACTCCCAGGCAACTCACATAGAAGAATAGTGAGATCCACCCCAGCTAGCAACATCATGAAGTCCACTAATGGTATAACAACTCCTAAAATATTATCAACGGTATCCTGTCAGGAAAATGAGCAAGTACAAACACTAACAGCAGTTCCATATGAATTGACAAATTTTATAAGAGACAGTATAATGAACTACAAGACAAAGATATATGAAAACTTGGGAACCGTTCGAAAGCTGAGTTACAACCCTTAAACCAAACAAGGACCGGGGTTGTAACCCTTCTCCCGAGCAGAACCCAGTCTCCAATCAAGGTACATCATAGAGGCATATAAAACATGTGAGTAACTGAAATCATAGCATGGTGAGAAGTACTGTATGTAGAACAGAATAGGATATATGATAAGATAAAGTAAATATAAAATATGCCTCGAATATTATAGCATAATGTGATCGATATGGGTCAAGATCAGGCTTCCAGCCGACCGACTACAAGTACGTGGACTCGGCCCGGCCGGGATGGTAAGCTATGCAGCAAGTAGTAGCACAGGTCAGGCTATACCTATCGTGAGGTGAGGGTATAGCTATGATACAAGTAGTAACTCAAGGTGGGCATTGATCACACTATCTATAATATTCCCCATCCCCGAGTAGTATACGGATCCGGACATAGCACGTCATGGCACGAGATTCCCTAAGAAGGTAGCTACTCCTTCTCAGGAATCGGTGTCAATACAAGTACAAGAACAATCGAGCAAGTACCAGTATCCCAAGAAATCCAGGAATGATATCTCATGACAGGAATCCGACTATACTAGTCCATGAACTATCGTGTCTGAGAATCAAGTAAGACACTACGACTGAATCGGATATAGCAAATATCAAGACAATAAAAACTATCAGTGAATGTACTCGCCTGCGGTCCTGAGCTGTCAAATGGGTTCGATGCTCAGAGTGATGCCACAGACCTAAAGATAAGATATACATAAGCTAATTAGGGTTCAACAGTGTTAGGCTTGATTCTATAGTATAAGCTACGCAATCTAGGTCAGACTCAGTCCACTAAGTCAAACTAGGCCACAATAAGTCAAACCAAGTCAAAACTAGGTCAAACTGGGTCAATGGTTGACTTACAGTTGACATTTAGTCAACTGGTCAACTCTGGTCAACTCTAGGTCAAACTAGGCTAACCTAGGTCAAATGTTGACTCTACTTCGACGTTCAGTCAAGGCAATCAACCATGGTCAAACAGGGTCAAGGCTAGTCTCTATAAACATCTACAGGGTCAACTCATTCAATTTCAGTGATTGTGAAATCACCGGAATCGATGGAACTCAAAATACCACAAAAGGAGAAGGATTATAATAATAGGGTAAAAACCTACAGATGTTGTCGGATGATAAAATAAATATCACCAACGTGTCCAGAATGGTCAAATCAGCTAGGATAGCCTGTCCAAAAGTCCAATTTGGACACAGGGGCAAAACGGTAAATTTTGGGCCAAAATGATGTCCGTCGTTGGACACACTTTGCACCGAAAAATGTACCGAAATAAAAGTGCATAAAACCTAACAAATTATATGTCCACGAATCCAGAATGACGATACGAACCCAACGGTATATCCAGAATTGGATTCCGTTGACCCGATCTCAAATTGGTCCGTTGACCAGGACATTGGAAACCGATTTGCACGGAAAAGCGTGTCGGAGCTAATGTCCTCAAAACTCAGTAAATTATATGTCAACGAGTCCAGAATGATGATACGAACTCAATGGTATATCCGGAAATTGGATTCCGATGAGTCGAACTCAAAATGATCCGCTGACCCGGATATTGGTATCCGACTTGCACTGAAATGCGTGTCGGAACCAATGTCCACTAAAACCTAACAAATTATATGTCAACGAGTCCAGAATGACGATACGAACTCAACGGTATATCCAGAAATTGGATTCCGATGAGCCGAACTCAAAATGAACCGCTGACCCGGATATTTGTATCCGACTTGCACCGAAATGCGTGCCGAAACCAATGTCCACTAAAACCTAGCAAATTATATGTCAACGAGTCCAGAATGACGATACGAACTCAACGGTATATCCGGAGTTGGATTCCGATGAGCTGAACTCAAAATGACCCGTTGACCCAGAAAGTGGGACCCGCTTTGCACCGAAATACGTGCCAGGGCCCACGTTCTCCAAATCAAGCAAACTTTATGTGAAAACATGCCAGAACGACGCCACGAGTCTACTGGTGGTGTCAGAAATTGAATCCGGAGTCCCGGGTTCAAAAATAGAATTTTACAAGTGCAACACTAAGAATTCGAACGACCAATTTGGCGTCGAATTCGACCGACCTAACAAGCTCAAACTGAAATGAAATCTAAAGGGGACAGGAAGAGGGTTATACCAGCTTCGCACAGGAACTGGTAGCGCGCCAACCGGAGCTGCGACGGAGGAGATACGTGTCAACGAAGTCGGCTCCACAAAACTGTCCAAAAATAACACAATTTAAAGTGTCAACTTGGTGGCCGGTTTTGATCTATCAAACGACGAAATTAACGGGTGAAATTTGAGCGGGATGAAGGGGTATATACTGAGATTACTGAGATTGTGATGGAGCAAAGAGATCGTCGATCCAACGATCGTATCTCCCAGAAAATCCGCTCGAAGTTGCTGCGACGGGACGCAAATTCTGAGTTCCAAACTCGCGCGTCACGGCGGGATTCCTTTCAAAACGCACGAATAGCCCGTGCGTCACGCCGGAGAAGGAGGCGCTGCCCCGGGGGTTCGCCGGAGTGCTCGCGCGCACGACAGGGGGCGGCCACGGCGGCCGTGCGGCGGCGCGGTGGCGCACGACGGCGGCCCGCGCGCGCGCGCACGTGGCCCTGCTGCTGCTGTATGCTGCCACTGCCACGGCTGCTGTGTTTGCAACTGCTGTGCTGCTGGTCGGGGAGCTCGCCGGCCACGTGGTGGCGCACGGCAGCGGTCGTTCGGGTGGTGGAGGCGTGCGAGGGTGGTGGAAGGTGGTGTTGGTTATGGTGGTGGTTTGCTTGGTGGTGATGGTGGTGATATTAATGGTGATGGAGATGGTGATAAAGCTTGAAGGAGAAGGAGAAGAGGGAGGTGGTGCTCGGCCTAGGGAGGAGGAGTGCTCGGCCAAGGGGTCGGCCAAGAAGGAGCTGGTGTATGTGGGAAGGAGAGAGAGTATGAGAGTTAATATATATATAATATATATATATGTGTGTGTATTAAATATATAGAGTGAGAGATGTTTAGATATTTATAGAGAGAGAGAGATGATGATGATGTAGAAAAAAGGGGGGGCTGTTCTTGTACGGGTAGGGGGTGTGGGTTGATGGGAGTGAGAGAGAGTGATGTGAGGATATATATATATATATATATATATATATATATATATATATATATATATATATATATATATATATATATATATATATATATATATATATATATATATATATATATATATATATATTCATGTACGGGTAGGGGGTGTGGGTTGATGGGAGTGAAAGAGAGTGATGTGAGGGTATTTATATATATATTATATATATATATATATATATATATATATATATATATATATATATATATATATATATATATTAAAAAAAAAAAAAAAATATATATATATATATATATATATATATATATATATATAAAAGAGAGAGCAAAAGAGATATTTATATAAAATGAACGTGTTCTTAAATAGGAAAAAATACAGACACATCAGGGGGATGTATGGGGAGTCATGGTAGGGTCCACGCCAAACTGGGTCGGACGTTGGGCCAAGTTGGACAAAGTCGAAGCCAAGATTTAATTAATTTATAAATTAAGGAAATTAAATCATGGATAAAATAGGAGCACAAGGGAGATCGAAATTGTGGCACGCAAGTGGCACCTGCATAGTTTACTCAAAACAGGCCAGGACCATATATTGGGTCGTCTGGATTGGACCGATGTCGGGCCCGAAAATTAAGTTGGAAATTAAATCACGAATTACGGCAGACGATAAATTGGTCTAAATTGACCCGAACTTGCGTGAAGCAAAAAGAGTACAAGAGAACAAGTTCGAGTGGGACACGAAATATCACTGTGAAGATAATCTCGTCTACTACAAACTCCAAGAAGGAAGTTTCCTGAGACTGGCATCCCTGATGCTCTAGAATTCCAAGTCACGGTAAAGAGCATTTAAAGATCAAAATTAATTATATAGAAATGAATTATTGAAAATAATTCATTAGAAAATTTGAAAAATAATTCGGGAAATTTAGGGGGCTTACATCCTACCCACCTTATAGAAATTTCGTCCTCGAAATTAAGGTTGTAGTAGGGGTAAAATAAGATAGAAATTTTTAGGCAAAAACTTAGGCACGATCATAAAATGACAAGTTTGCACGATTAAGATAATCAATTCACAATTATTCAGGCACGATGAAAAATTTCCGCACGATAGAATCAAAATATGAAAAGAATCATATAGGCACAATTATAGATAAGTTAAGTCATTGGGACACGATTCAGAAATGACTTAGGAGAACGAAAGTTATAGATGAAGTCCACGTACGAGGTAACGTGTAGCACTCGGGTTAACGGATAATCAGCCTGAAAGTCACACAGGCTTGATCAAGATAAGAGATAATCATGACCAAAACAAGGCTTGGCATGATTGAGCTAGAGTTTAGACACAACAAAATCGAAGTCAAGGTCTTATAGACCTGATCAAGATTGAAGAGTATGATTAATAAAATCATGGAATACGCTCCAAGTTCGAGCGTGAATAAAATTGGAAATCGTCTAAGATCACTTGGCACGATAGAGATATGACAACCAAATCAAAACTTGAGCTTCATCCGGTTACAATCAACAAAATATTGATAATAGGATTTCAGCTTACTGAAATTTGATTTAGGATTTGAGATTGGCATGATTAAGCACAAGAAAATTTCAGATACAATCAGAAAATCAAATCAAGGTCGAAAAGAGTATAGGCACGAGTGTTTCAAAATCCAAACTTGCTCAAAATTAAATCTCAATACGATCATAGATAGGGTCAGCTCAACCTTGGTCAAAAGTATAACGGTTTAGGCATGACCAACATGAGACTCCGGCATAATCAAGGATAGTATGAAGCCAAATCGTGATTGGAATGGAATTTAGTCATTTGCCAAAATTGAATCGAAAGTTTAAAGCACGAGTGATCATAGCATTGTCCAATCACGATAAAAGTAAATAATTTAGTCTCAGCACGATTTAAATTGATCAAGTTTTGGGTACATCAGAATTTGGACAAGATGGAGGATAAGATCAACGAAGGCTGGGCACGAGAATCCAAGGATAAAAATCCAAGTCACAAGGGAATTTGAAGTCATCTAGAGTCTAGTCAGCAACCAAGACTCTTTGGCACGATAAACAAGACGACCAAAATTGATTGGTCATGGACAGAAGGAAATCAAAATCTTAACAGTATCAAAATTTAAGAAACAATTGAGATATAAAAATTTCAAAATTTCAGAGTTTTCAAGTGTAGATGACAGTTGTAGATATGAGATAGGTGATTGGTGTAATCAAGACATAGCTAAACAAGTCAAGAAAATGATGGCAAGATGAGGAAATCATCATACGATGAGAAAAGAAACGAATGATAAGTCGACAAATAAGGGTATGAATTGTCCTTATCATTTGGTCAAAAGAAGTGAATCAATTTAAGATACGATCTGATAACCATACACGTCTATCCAAAACCATGCTGCCAGAATTTATGCCACGCCAGTAAGCATAGCTGCAATAAACGATAGAGTCCATAACTAAGGTATACACCCTATAATCATGTCATCTAGATTCCTTACCACGCCAACCGGTATGGCTGCAAGAGAATCTAAATTCCATAACTAGGATAGTATATCCAAAAGCAGGCTCCATGTCCCTGTCAGGCTAGCTAATATGACTGTGATAAATTCCAACTCCATAAGTAAAGTAGACATTTATCGTTCCTATCGTCTCCATCAAATTTGTTTATCAGGATATCTTAACTTAATCCTTAAAAACTTATCTTCAAACAAAATCAAAATCGAAGTCAACAACGAAACATCAAGATTCAAAATTTTCAACAACGGATCAAGGATAAGTAGATGGAAACTAGCGGAAACAGATCCCGAGGTAGAGTTTAGAAGAAAATTCTCAGGAGTTGTCCAAAGGTACTATCTAGGTCGAGATAAAAGAAAATCATCGGAATATAATCTAAAACAATTCCAACCTGATATGAGACTGGCAAATCATATTCTCGTCTCAACCTAGAAAATATATAAGTTCAACTTATACCTTCCCTCTGGGTCCACAAACTCATTCCAAGAAAGAATAAAGTTGATAACGGACAGATGTTTCAGAAATCAGGACGGACAGAACAAATGGGAAAAGTTTCGAAAAGTTCTAAATAAGATTCCCAGGGGTCATCCATGGAATCTACCAAGAGTTTCTAATATGTGACTGAGTACCAAATTCCTAAAATATTCCATGACTCAACCTTAATCCTAGGACAGGCTCGCAGTAGTACAGAAAAGCTCAAGTACTACCACGACTTCGCATTAATTGCAAAGACTGACCTGCATGGGCCACCACTAAAAACGTGTCACGACCCGTACCCGGATATACGGGTACGAATACGTAGACGACGCCCAGCCTACGTCGCAGTATCGGCGGTAGAACGCTGTCTAGTACCCAATAAATATACACTACGTCTAGAAGGCCTATAACTACAAATATACTCTAGTCACATCACAACAGCTAGGGATGATAAGACAAGAAAGATAACTAAAGCACAAGAACAACTAGAAACTACTAGAAGAAAACATAAGATATGAAAATAAAGAAGGAACAACAAGACTAACTAAGGATAACTCCCAGGCAACTCACATAGAAGAATAGTGAGATCCACCCCAGCTAGCAACATCATGAAGTCCACTAATGGTATAACAACTACTAAAATATTATCAACGATATCCTGTCAGGGAAATGAGCAAGTACAAACACTAACAGCAGTTCCATGTGAATTGACAAATTCTATAAGAGACAGTATAATGAACTACAAGACAAAGACATATAAAAACTTGGGAACCGTTCGAAAGCTGAGTTACAACCCTTAAACCAAACAAGGACCGGGGTTGTAACCCTTCTCCCGAGCAGAACCCAGTCTCCAATCAAGGTACATCATAGAGGCATATAAAACATATGAGTAACTGAAATCATAGCATGGTGAGAAGTACTGTATGTAGAACAGAACAGGATATATGATAAGATAAAGTAAATATAAAATGTGCCTCGAATATTATAGCATAATGTGATCGGTAGGGTCAAGATCAGGCTTCCAGCCGACCGGCTACAAGTACGTGGACTCGGCCCGACCGGTATGGTAAGCTATGGAGCAAGTAGTATCACAGGTCAAGCTATACCCATCGTGAGGTGAGGGTATGGCTATGATACAAGTAGTAACTCAAGGTGGGCATTGATCACACTATCTATAATATTCCCCATCCCCGAGTAGTATACGGATCCGGACATAGCACGTCATGGCACGAGATTCCCTAAGAAGGTAGCTACTCCTTCTCAGGAATCTGTGTCAATACAAGTACAAGAACAATCGAGTAAGTACCAGTATCCCAAGAAATCCAGGAATGAAATCTCATGACAAGAATCCGACTATACTAGTCCGTGAACTATCGTGCCTGAGAATCAAGTAAGACACTACGATTGAATCGGATATAACAAATATCAAGACAATGAAAACTATCAGTAAATGTACTCGCCTGCGGTCCTGAGCTGTCAAATGGGGTCGATGCTCAGAGTGATGCCACAAACCTAAAGATAAGATATACATAAGCTAATTAGGGTTCAACAGTGTTAGGCTTGATTCTATAGTATAAGCTACGCAATCTAGGTCAGACTCAGTCCACTAAGTCAAACTAGGCCACAATAAGTCAAACCAAGTCAAAACTAGGTCAAACTGGGTCAATGGTTGACTTACAGTTGACATTTAGTCAACTGGTCAACTCTGGTCAACTCTAGGTCAAACTAGGCTAACCTAGGTCAAATGTTGACTCTACTTCGACGTTCAGTCAAGGCAGTCAACCATGGTCAAACAGGGTCAAGGCTAGTCTCTATAAACATCTACAGGGTCAACTCATTCAATTTCAGTGATTGTGAAATCACCGGAATCGATGGAACTCAAAATACCACAAAAGGAGAAGGATTATAATAATAGGGTAAAAACCTACAGATGTTGTCGGATGATAAAATAAATATCACCAACGTGTCCAGAATGGTCAAATCAGCTAGGATAGCCTGTCCAAAAGTCCAATTTGGACACAGGGGCAAAGCGGTAAATTTCGGGCCAAAATGATGTTTGTCGTTGGACACACTTTACACCGAAAAACGTGCCAAAATAAAAGTGCACAAAATCTAACAAATTATATGTCCACGAATCCAGAATGACGATACGAACCCAACGGTATATCCAGAATTGGATTCCGTTGACCCGATCTCAAATTGGTTCGTTGACCAGGACATTGGAAACTGATTTGCACGAAAAAGCGTGTCGGAGCTAATGTCCTCAAAACTCAGCAAATTATATGTCAACGAGTCCAGAATGACGATACGAACTCAACGGTATATCCGAAAATTGGATTCCGATGAGTCGAACTCAAAATGACCCGCTGACCCGGATATTGGTATCCGACTTGCACTGAAATGCGTGCCGAAACCAATGTCCACTAAAAACTAGAAAATTATATGTCAACGAGTCCAGAATGACGATTTGAACTCAACGGTATATCCGGAAATTGGATTCCGATGAGCCGAACTCAAAATGACCCGTTGACCCGGATATTGGTATCCGACTTGCACTAAAATACGTGCCGAAACTAATGTCCACTAAAACCTAGCAAATTATATGTCAACGAGTCCAGAATGATGATATGAACTCAACGGTATATCCGGAGTTCGATTCCGATGAGCCGAACTCAAAATGACCCGTTGACCCAAAAAGTGGGACCTGCTTTGTACCGAAATGCGTGCCAGGACCCACGTTCTCCAAATCAAGCAAACTTTATATGAAAATATGCCAGAACGACGCCACGAGTCTACTGGTGGTGTCAGAAATTGAATCCGGAGTCCCGGGTTCAAAAATGGAATTTTACAAGTGCAACACTAAGAATTCGAACGGCCAACTTTGGCGTCGAATTCGACCGACCTAACAAGCTCAAACTGAAATGAAATCTAAAGGGGACATGAAGAGGGTTATACCAGCTTCGCAAAGGAAATGGTAGCGCACCAACCGAAGCTGCGACGGAGGAGATACGAGTCGACGAAGTCGGCTCCACAAAACTGTCCAAAAATAACACAATTTAAAGTGTCAATTTGGTGGCCGGTTTTGATCTATCAAACGACGAAATTAACGGGTGAAATTTGAGAGGGATGAAGGGGTATATACCGAGATTGTGACAGAGCAAAGAGATCGTCGATCCAACGGTCGGATCTCCCAAAAAATCTGTACGAAGTTGCTGCGACGGGATACAAATTCTGAGTTTCAAACTCGCGCGTCACGGCGGGATTCCTTTCAAAACGCACGAATAGCCCGTGCGTCGCGCTGGAGAAGGAGGCGCTGCCCTGGGGGTTCGCCGGAGTGCTCGCGCGCACGACAGGTGGCGGCCACGGCGGCCGTACGGCGGCGCGGCGGCGCACGACGGCGGCCCGCGCGCGTGCGCACGTGGCCCCGCTGCTGCTGCATGCTGCCCCTGCCACGGCTGCTGTGTTTGCAGCTGCTGCGCTGCTGGTCGGGGAGCTCGCCGGCCACGTGGTGGCGCACGGCGGCGGTCGTTCGGGTGGTGGAGGCGTACGGGGGTGGTGGAAGGTGGTGTTGGTTATGGTGGTGGTTTGCTTGGCATAAATGCAATGCTCACAGAAATCCATACTTGGCTTCTTTAAGTTCTTTAGTAACCCTTAATTGCTCAGTAAGGACAGGCCTTTCTCACTCATATGCCCAAGCCGCATATGCCAAAGACGCGTGCTGCTTGCCATAAATGCAATGCTCACAGAAATCCATACTTGGCTTCTTTAAGTTCTTTAGTAACCCTTAATTGCTCAGTAAGGACAGGCCTTTCTCACTCATATGCCCAAGCCGCATATGCCAAAGACGTGTGCTATCAGACAAATCAAATGTACTGACTGCTAAAGTCCCAGTCACAGTGCTAAAGTCCCTTGGCGACGAACTTGTTACCATTCGAGTCAAGCATACCATGAGAAATAAAAAATTTCTTGAGGTCGGGAACATGTCTGACATCGGTCAAAGTTCGCACAATTCCATCATACATTTTTACCTTGATAGATCCAATTCCAACAGCTCGACATGCATTGTTGTTGCCCATCAACAGAACCACCATTTGTCGCCTTGTAGGAAGAAAACCACTCCCTCTTTGGACACATATTGTACGAGCATCCGGAATCGAGAATCCAACGGCCACTCATGTTGTCATGTGCCACTGAAAAATAGACTCCGTCACTAACAGCTTCTGAAGCATAGTTTGCTTCATCACCTTCTCTCTCTGTCTTATTCTCCTTTTTCTTGTTCTTCTTCTTTGGATGAGAACACTTATTTGCATAATGTCCTTTCTCATTGCAGTTGAAGCACTTCGCCTTCTCAATAGGTGTTTTGGACTTGGATCTTGACCTTCTGCTAAAAGATGTTTTATCGTTTGTCCTTCCTCTTACCGTCAAACCTTGGGCTTGTCCTCCATCGTTTTCGCCATTAGATGTCAACCTCCGCACCTTATTAGACAATAAGGCACTCGTAGCATCTTCTACGAAAATTAAGTTTTTCCGTACAATAACGTTTGAATAAGATTCTCATAAGAATCGGGCAAAGAAAATAATAGGATTAGCGCCAAACGATCATCTTCTTTATGTATGCCAACATCCTTCAAGTCGAAAATAATTTGATTGAATTTTGAAATATGATCCCGAATTGACGTACATTCCTCCATCACTAGTATGTAGAGCGACTTTAACCTATAAAGTCGGTTGGTGAGATTCTTCGTCATGTAGAGTGATTCCAACTTCAACCAGAGCCCAGCGGCGGTGGTTTTGTCCTTCACAGAGTACACGACATCCCTTTCCAAACACAGGCGAATAGTGGCACATGCTTCGAGATCCATGTCATCCCAATCATCATCGGTCATGTCAGTGGGCTTCTTGGACTTTTCCTGTAAAACTTTGTGAAGCTTTTGAGTATGAGAACGTCATTCATCTGGCTTTTCCAAAAATCATTCTTCCCATTGAACTTCTCAATTTCACACTTCACGATCCTGCTTGACGGAGCCATATCAAGAATCCACCCAATTAACTTTCTCTGAGAACTTTGTCGAAACTTTGCTAGACTCCCAAAGCTCTAATACCAATTTGTTATGGCACAGCGAAAATAAACCCAAGAAACTTAGAGAAAATTCACAACCACAAAGACAATAATTTACGTGTTTCGACCAAGATGACTACTTCCACAAACGAAGGTGATTTAATTCCATTATGAAGAAGAAAAAGACTTATAATAGCTCTCAACACTTCTCTCCTTGCACTCAAGAACTCTCTATCACAAAGATAAAAAAAAAATCTCTCAAAAGTTTTTTGTGTTGAACTTATTCAACAACATTAGCTCTCTTGTGTTGAACTTATTCAACAACTTGAGCACAATGAGATGTCTTGTGTTGAACTTATTCAACAACTTACATTGAGTACTCTTGGATGGTGTCTCTTGTGGAGAACCTTTAGACCCCTTTATATACCATAGAAATCCCATCCTATGTAGCCTTAAAATCAAATCTTATGTAGGATTATATATTGAAAATCCAATCATATGTAGACTTACATATATTAGAAATCCAATCCTTGTAGGATTACCATATATATGGTCAAATCCAATCTTATATAGGATTATCATATATATGGTCAAAAAAGGTCATAGGCGTATTTTTAGACACTTTCCTTCAGTTTAAGTTTTTGAGAACCTCTCTACGTGTATATATAGGAGCAATATATATGGTTCCTAACCCATACATCTCCAAGTGATTTCCTTTAGAAGAATAGGTCTTCACCCATCTCTTATTCTTAACCCACGAGGTTCTTTCTTAAATTTAGCTCACAATTCTCACATAGCGTCACAATGGTCTTTTATAACGAGATGTCACTAAACAAAGTTACAAACCAATAATAATTTTTTTTGTAAACCTCTATGTTAGATTACATACGGGAGATTCCCAATCCCAGTACGAACTTGTTGATTGTAACAAATTGCCAAACATAAATATATTAGGCTAAATTTCAACTTGATATCTTCAACTATTCGAATTTTTCAACTTTATACCATCAACTTTGATATACATCAACGTAATACCCCTCCTATTTTTGTCCTAATGGTGTTAACAGAAAGAAAAAATGACAAAATTATCCTCTCCTTTCTCTCGCCCCCTCCCCCCCTCTCTCCCTTGTAGCCCCCCTTTTAATTCTCCGACACCGAAAGGGGGGCATGGGCGCACAACATCAACAACAACGAGCAGCGGTAGTAGCCGGGGGAGGGGGTCGCTGGTCGAGGGCGGGGGCGTGCAGCAAGGGCGAAGGGAAGGACGACAGAAAGGGAGGCGCACAACAGCAGTAATAACGATCAGCAGCTGCTGGCCGGGAAGGGGGGTCATTTGTCGTGGGGCAGGGGCGCTCGTGGAAGATGGTGGCGCGAAGTGGGGTGGCACATCGGGGCTGGTGTGACGGGGTTTGCTACCGGGGATGTGGAGGGGGGTTAGGGGGAAAGGTGTAGGGGGGTAGTTTAAGCAAATTCTTTTAACAAAAAAAAAAAATTCTATAGTGATGGATTGTACGAAATTGAAAATATTAGATGAAGGAGGGTATTAAGCACATATTCAAGTTGAGGTTGTCCAGTTACAATCTAGTAAATACATTATAATAGAAAAATAATGAACAAGCAATTAGTTGTTTAAACAAGTATATAATATCAACACCAACTCATTGTTTAATAGACAACGATTAGACACTACATCAGCAAGTTTCTTCACATTTCAACTTGTGCTAAATTATTCTTATCGTCACCCCAAGCATATGTTTTTGGCACCTTTAAACTTTCTACTGCTTGATTTGATACCAAAATTTTATAAATTACTTTTTTGAAGTACATTTTATCAATTTTAAAGTACGTCGAGACCATTTCAAAAAAAATATATGACAATACAAGTATTTAAATTGTACTTTTGTACTAGAATGTATTCTATATTGAAGTGGTCTTCGACGTGCTTCAAAATTGACGAAAGATCTTTCAAAAGATCAATATATGAAGTTGGTGAGCCAAAATTAATCAATGAACAGAAAATTTTATATAGAGTTATGAAATTTGGTATTTTTATACAAAAGAGGACAGTTTTGAATATTTACTAAGAAGGGGATACGACGCCATATTAGATGGCGCCCAACACAATTCTATACTTGGCACCATCTTAGATGGCGCCCAATTTTTTTCTCTTTTTTCTAGGATGTGGTGCCATCTAAGATGGCTCAAAGTATTTTTTTCTTCTTTTTCTAAGATCTAGCGCCATCTTAGATGGCACCCAATTTTTTTTAATTATTTAAATCCATGATGACGTGTGAAAGTTGGATTTTGACATCCGTAAATAAATGTTCTTATATACATTTTTATCTTTTAAATTTTTTCCAAATCTTACATATTTATTTAAATCTAATATTAGAAAAATATGTTTAAAAAAATAATTCATATCTTTATAATTGAAAATATCTAATAATTTATTAGATAAGAATATTAAAATATCTTATAATTTAGTATCAATTATAATCTTATATGTTTTATTTCATATTTTTATTTTTTATCTTTGAAAATCATGTCAATTTAATCTAAATTTAAGATAAATGGTCCAACCCATAGGAAGATATCAATTTCCATGGAAAATAATTTTTTAGGGAAAACAAGGACAATCAAACACCTAAATTAATTCCGTTTAATCTACTATTTCAACACCTAAGATGTTTTTTTTCCTTAATATTAAATATGAAAAAATATCTAAGAACTTATCTTTATTTTAAATTTTATTTGAAAAAGTTATCTACGATTTCAATTATATCTAAAATTTGAGAAAAATATATTTAAGATTTTAAATTGTTATTTTTAACTTATCTTTGAGATATTTTTCTACTATTAGATTTAAGTGATGTTTTTCTAACATATTTTTTTCTTCTAATATTAGATTTAAATAAATATCTAAGATTTGAAAATAAAAATTAAAAGATAAAATTCTATATAAAGAGTTAAATTTTATTTACGGATGCGAAAATCAAGATAATTTTTTTTAAATTTGTAAATTATTTTTTAAACATATTTTTCTAATATTAGATTTAAATAAATATCTAAGATTTGAAAAAAAAATTAAAAAAATTAAATTGTATATAAGGAGTTAAATTTATTTACGGATGCGAAAATCTTATTTTCTCGCATCATCAAGGATTAAAAAAAATTTTAAAAAATGGGCACCATCTTAGGCCCCATCGTAGATGGGGCAGATCCTAGATAAAAGAAAAAAAAATGGTGCCACATCCTAGAAAAAAATTTTTTGGCGCCATCTGAGATGGCGTCAAGTCTAGAATTGTGTTCGGCGCCATCTAAGATGGAGCCGTATCCCCTTCCTAGTAAATATTCAAAACTTGTCCTCTTCCGTATAAATATATTAAATTTTATAACTCTATATAAATTTTTCTCAACAATAAAAAGTTAAGGTGCAAAAAATATTGGAACGCTACATTGGGAAGCTATTATGACAATTTAGCCAAGAACTTTGTATATTAAGAATAGTTTTGGTAATCATCTTGACAAACAAATGACATTGTAATTTTTTTTGGCAATTGCAATTCTTTCTATATATCGATCAATGTAAACATTACATACGGTTAGTACCATATAACCTCAATAAAAACCGAAAATAATCCGTACATACAATGATACCTATGCTTCCTTTCTTTGATTTAGATTTGAGCATTGACCATTTTTCATTATATCATTGAATACCTGTTAAGGCTTTCCATGAGTTCGAAACACTGAATAATTTCTCGTAATACAGTAACTCTATTTTCCATATCCCCACAGATCCATCTCTCCGCCACGCTGCGGCTGCGGCTGCGGCTGCGGCTGCGACATATGATTCATATGCTGCACGGACGAGGCGCCACTGACACTTCCGTATCTCCCTTCTATATTCTCAAGCATGGCCCAGTCGCTCGCGTTCGGATCCCTTCCCTGGCCCCCGGCGCCATGCTGGATAGGCTCGCAACCATCGACTTTGAGCGCCCCCGTCGCCGACGAGTCAGTGGGCAGCAGCGAGAAGTCGTAGCCGGATGGTCTGTGGTTAGGGAGGAGGTCCTGCACCTGTACGTCGGAGTAGGGGTTTGTGGGCAGCTGGTGGTGGGGATAGTGTAGGGCTAGCTCATGATGCTTGTAGTACTGCAGGTTGCTAGTCTGCTGGTGCTGGTGCTGGTGGAAGTGATGTTGCAAATTCTGCTGCTGATAGTTGTGCAGAGCCAGAGACTGGTCGTGCAGGCTCGTCGACGAGTTCATGTGGCTCGACTCGCCGCCCTGGCTCGAGCTCCCTTCGCTGCCGCCGCCGCTCTTGAAGAAGCACTTCTTCTTGAACACTCGGCACACGACCCACCCGTCCTCCTGCGAAGCGAAGAGCTGATATATATAATTAGTAACAATCATCGTATGTGCATGATCATTTCAATTTGTAGTGAAGAAGATTAGGCGTACGCTTCCGGCGGCGCCTTGATCGTCGTCGGAGTCCTCGAGGCGGTACTCGTGCATGATCCAGTCGGTCTTCTGGCCGTGGGGGGCGCGGCCGCGGTAGAAGACGAGCGTCTTCCTCATCCCGATCTTCTTGTAGGTGCTGCGTATGCACTTGTCGCGGCCGGTCGCCTTCCAGAACCCGGCGTTGGTGGCTCGGTTAGTCCGGGAGCCGGTTGGGTACTTCCTGTCCTTGTGGCTGAAGAAGTACCATTCATTCTGAGGTGTGGCCCCTATTCTGCACCTCTCTGGACACAGGTAGACAAATATCATCGACATCATCTAAGCCAATTCTCATGCTAATGGATTACGCAATAAAACACAAGGAAGTTCCATTTTTTTATATTTATAGTTCCATTTTTACGAAGAACCGCCATTATGTACTTTATCTTTCATGATATGACCAATTGTTGTTCATCAGTTCCTTAATTAAAATGTTTTGTTTTAAAAAAAATACAATCGAGAGCATCATCCAACTTTCCATAGAATATATATATATAGGCATAATTCGAATCTCAGTGGAAACGTGCATATAATACGTAGTCTTAGTTAGGTAGTAAAAACCTCAAGATTTTAGACTCCATAAGTGACCCAAGAATTCTCAAATAATTGTTATTAATTAATGAGATTCTACTGCATACATAACATTGTATTATGCCTCGTTTGGTTCACAGAATCATGTGATTGGTCGGTGCCATATAAATTGAGAGAGTTATTGAGAAAGATCAAGAATTCTCACTATTTCTTAGATTTATGGATCAAATTCGATTCAGTGGGACATTTCACTCACATTTTTTTTTTCCACCAAGAACGTTTTATGAAACTCTTTGACCCCCGAATTTGGAGTATCCTACTTTCACGTTTTTCACAGGGTTCAACAAGCAATCGATATTTCACGATCAAATGTATAGTAGTGCTTGTAGTAGCAGTCCTTATATTTCGTATTAACAATCGAAAGATGGTCGAAAGAAAAGAAAAAAAAATCTCTGATGGGGCTTCTTCCTATACCTATGAATTCTATTGGACCCAGAAATCATGAGACATTGGAAGAATCTTTTTGGTCTTCCAATATCAATAGGTTGATTGTTTCGCTCCTATATCTACCAAAAGGGTAAAAGATCTTCTAAGAGTTGTTTTATGGATGCACAAGAGAGTATTTGGGTTCTCCCAATAAGTTTCTATCCCTTTCCGCGAATCAAACAAGACCTTAGGCTTTATTTGGTTGCAGA